>CM069134.1:103656616-104135463 GCA_035221665.1 Okamejei kenojei | reverse complement strand
CATAGAGCAGATAGTTTTGATTATTCTGCTTGTTATAGCAAGATACGGCGTAGTGTGAACGTTTGGGTCGACGACCCTTCTTCGGTACTGAAAATAAAAACTTGCCTCGCTGACTCGCAGCTTGGTAGAAATGTTAAAACGTAAAGAATCAAGAAAATAATTATGAATAGGTCGACTATTTATGTGCTGACACTAATTCATTCAATATGGCCTAGTTCTCGTCCTCCTTGTTTCACCGTTTGATGCGCTCGGACTAAACTCTGACCGCCGGGGGAGTGGAAACCTCGCAGCATCCCGGGCGAGGGCGATGATCACTGGATGACCGGCAGCATAGAGGCTGGCGGGTCGGCCAAGCCCGGCTCCCTCCACAGGGATAGACACCAACTACGTGGAGTTATAGCTCAGCGGGATCTCTGGAGAAGGTCTGATTAGTAAAGAGGTCTAGACCCGAAATCTCACCCATCCCATCTCTGTCCAGAGATGCTGCCTGTCCCTCGGAGTTAATCTTCCGGAGTATTGTAGATGTGTCTAGTTCCTCCTGTGTGAAACCAGCATCATGACAGCTTCCTTCCCTATCCCACACTCTCGGCCCCGGGGGGTCCATGATATGGAGGCAATCATACGTGGGACAACATCCCTCCACCACCACCCCAGACTTGCCCTTCGGTGCAGGTCTTTAACTCGCGTTCCTCATGAGACGAGTGCGAATACGAAGCCACGGGGTGCAGGCGCCTCAGTAATAATAAGGACAAGCGCGACAGATGTAATCGCAGAAGGCCTGAAGATAGATCACAAAATGCTGGAGTAATAGTCAGCGGGAACTGGCTCCGCATCTCGTGGAGAGAGGATTGGGTGGGGGGGGTGCACATCATTGTAAAGTGTGTGTGTTCGGGTTAAGTCTGTAGAAAAGAAAAGTGGTCGCTCGAACTCTTTTCCTTTCATCTACGCAGAGATGCCATGTCCATAGACATGGGTCCGTCCTTGGAGTTACTCAGCATTTCGCCGTGTCTATCCTTCTCGCCGTTCAGGTATTTTACTAGAGCAATATTAAGAATCCCCCACACGCGCGCATAGACAGACTTCCCCCACCACAGACTCCACGGTAGACTCCGAGACACTAAGATAGAAACGCTCACGGGTGCCACTACGTTATCGATACTAGCGAGTTTCGAGTAATGTTTCCTACATTTTTTTAACTTGAACCAGTTTAATTTGATCGGTGGTAAAAATCAAACATGGTTTGATGTTTGTTATTTCCCTACGATTTGTAACAAGTTTCGAGTACCTGTCCGTTAGCGACACGCGACGATAAGTTGCTCTTGTGGTTTTTTTTTTGTATCCCCCCCCCTCCCCCCCCCCCCTCCTTTTAGACACCCCCTCCCCTCCTTCCACCCCCCCCCCCCCCCCCTCCCCTCCCCCCCCCCCCCCCCATCTCCCCCCCCCCCCCCCCCCCCCCCCCCCCCGCCTGTGTTTAGTGCGAGTTCCGACGTTCCCGTCTACGTGATCACCACGAGTGAAAACTCGGGGTCACTCGTGGGCCAACTCGCACAGTGAGACAGGGGTTTTAGGAAACCGGAACGGAAATCTCTGGAGACTGTGTGCCCCACCCAAGGTTTCCGGCACTCTCCATGAGTCACCAGAGGTTCTGGTCACTTGCCTGGTCACTCTCCCTTTCTCTGTCCTTCTCTCCCTCCCTCCCGCGCTCTCTATAAGATCTACCGTGCTCTGTGGCAGCCGTTTACTTTCCTCTTCAGCCCGCAGACAGCGCTCCTTTGCTGTCCCTGGCCCCCACGTTCGCGATGTGTTTGTGTGTGTGTGTGTGTGTGTGTGTGTGTGGTGTGTGTTGTGTGTGCAGTCAGCAGAGCTCAAAAGTCCGTATAGGATTTTTAGGTCAGAGATTGTTGCTCACGCGCTTGGTCGAGTGCTTGTCCAGGCAAGTGAATCAGAACCTCAAGTGATCTCATGGAGAGTGAACTGGAACCATTCCGGGGAAAAGCGCTCTGTGGGAAACTGTCACGCGGAAAAGACTGGGAGTGTTTGTTTGTTATTTTTATTGTGTTGTTGTTGTTTCGGTGCCTCTTTACGGTTCTCCCAGAGGCTTCCGTTCAGGTTTTCTGAAGTGGGACAGGAGGCATTAGGTAAGTAAGTAAGTAAGTAAGTAAGTAGGTTTATTGGCCTGTAGTATTTTACATACAAGGAATTTGCCTTGGGCTCTCCACCCACAGTTTACAAACATGGATCATACAGTGACAGTTTCGCTGAATCAGAAAACACTAAACATTAATTATAAAAACATTATGATAAAACACCATTGATCAGAGCATGTGAAACCATCGAAAATACAGATCAAAGAGGCTACAGATTTTGTGGGGCTGATGAGCGGGGAGCTACTCGTGGATAAAAAACTGTTTTTATGTCAGGCTGTGGCGCATAACTTTGTATTTTTCGAGAAAATAATTGCTTTTTGTGTGAGTTCTTCCGAGTTGAAAAACTTTATTGAGTGTGCTTGTTGTGGAGGGGATCGAAGAGGCTAGGAGAGATGAACATCGTCTATCTTAGCATCCTCAGCCTGAGGTTGCAGCTTTTGCTACTTTCCAAGTCCAGGGTATTCGGAAGTATATATTCCCTGTGTTTCTTGTTGCGCTGTTTGGGACCATGGACGTTGCCTGGTTAAAGAATTAAGCGGAGAATCTTTCCCCTGACAAAGACCACAATCCCTGACAGCATTGAACCACAAAAAAAAATATTGGACCTCTTGCTTTTGCTGATATTTGCACAGGTATGTTTATGACAGGGTAAGTAAATGTATGGTACTATTAATCCTTTAGGCTGGATTGTTGCAGTCCACAGCATTTAAGGCAAAACATTCTCAAACGGGCATTCAGTCATTACATATATTGACAACAAATAAGTTAAGATAATTTGAAAAATTGCAATTGTTCTCACAAATCATTAGATTCTGAAGTAATACATTTTGAATTCGTCATTTATTATTTTTACAATTTAGTGCAACATATATTCTTTGTTCTTCTTATTTTTTTCCCTCTCTATAAAAATCTAAAAGGCATTTGTTTAAATGACATATTTGTTGGTTCTAAGAAACAATGCTTCACAAAAATGTTAACACAGATAATACTCCCCCACTGATATTGCTTATGGACAAGTAGGGAAGTGCTGTAGTTGTTACCATCAACCTGCTAATATACATGATCACATCAATATGGTTAATATTAACCCTACATGCTGGTTTGTATATAGCCCCATCCATGTTGTTAAGATAACATCATAAGGCCAAGACATGAGTCTGAAAGATTGTGCATGTTTAAAAAAGGAATTGTATACATTGTAATAAGACCATCTGTTTATTTACAGGCGACCGGCATGGTACTTTTTAGGTTATGGGTAATTCACCCTTACTGAATTCATCTAATCGCACCACCCAACGGTTTGAAGTAATTACGGATTAAAATTCACTCATCTATGGAATTTATGTGATAAGTAAATAAGAGACGACATTTCTGTTTTTCTCCCTAACTCACAATTCTTGGTGTATACACAGATAGCTTCATATACGGAAAATCCGGATTATGACACTGTGCTTTGAGGACACAGGCTGTTCCTGTGCTTTGAGGGGGAGTGCCTGAATTTCATTTGGATTTTTCCCATCCATTTTAAGCATATTTTTGTGCATAAGATTTAATTATTGAAATCAGATAATGTTACCTGCGCGCGCTGAGTAATTGAGACACAAAGATACATTTGTTCGGCGATGCATTGATAATTTGGATATTGAATTCCAGTGATTGGCTGCAAGTTTGTTCTGGACAGTCCCGCCCCGCTGCCTCCCCGCCCTGCCACGCGCCCCCCGCCGCCCCCCGCTCCCCCTGGGAGTTGTTGTTGTTGACTTTAACGGCCATTTTGGCGCAGAAGAAGAGGCTGTTAGATGCATCTGATTTTTGCCTATTCATTGTTTTCTCTGTAAAGGAATAACTAGAGGCTTGCACTGATAACTCAGCATAAAACGATGAAATCCCATATTTCAATTAAAACCTGTCCTTCATGTGATTAATAGCTGAATGCGCACTCATCATATGGTAAAATGTGCAGTCAAATCATTTCTTAGGTAAAGCACTGGTTTAAATACTTTTGTCAAGCTTGGATTGGCAGGGGTATTGAATAACTATTCCCAATCCATGCGAGAGTGGAAACCATTTTCTATATCACCTGCATTTAATACCATGTTTCATCTATGTTGTCAGTAGCTGTACACCAAAATTCTTTCCACAGAAAGTTGTGTACGCTTTGAATAGAGAATTGTTTAAGTAATTAAAATGAAACTGAATCGTTGATACGTTTTATGTGAGTAGCCAAGACTCAAAACCTTTTGCTGTTGCTTGAAGTGTGCACAAGTTGGGACGAAAAACAATAAATTTATATAACAGTTGCCTTGGGCAAGCTCGCACATTAGATCATATGATCGGATGAGGACGCAAAGCGAGAGGCTTGGCGAATGATCTCCGAAACCGCACTCCGCTGCGGTCCGCGAAGTAACCAACCCAGGACCTCACCGGTGGCTCAGCACTTCAAATCCCCCTCCCATTCTGTATCCGACCGTCTCGGTCCTGTGGCCTTCTCTCACGGCCTGAGGAGTGAACAACATCGCAAGGTTTGGGAAGGAAACAGCACCTCATATATCTGTCTTGGGGGAGTACTTGCATACTCTGGCTTGAACATTGATTTTCTCAATGTGCTGCTTAACCCTTTAGATCTGTCTCCTCCCCTTCCTCATCTCCCTCAGGCCCTGCGGCCCTGCATTCCCTCTCTCTCTATCGATCTTCCCACACAAGTCGCTACTAGATTCTCATTTTCACACAGTACAACAAGCTGTACAATGGCTGTAGATCTCGCACTTTTATCATCGATACTTTTTTTGCATAATTTTTCATTTCATGTTCTTTATCTCTCCACAGACTAACCGTCTATATTTCTTGTTTCCCTGATCCCTGACCAGTCTGAAGGAAGGGTCTACGACCCGAGAAACGATCGCGCTATCGCTCCTTTCGCTCCTGTAGGATGCTGCTGCACCGCGCTGGTTTCTCCAGCCTGTGTGTGTACATTAGTAAGTGGTTCAGTGTTCCCTCAGTATTATAAGTGTATGGGTCCACACTTATTCATGCAATAAAAGGCCAAGCAGTTCAGGATTGATTCATATTCTGTTGCTAAATTATCTGATGGCAGAAGGATGTTATACGATGCAGCACCTTCCATGCCCTTACCAATGTAAGATCAAGAGAAAACCATATCCTCATGCGCGTTCCCAGATTTAATGAGCTAAAAGCTGATTGATTGACTCTGGTAGCACGGGTCTCAAACCTCAAAACGTCACCCATTCCTTATGTTGAACATAGACTTTGCTGTTCTGGACCCACTGGAGTTACTCCAGTGTATTTTTGTGTTTTCTTTGTTTAAACCAGCAGATTACATTTCCTTCCTCCAGGAGCAGAAAAACCTGATACTTATGAAGTTGAAATTGTGTATAAATCTTAATAAGTAGAATACATGTGAGTAAAAATAATCAGTGTGTAAGGGCATAATTACTTTCCTTGTTTTTCTTTTGAATTTCAATTTTGACTTTTCAATCAATAATTTAAAATAGAGCACATGATTAGAGTACTAGCGCGTGCCAGCTCCTAATAGTCTATAGCTGAACATGATTCCAAATTAAGAATTAATCCTTGCCGTGCACGTATGAGTATCTCGTTTTGCACCTCCTAATCTGCTTGGCATAGATTTTGCTGCCATATTCGAATGGGTTAGGGGGAGCTCTTAAAAATGCCATACATTGATAATTTGGCTTTCCACACCACCCCTGGCACTACAAGCTGACACATAGTTGTATTAAACGGCCCGAAACATAGAGCTCTGTTAAACTTACCCTCTCCCCTTAAAGCGATGCCATTAGTGTTTGATTATTTTCATTCTGGGAAAAGTTCTGAACTGTCCTTCTCCTAATTATGGCCTCAGTCATAACCTCTGATATCACTTATATGTAGATATCCCTTCAAGTCTCCAAACGTCACAGTATGTGTAAGACCAATTTCAAGTTTTCTCCACCTCTGATGATATAACTAATACCCTGCGAATCCCGATAGTATTCTGGTAAACCTCTTGCCTGCATCTGCTCTCAATATCTGTTCCATATCATTATCAAATAACGAGGCCATCAGTACTTGTCAACCACAATGCCCTAAAAAATGCGACTCGAGCCTGACTCTCCAAAGTTTTGTAAAGCTAAAACATGATTTCCTGACTCTAGTCATTTATATGTCTCTGAGATTAAGTAAAGGAAGTGCTTTAACCATATAACTTTCTTTATTACTTTATTCTACCTATTTGTCCCTTATTCAGGGATCCCAGTAGATCCTGCTGTTAAGGTTTCTTAGCCATAAACATTTGTAATTTTCCCCTGACATTTGACTTCCTAAATGTATGCAACATAAACAAACTAGTGCCTGCATTGAAAAGGTCCATCTGCCAATTTCTCCACACGGAGTCTGTAAGTCAAAGGGTCCCAAGCAGAAGAAAACATGCACCTATTCTAATCGTCCTGTCAAGATGATACATTGACTCGCTGATGAGTTACTGAAGCATTTTGTGTTTTACTCAAGATTTCAAGATCTGCAGTTATATATGTGTCTCCTTGTCAACCAGAGATCGCAGTAATTAAGATAATGACACGCCAGATGAATTTAGAAAGTATTCAAGATCCCTGTTTTTTTCCATAACTTTTTTCTTACACTGCTTTTGTTACGTTACAGCCTTAATCGCTTAAGTGGATTAAATTCATGTTTTAGTATCCAGTATCTATCTCATAATACCTCATAATAAAATAAGTGGAAAAACAGGTGTCGCGGCTCTCATTTTTGCAATAGCAGTATATTTTATGTTACATATACATAGTAAAATGTTTTATTTTGAAAAAAGATTATGGTACAAGCTGCTCGTATGAGGATGAAAATGTTCCATAATATTGGGCGAGTCCAGAACCAGGGGGCACAGTTCTTAGGGAATCATGGTGGTTTTTGAGGACCATTTCTAAGACTGAAGGTGGAGAAAAAAAATTTCACACTAGAGAGTTGTGAATTTGTGGAATTCCCTGGCCACAGAAGGCTGTGGACGGCCAAATCACTCGTGGATTTAAGAGAGAGGTGTATGAATTCTAGAGTGTATAGTGTGTGGCTAGTGGAATCAAGGGAATATTGGGTGAGAGGCATGGCTCACGGGTTAATGATTGGGGACGATCAGCCATGATCACAAATGAATGTCGGATTGATGTGCTGGATAGGGAACTGAATGCCTCTCACTGCAGTCTATTTGTTATAATGTTTTCAACTCGTTAAGTGTAGATAAAGTGAAATAACTTGAAATGATTATGTAAATATATACATAAGTGTGTTTTCAAAGTGACCTCGTACTCAGTACTTTGTGTTGAAGGCAAACCGTTTGGCAGCGAGACAGACTTAAAGATCTTTTGGGTATGACGATAGTACATAGCTTGGCACCAACCCTGTATAAGTTGAGGTAATTTTGTCCTTTCTGATCTATGATGATCCTACTCTAAGCTACTTGTTCCGGTTGGATGAGGAGCGATCGATGCTGATGCGCTATTTTCAGGTCTCTCCAGAGTGTTGATCAGGTTACAAGTCCGAGGCTCTGGGCTGGGCCATTCAAGGACTATTCAAGACTTGTGAATGCTCAGCAACTTGACTAATTGTCTTTGGCTGTAGTGCTGTAGGTCAGCGTGTTGTTGGACGAGTACGTGAACCACCCACCCCAGTCTATGAGGATCACTAAGAATGCTCTGAAGAGCGTCGATAGTTGTTCAATCTAAGGATCATCATCCTGTATAGTTGCCTCCGTTCATCTTTCCTGATCCTAGACCATAGTCTCTCAATTTCCTGCCGCTGGTAAAAAATCCCGCAGCATGATGCTGCCCCACCATGCTTCATTCTAGAGAGGAGATGAGTGGTATCACGAGACCAGAGTGATGAGAGCGGTGCATGGTTATCCACTCCGACCAAGGTTGAACAGGCATAGGCAGATTTATCAGGCCAAGAGTTACTCAATCTTTGGTTTCAGAGTGAATAGAGACCAGGAACTATGTAGAGACATTGTGACCCTCTTAATTGACATAAAAACTCCAAGCGGGCTAGTTTCATGATGCCTTTATACTGGAAGTGAGCTTTCGTTGTGGGTTCCACTCAACCATAAAGGCAGTGTGTATTGGTGTGGAGGTGCTGCAGGATATATGTTGACCTTCTGGAGAGGAGTTCTCCGCATCAGATCACAAGAGGAACTCTGGAGCTCTGTCAGAGGTCAATCTCCCTTGGCCTATCTGCCCTGTTTGGGCGGCCAGCTCAATGTAAGAGATTCTGGTGGTTCCAAAGTTACTTCATAATTGTAGAATGACGGAGGTCACTGTGCTCAGTTCTCGGGACCTACAGATGCTGACAGAAATTGTATATATTACCCTTCACCCAGAGTCATGATGTTCTCGACACAATCCTGTCTTAGAGGTTACGGAGAATAATTTCATTCAGTCTTCTAGAGTGGCTTTGTAGTTTTTGCTTGGAGATAATTGCACTGTGTGTGCAACTGTGTACATGTAGGACTTATTATAGACAGGTGTGGCGATCTTCCAATCATCAATGGTCCATGTTGTTGGAGATGAGGATGTCTTTACCATTACAGTCACTCACTAGAGAGGCTCTTCCTCTACCTCCGAGATGTATGTTTTTCTGAGAGAAATCGTTGTCCGCAGCCATCATTGGATGGAGATCAGAGCAGCCATTTTTGGGCTTGAAATGAAATAAACCTACACACTGGCCCAGGTACAACATGTAGTGCGGATTGTGATGTTAATTTACCCTGAAATACTAAACATCTGCGATGTGATGATTGGATTGTTTAAATCTCCTCTCGCTGCCCTCATTTCTCCATTTCTTGAATTAAAGTCCAGGAACGAGCCGCACTGTACCTACTGGACACGCTGCTTCGAAAAGTTTTCACCTAGACATTCATGATTGCAAGATGGCTTACGCTCGAGAGCCATGTTATCGGCGCTCTGCCTGAACCGTGCGATCCTGCATGCATTGGTCCCTCGGAATAGGAGGGACAGTCAGGTTCTTCGGCATGATTTGACAGTAGCAGCAAAGGAGATAAGTACATTGATACTGAGATATTATGCTGCCTCAGTGGCAAAATATTTTGGCCAAAGAGACCCAAAAGAGATGATGATGACTATAAAGATAACCGTGATATCCACACAATTCTATGTACTACTACATGGTGAACCAGTGAAGCAATTTGTTTACTTACATTGATAAAAAACTAGCTTGTAAAGTGCAATATTTTGGGGGACAGGACACTGGACTGAGGGTTGGGGTGAGAGACCAGCTGAATAGAAAAGACATCTATCCCGCGGATCAGAGGCACCATTCTAAATAGGTGGATGCTGATCTCAAACTATACTGAAAAGACACACAAGAATTTAGCTAGATGATCAAATTGAAAGTGCATAGAGTCATGTTGATTCCAAGGTGTGCTCCACAAAAAACATTCGTTGCGTCAATGAAGGGAACATCTTGGTCATTCCATCAGCAATAAGAATACAGTACATACATGAGCATTCAGACACAGTAAGAGTAAACATCCGCTCAAACAGCAGTGTCCGAGAGAAGATGTGGAAAAACCTGACACTCGACTGCTCATCAAGGAATGTCCAGCTTATGTGTAATAAAATGATGCAAACTAAGTGTGTTCAAAGCTGAATCACTTCGCGAAAGGTTGAGGTTCGGTCGAATGCTCAGAAAGCGCTCATCTGTCCGCCATGTGGACGATGAATCAGTTGGGTGTTGTGTACATGACAGTATACTCCAGTAAAGGACAGGGCTGAACCTTGGATTAGTTGGGTCAATATGGTAAGGCGACTTTCTAGAGGACATGGAGAGGTCAGATCGCCAAGTATCTCAAGTGGTCAGAACTCGGCTACAACAAGAGCAGATCGCATCGACGAGACTTGGTTGACAACGTACCACAATGGGAATGCCGAACTAGCAGAGATTGAACTAGATACATGTTTCAACGCACAGGAACTCTCCATCTGAGATATAATCCAAAATCACTGTCACACCAATGTTGTGATAAACTGGGCACAACAAGGTCACCCGAGGATGGCGTTTGTTAAAGATAGAAAAACGTGTCGGTGGACAGTGGAGATGGTGCAGCCTGCAATAGATCGTCGCTTAGAAAGATTTCGTAAAAAATTGTGTAAGTGTGCACAGTATCAGCAGAAGTCAACAAAACCACATACTGCCCTATTCAGCCAAAGTGCCCATGGCCGACAAACCTGGAAGCTTGCAAGTAGACATCATTCAGAGCAGGTCAAGCATGCGCATGAAGTTAGGACGGAGTTCCTCCCTGCAAGTGGACGGAGGATCGCAACTGTGCAGGTCTACGACATGCTGTTGATCTTTGGGAGATTCTCGAAAGAGCTGATTCAAAAAAAACCAAGTGGTGGACTGTGCTCGGGAAGCGTCAATAAAGTAATACCATAACCCATATAAACAAATATACAGCACTCGGAAACAGGCCCTCTCGGCCCTTCCAGTCTGTGCTACCTTGTTGGTTCCCCGTTAGTCCGCATTCTACCTGCACTCAGACCATACCCCCTCCATTCCCTTCACGTCCGGTATACCTATCTGTACTTTACTCCTTATATGTGTAAAGTCGTGATAGCTGCCTCTCACCACTTCTCGCTGGAAGCCCCCCCTTCATTCCACACAGCCACCACCCTCTCTGAGTAAAGTAGTTCCCCCTCGACAGAAGTGTGGTGGAACAGAAGTTACCCCGAAACCTCTGTCCACTTAATTCTCAATGTCATGCCCTCTTGTTTGAATACTTCCCACCGTCTCAATGGTAACAACTGGTATCCACCTCAAACTGTCTGATGAAGACAATGCAGCCACAGTTCATATCTAAACAGTTCATCCACCTTTAATTGCGTGATCCAAAGAAAGCGCGAAAGCGAGCATGTCGGAAGGGAGAAAACATTTAAAATGTCTCAATCCATATCCACTCCTACCGATCCTTCTGATCCACAGCCACACACGTGGACTGGGAAAGCTGGCAGCAGAGCTGTATGATAGGCGTATAACCTGCGAAGATGCTTCGGAAACTGGGAGCGATGCTCTTCAAGCACCATCGCACCCCCGAAATCGCAGATACAAAAGCGGCACGCGAAACGATAGCACACAGATAAGCCAAAAGGGGGAAAAATCCGTACTGTGATGCCAAGCACAGAGTACGTGCGCTGCGGTTTTCAAGGTCGGCGACTGGGTATGAATCAGCTGCCAAAAAAGACAGGGATACGCTCGCAAGGCACTCTCAAAAAGCCGATACAGATCAAAACGGAGACTTGGCAGAGAATGGCGTACCTCCTCCAAGATGATATCCAGCTGGATACGCGAAGGATCGTATCGCAAGCAGACCAGGGACAGAAAAGACAACCAGATGCATTTTCCTTTCCTGATATCCAGTCAAGACAGCGATCGCGGTCAGGCAAGACAGCAGGCATACAGCAGAGCAGTCAAATCCGCACGCTCTCAGGACAAGAGGAAACCTCAGTATCGCCAAGTTTTCAGCTGTGACTGGGAAGGCACAACGTTAAATTCACTGAGCAGTTGTTTTTTTTTGGACTTCGTGTTTATTAATATAGAGGACATGAAATTTGAAATGGAAGTTTGGACTGATTTCATATTTTATTTGATTTGATACTGACGTATAATAGATTTGCCCATTCATTTACAAGGAGGGATAAATATGTTGTGACCATGAGGACTTGTAAATGAAAACTTTTAGCTCTTAAGTGTGCAACATCTTTTAATGATAGCACTGGGTATTACATACACTTCAAGCAACGCTACATTTTTCCCTACTGAGGGGAAGGCGTTATGATTGATGTTAACTGGGGGCGGGGTTAAAGGGGTGAGTATACTATTATTGGTTGCATATAAACATCTACATCCTTCCCCTTTAGAAAAATAAAAAAAACATGAATTGTTGTCGCCACGTCAACCGAATTAACAGCAGAATTAAACGAATCGCCGCGCCGCTAGCGAACAGGCGGCTTACTGATCCTGCCCGCGCGTACGGATGTCTCCCGCCTCCCCCGAAAGAGCAGAAGAAAGCAGGAGGACGCAAGGCAGCAGGCCGGGGAAACCAGAAGGGCATTGGGGTGGGGAGAAAACAGGAGTAGGGGAGAACCGACGATCGGCAACAGGGGGGACCCGCGCAGAGGGGAACAGGCGCCCGGCGACGGGGCCGAGGCATGCAGGGAACATCCAGCCGGGGCTTGGCAGGGCGGCTGCTGATAGGAGAGGTGGGAGGGGCATAGGGACCAGGGGGCTGCGGCTGGGCTCATGAACCGCAACAGGTGTTGTCGGCTCTTCGGTAATGGGAAACCCTCAGCAAGGTCGACCAGATACGAACGAGGAGTCGGCGGCCACCACACCAACCACGGTTGCCAGCGGTGGTAGTGAGCACTGGGCGGTCTGCAATCGAGACAACCTGTCCGGGCAACAGAGGATTCGAGGTGGTCTAGCACGACCGATCGTGGGAACGCCGCTGGCTGTCTATGTTTCTCTTGAATTCGCTCTGCACGGAGGCGGGCTCCAGCACCCGAGGTTTCAGCTGGCGTGGCAATCGGAGACGGAGGTCTGGTAGTTGTCTGGACATCAGACGCTGAGCAGGTGACCCCCATGGCTGGGTTACCTGGAAACATTCCTGAGGTCAGAGAAGATCCCAATACAGAATCAGAATTGGATAGTCCCCCGCGCCTGTTCCATTCAGGAAGCTTGGCGATCGCTTACGCCCTGCGAGCCCGTTCCGCGCCCTAGGCCGTTGCTACTCGGTGGGTTACTCTGGGTTGCTGGTGAAATGCACGAGTTACCACCTTGTCGGCAAAGGCTTTGAATTCTCGGCTTGTAACACTGCCTGCCGATGGTCAGTCTGCAGCCTGGACCGGGGTCCCAGAAAGTGAGACGATGTGTTTCGCGCAGCTTGCAGATCACCAAATTCCGACGTGGGATGGTTCAGCAAGTCCCACTTCCGAACCATTGGAGTACGAGTCGACCAGGACAAGGTGGTTACACGCCACTCGAATATGTCGGCAGCCGGCGAGGACGGAACAGGCCACACATCAGGGGCGGGCTGCGTTAGTCTCAGCAGGGGCTGCTCTGCGGTGTGGTGTGGCGCATGTCTGTTGCAACGTGAGAGCAGGCAGAATCTCGGTACTTGGA
The DNA here is from genome assembly GCA_035221665.1 of Okamejei kenojei. Taxonomy (NCBI): domain Eukaryota; kingdom Metazoa; phylum Chordata; class Chondrichthyes; order Rajiformes; family Rajidae; genus Okamejei; species Okamejei kenojei. Next base: position 104,122,105 of record CM069134.1, on the reverse strand, counting down.
TTATTGGGCATTCCTGGACAATAGGATTGGCACTGATGCGTGGCGAGTGTTGCATTCGACCCAGGGTGTCCCGCTGTGGGGCTGCGACAAAGTAAAAGTCAAATCAAGGTGAGGGACGGGACCCACAACTTTATGATCGCCTTTGACGATAACGCCATGATCCAGGACAGCACCAGTTCGTCGCGGGAAATGGAAGGAAAGCTGAGTGTTTCAGATGGCGCGGCGGAGCCCGTCTTGTGTTGGACACCCTGCTTTAATCACCGATGCAAGCTGCTGCAAAAGGCCGGATCGGGCAGTGTGCTGGGCCATAACCTGTGTAGTCTGTTTGGGGTGTGAAATACAGTGTAACGCCCAGTACGTGACCGAATCCTCTGTCGTAGGGGTGGCCAGGCGCAGGAGGATACGCGGGGCCTCAGCGAACAGGGTGTCTGACAATGTGCATCTCGGTGCACCTTCGTGTAGATATATAGGTCAAAGTCGAACGCTTGATCCGCAGTATCAATACTGCAGTCCTGGCGGGCAGCGTGAATCGGCTGTGGTTGCAGGATTAGTCACCAGTGGGCGTGGTGGTACGGTGTTTCGACCGGTAAATCTGTCATGACCGACAGTGAAGTCGACTGAACTTTGGAGCAGGCGCGAACAACACCGGCGAGCAGCTCTTATTCTCGATCTGAGCGTAACGCTGCTCGGTGTCCTCATGGTGCGGGAGGCATAGGGAAGAAAGGATGCAGGCGATCCATCGACAGATGACGGCAGGCCGCACGCCAGACCGGACCGGTGGAAGCGTCACAGGTGGTACGGTGATGGGTGTGCGACCCACGTCGAAGGAACCGCAACGTCGGAGTGCTAATCAGTTATCGACTTGAGAGGCGGGGTCAAAGGCCTGCTGGGTGTATGGGAGACCAGGCCCAGGGCGATATCCATTTTTGGTCAAGAGTCTGCCGCAGGGGAGCACTTCAGCACACACTTGAGGTTTGGTATAAACTTGCCAAGGTAGTTCACCAATGCCCAAGATCGTTGCAGACCTGGGCACGTAGGTAGGGGGCTGCCATTTCGAATGGCAGAGTGCTGCCTTCAAGGGGTCGGGCTTAGTCCGTTAGGGGTGAAAAAATGTACATGTCCAACAGTACCTCCTGGAGACACGAATCCGGCACTTCTTGGATGTCAGCTTCAGGTTTGCCTGTCGCGCGGCGCGATCCAGGACCGCGGCGGAGGCTCAGGTCGGTGCTGCGGCAATGTCACTTGCTCATAAACCAGGTATAGATTCATCCATTCGATGGATGGACATGGAGGTCCGGCGAGTATTAATTGTGCTCCATGTTCTGCTGGAACTCCTCGCTAGCAGAGTAAATAAGATGCGAATGGCATTACGCTAGGAACTTGAGATCTGCCGACGGTGTGGCGAAGGTCGTGCAGGTGTCAGAAGTGACGCTTTGTCCAACGGGACCTGCCAAAACGAGTTCTTAGATGTTCTAGGACGAAAAGAAAGTGGTGGCTTGCCCGACCTTTGCCGCCACATCCTCAGACAGACCGCTGGGGTAATGTGGTGGTGCATGCCTTGGGGGGATGGCAAGGTTTAGTAAGTTCCTTCGGGTTTGATACCACACGTCGCTATCTCGATTCTTGTCTGTTTCTTAATGTGGCTGTTGGCAACCATGGTGGAGGGACCCAATCGGATGGGCTCGCTAACTGCTGCACTAGCACCCCCTTTTCGACCATCTCGTTGAGATACATCGCCTCGACCAACGCCTTGGTCCTTCTCAGTGAGACACACTGGTGAGGTGTTGTAATCAGCGGACCACAGCGGGTTGTATATTTGGGTCAATGGAAATATTTGTATGACCACTGGGTAACTTCCACCAGGTCATCGTCGAAAGGTGTCTGGTGATTCAGCAACCGGGTCAACGCAGTTGCACTTTGTGGACTCGTGCGGTCAAAGGAGACCAGGCCAAGATCCTGGCTCACGCACGGTTGCCCGAAACAGGGTTTATACAGTCAAAGTTCAAACACATAGGAGAAACCAGGTTTCTTGTGCCTTTTTGCAGCACGCAAGTTAATGTGGCCTCCGCTCCCGCAGGCCTTAGTTCTCTCCGACCCCATAGGCGTGCGAGTGGGTTAGCTTCAGGGTCAACAACCATACGCTCATTATTTCCTTATCTTGTGTTGAAAGATTCATGGATCGTGTAATCATGACTCTCGCTCACCAGTATCTAAATTTTGGTCAGGAGAAGGTTACGCCATTTGACAGTCACAGGTACGGAGGGGTCATTGCGGTGGGCGGGTGTCTGTAGGAGGGTAAACACATGAGAGTCTCGTGCAGGAATTGAATTGGCTTCTGCCACCCATTGCATGTCAACTAAAAATTGTGCTGTTGAGGTCGTTAAACAGAGATCAGATTGCAGCAGCATGTTTAGACTGGGGTCTGGAAGGCTTGTGCCTGGCTCCCACGGGAACGGAGTAAGCGACAGGAGGCTGAGAAATGGTTCAGCTTTTTACAAAAAGTTACAGGTTTTACCAAAGGCGGGGACACGTCGACAGTCTATGGTGCATGTAGTTACCGTTCGGGCACCTTTTTCGGGGCACATCGCCAGGTCCAGGGCGGGCCACGCGGCAGAAAAACATTGTTTCCCACCGAGGCTTGTGGGCTCCTAACCCTGCAGGTTGGACAGATTTATTGCCGAGTCCCGGTGGTCCTCTTGCAAAAACAACGACCTCAGACATCTGCAGGCATGCATAGCTTTGTCCAACGTTAGAATCCCGGATCCCTCAAAAAGCTCACATCGCAGCTTCTGGTCACGCATGCCAGTTACTAAAATGTCTCTAGTGAGCTGGTCTGTCAAGTCGCCAAAACGGCACCGCTGGGCGAGATGACGCAAATCAGCAATAAAACATTCAAAACAGGTTTCATCCCGGCAACTGTTCTCCTCGTAAAGAGAACCGTGCCCTCTCTAGAATGCGGTTCGAGGGCAGGTCACAAATCTCCCTGAACTTACGTAGCAGGCAAGCGGGGTCGTCAGCAGACTCTGCAGGAGTAATCACCTCATCATCGACGCCGCCAGTGACCGCTGGAGCGTAGGTGAAAGTTCTGGCTCTCTTCATGGCATCAGGTCCGACAAGGTTGAGTAGGAGGGAAGCTTCAAGGGAGTCAGGATCCGCGCGGTATGCGACGTTGACAAAGTGTAAGTGAAATCAAATTCAAAACGTGGCCCAGCGCTCAGAGATGTCAGCATCTAAAGACAAGCTGCTCGGGCTTTCTGCAAGAGGACGCCATGGCCCAAAAGAGATCAAAAGCACAAAAAACACAAATAAAAAAAAAAGAAATAAAAACCGGTAAACAGGAGACGCAAAGTATCTTCCAGCTTTGACACCATGTAAATGAAAACTTTACACGCTCTTAAGTGTGCAACATCTTTTAGATGATAGCACTGGGTATTACATACACCTTCAAGCACCGGCTACATTTTCCTACTGAGGGGGAAGGCGTTATTGATTGATGTTAACTGGGAGGGGTTTAATGGGAGTGAGGTAACTATATTATTGGTTGCATATAAACCATCTTACAAGACTGTCCTTACAGTCACACTAGAGGGCTCTGCCCCCTAGATGTATGTTTTCTGGGAATTGGTCCGCAGCGTCTTGGCTGGAGTCAGGCAGCCACTTTTGGGCTTGAAATAAACCTACACTGGCTCGGTGCAACATGAGTCCGATTGTGAGTTATTAGCTATCAAACACAACAGTCCTATCAATTTAATTTACCACTGGTGGACTCCAATCAAGTTGTAGAAACATCTCAAGGAGAAAATCAATGGATGATGTAATTTTCAGCAAAGGGTCTGAATTACTTATGTAAATGTGATAATTCAGTTATTTATTTTTTAATTACGTTTGCAAAAATTTTCTAAACCTGTTTTTGCTTCTTATTTTCCCGGTATTGTGTAGTAGATTGATGATAAAAAAAAAACATCCATTTTAAAATAAGGCTATAACGTAACAAAATGTGGAAAAAGTGAAGGGGGTCTGCATACTTTCTGAATGTACTGGGGTATCATGCTGTATTATTTGGACAGCTTCTTCACTGTACATAACTCCAGCATTTTTTATTGCTATCTACTGACCTATATCGATCTACATTTTTGTCCAAGTCATTTCTATAAATATCACAAAACAAGTTAGTCCCAGAATTAATCCCTGTGGAAATACCACTAGTCACCATACCTCCAGCCAGCATGATATCCATCCCCTCTTAAACAAAGGAACCTCTTGAGTTCTTCGTGAGCTCACATGTGGCTAGAGAGGATACAAAGACCTCGGTCACAGCCCCAACAAATTTTCACTCTAGCCTCTCTCAATAACGTGGAATTAAATTCCATTAAGCCTGGGGACTAAGTGCCTTTCAAGTGACCCAACACAACCTCCGTCTTGATCTCAAACTGCCAAAGCATATTAATAAACCAGACATTGATCTCATTACTTTCATGTACTTCACCTTAGTGAATCAAATGCAAAGTACTTGATTAAGTACTCACCTAAAATCCCTCTATCATTGAGTGGTCTTACTGTATCCCTAATTATTGTCTTGTATTGATTGTATATATAAAATGCCTTGGAATTCTTTTTACTCCTAAATGCCAAGGCTATTTCATGGCCCCTTTTGGCCTTAATTCCCTGATTGTGTTTTAGTTATTTCCTGCTTGCTTTCTATTCTTCAAAGGCCTTGTCTGATTTCACCTCACCTGTTACTTTTCTTTTTGACTAAATTTATAATCTCTCTCATCTTTCAAGTTTTCCTTACCTTGCCATCCTTGTGCCTCCTTCTCACTGGAGCATGCTGGTTTTGAACTCTGATTAGTTGGCCTTGAAACAACTCCCACATACCAAATGAAATTTGCCTCACCCCATTTTACTATCTTCCTTCAAGCTCAAGACAGACTGAAATTTGGAAGAAGATAATAAAATCATAAAGTTGTGAAAAATTTATTGAATAATTATATCATAACAATGTTAAAATTTGTGATCACTTTCGAAAATGCTCTCCCACTGAAATGCCATTCATCTGGCTGGACTCGATTCAAATGCAAGGCCTGGTATGGTCCCTCGAATTTACTATGACTATCCACTACTGTTATATATTGTACATCTCTTGATCTATATAATTAAAAGTTTTCTCATCTTCACCACTTTCCTGTTTGTATTGAGCTTTGATTTTTAGAAAAAACGCTACCGCATATGGCTGTGATTTTTGGCCATCAGTTACTCAGAGTCTCCTCCGCAGCGCAGGCCCCGATGGATTTTTCCCATTGATGAAAAATATAGACTTATTAGTGTCTCTGTCAATCACTGCTATGAAGGCCACACCCCTTCCGGTGGGGGGGGGGGAGGGACTATAAAACCGGAAGTGTGGGCATGGCGGGGGAGAGGCTGTCTGAGGCCTGCCCTGTGCTTGAAACTGCAATGGCAATGGAAATGAAGTGAAAATGCAACAAATGCCACAAATCTTATATTTATTCCAATCAATACCAAAATATAATTACCTAAATTAAAAAAAAACTTGACTAATATCACAAATTTCATATGGGACTATAAGTCCCATAGAATTCAAAGCAGACACCTGTGTAAACCCAAGGAATTTGGCGGACTGACACTACCCAACTTTCTGTACTATCACTGGGCAATGAATATTAAAAATATAATTTACTTGTTGGACAATTCTGCCCAACAGGTAGATTGGATAGCAATGGAGAGAGAGAACTGCTCTCCTTTTAATATAGGAGCGATCCTTATCTCACCGATAAAACTGAATAATATAATATACAAGAAAAACCCAATTATTCATGGTACAATACAAACGTGGAAACAAATAAAATTAACTTTCAAATTAAGAAATCTATTGCGTCTCTCTCCTATTGTTAATAATCCGTCATTTAAACCATCTACTATCGATAAAATGTTTACACACTGGGAAAGAATAGGAATTAAAACCTTTGGAGAAATGTATGAAATGGGAAATCTTTTATCATTCCAACAACTACAACTTAAATATAACCTGAAAAGTAATCAGTACTTTAAATATCTTAAAATCCGTGACTACTTGAAAACACATACTAAAAAGAACATAAAACTTTGACTTCAGATATACTAGATGAAGCTATGAACAGAAAGGCGGATTCTACTAATTTAATATCAAATTTGTATAATATTATTTTAAACATAGAGATAGTCCACTATCTGATGCAATCAGAGAGACTGCGAACAAGAAGTATCTATAAATATACTAGAAAGACAGATGGGATAAATATTTTCTATATGTAATAAATGCTCAATAAATGTAAGACATACCTTAATTCAATTTAACATTTTACATAGATTATATTACTCAAAAACTAAATTGAATAAAATATTTTCAAATGTCTCACCCATCTGTGATAAATGCTTATCTCAAGATGCAACTATAGCACATTCTTTTGTCTTTTGCATAAAAACTTCAGAAGTTTTTGGAATGAAATTTTTGAAATATTTGCAAAAGTATTTTAAAACAGAAATTAACCCCAATGCAGAATTGATTATCTTTGGAACAATGGATGCCGCTCCGAGCTGACTTCGTTCCAAGAGAGATTCCTTAATTATGGCTTAATAACGGCAAAAAAAACATATTAAAATTCTGGAAAAATGCACCAACACCAATGCTTAAAATGTGGATTTCAAACATGTCTGAATTGTTACACCTAGAAGATATGAGATATGTCCTAGCAGGCAAATCAGACCAATTCTTAAACATTTGGTCTCCCTTTATCGATTTATTACAAGCATATGGTGCAACATAATCCTGAAAATAAACTGTTTCAGAATCGGGTGAGGGGTGCGCAAAGATACGAAGTAAGTATATTCCTTCCATTTTATCTTCCTTTTATTATCCTTTAAAAAATATATATCTCTCCTCCTTCCGCTGTCCTGCATGCGTCTGCTGCTTCCTCCAGTGTCAAATCTGGCCGTCTCAGAAGCTCTGATCTGAGCTTTAGGTCAGTAATGCCATTCACTAAAATGTCCCTTGTTAACTGATCAGACAGCTGATCGACTGGCATATTTGGGAATCGGCAGCGCTGGGCTAAACATTAAGTCTGAGATAACGAGTCTACTCGTTCACCAGAGAGTTGACGGCGAGAGAAAAACCTAGCCCTGTCCAAAATGTGATTTGAGGGCAGGTCACAGATCTGACTAAATTTACGCATCAGAACATTAGGGTCGTCAGGAGATTCAGAAACTGGGGTTATTACCTGGTCGTTGGCATCGAGGACTGCCGGAGCATAGCGGAATGTTCTGGATCGCCAAAGGGCATCTGGGACCGCAAGGTTGAGTAGGGAGAGAGGCCTTGACAGCATCAGGTTCATTTCGGTGTTGCAATGTTCATGTAGTGATCGGTAATTAATTTCAAAGTAGTCCAGCGTTCGCTGATATCCGCATCAAAGACGCTAGGGTCAGGCTTTCGACAGGAAGAGGCCATCATAAAGCATAATAAAAAACTCACAAAATGGTGAAACAAAAAACGTTATACAGAAGGAGTGGATCCAGTCGCTTCTGACACATGTAAATGACTTCCAGACTCAGTACATGATTCAATCCTGACTTACCTTAAGATTCATTTTCTCTCTTTTTGCTTATGTTACTTTTTTATTATTAAATTCAAAAAACAGAAGTTGTATATGAAATGTATTATATTATTGTTAATGTACCCTATTGTCTATGACTTCTAATAAAAATATTATATATTTAAAAAAAAAAGAAAATGCAATGAGCTGTTTGGCTTGAGCCTTCCCTGTGCTTGGAAGTGCAATGGCAATGGAAATTAAGTGAAAATGCAATCAGCTATTTGGCTTGGCCTGCCCTGTGCTTGAACCTGCAATGGCAATATATGGAAAGTGAAATGAAAATGCAATGTGTTATTCGGCCTGGCCTGTGCTTGAAACTGCAATGCAATGGGAAATTAAATGAAATGAGTTGTTTGGCCTGCCTAAAAGTACAAATTCGGTCCACAAAGCCCCTATTAGCCCGAGAATCCAGTCCCCTTTTGCCAAAATGCCCGTATTAGCTCAGGAGGAGCATTTTGGCCCAAAAGACCTGTCCCAAGACAGGAAAAGTCCAGACAAAGTGCACTTTTGATGCGGATATCAGCGACGCTGGGCTACGTTTGAAATTAATTACCAACACTACATGAACATTGCACACCGAAATGAACCTGATGCTGTCAAGGCCTCTCTCCTACTCAACCTTGCAGGCCCAGATGCCCTTTGGCGATCCAGAACATTCCGCTATGCTCCGGCAGTCCTCGATGCCAACAACCAGGCCTGAGTGACTGAGCTGCCAGCCCAAGAATCCATTTGGCCCACTATGTCCACCCTAGCTCTCTGGAAACCAGTCTTCTCAAGGTTCGGCCCACAACACCCGTACTAACGCTCCAGAAAGCCCCCCCCCCCCCCCCCCCCCCCACCGGCCAGCAATATTGGAATTGGTGGAGAGGGGTGGAATATAAAAATGCGTTGGGGACCAGCCCTCCCATGTGAGCATGGGACCCAACGGGTCCAAACTTAGACTAGTACTAATAAATGTCGTGCACTGAGTCCCAGTCAACATTGGGGAATTTAAAGTCACCCACTCTGACAACCTTGTTGCTTTTACGATCAATTCATGACTAATTTCCATCATGCACTCAAATTCACATGGACCTTCTCCGACATCTCCCCACTGTTTCTAGATCTCACCGTCTCTATCACAGGAGACAGACTATTGACCAACATCTACTACAAATCTACTGACTCCCATAGGTATCTAGACTGCACCTCTTCCCACCCTGTTTCCTATAAAGACTTTATCCCATAACTCCCAATTCCTCCTACGCCGGATCTGTGCCCAGGGTGAGGTTTTCCATATTAGATAATCGGAGATGTCCTCATTTCTTTAGGAAATGGGGGTCCCATTATAGATGAGGGTCTCACAAGGGTTTCCTCGATATGCCACAGCTCCGCTCTTCCCCCCCCCCCCATTCGCAACAAGGACAAAGTTCACCCTGTCCTCACCTTCCACCCCGTGTTCCTCACCCTGTTCCCCCTGTCCTCACCTTCCACCCCATCAGCCGTCACATACACCATATAATCCTCCAACACTTTCGCCACCTCCAACGGGATCCCACTACTGGCCACATCTTCCCATCTCCACCCCTTTCTGTTTTCTGCTGAGACCATTCCCTCTGCAACTCCCTGGTCAACTCGTCCCTTCCCACCCCCTTCCCAGGTACTTTCCCCTGCAACAGCAGGAGATGCTTTTACAATGCCCTTTATGTCCTCCCTTATCTAACCATCTAAGGACCCTGACAGTCTTTTCAGGTGAGACAGGGGTTCACTTGCACCTCCTCCAACCTCATCTACTTTAATCACTGTTCCAGTTGTCAACTTCCGTACATCAGCAAGACCAAGCGCAGGCTCGGCGATCGTTTCGATGAACACCTCAGTCCGCCTTAACCTATCTGATTTTCCGGTTGCTCAGCACTTTAACTACCGTCTCTGACTACATTCTATCTGTGTCCTGCCCACTCCCCTGACATCAGTCTGAAAAAGAGTCGATCCGAAACGTCACCCATTCCTTCTCTCCAGAGATGCTGCCTGTTCCGCTGAGTTACTCCAGCTTTTTGTGTCTACCTTTGTTGCTTTTACATGTCTATATATCTGGCCCTCTATTTTCCATTGGCAATTGGTAGGCCTATAGTATAATCCAGTCAAGAGTGATTGCTCCTTTCTTATTTCTACCCACATTGCCTTAGGGGATGAAAACTCCAGTATGTCCTCTCTGAGTGCAGCTGTGACATTCTCCCCTTTAGTTATCCAACTCCTTCACCTCTGTAAAATTGAGCTGATATACCTGTCATCTTTTACAATTGTTTCCGTAAAGGGCACAACATTGCAGTTCCATGCATTGATCTCAGGCTCTAAAGCCATCTTCTTTACTCATAATACTTCAACCCATCCGTTTCACCATAGTAATTAACCTATCTTGTCCTTAATTAGCTTGTCCGTTCTTCCAGACTTATTTGGCAACAATAAGTTGTTAGCTCATCCCCCCACCCATTCCATTTCCAAATCTGAGAAGAATTTATGTCAAAACTATTAACCTGTAATTTGGACATTTAGCTTTGTTGAAGAGGTTAAAATAATGCACATTGTTTCTGTTTACTGATTGATCTGTTGCTTCAAGTGGTACCATTGTAGTTTGTAGTTATATGAATGCAAATTTGCTTGTGACTAAAGATGACTTTTCTTTTGACATTTCACGATTATGGCTGATTAATTAGGTTTCAAACAATTTTACTACATTGCTAATTGGTAAAGCATACAGTGCATGATTAATTTTTATAGCTGTAATTTTTTTAGAGCATGAAAAAAATTAGGGCTGTGGCATTACTTTTCCTAATGTGTACCATGCTCTTTGCATGTGGTTCAGCAGCAGTCAGTGACTGTTCGAATCAGCTGGAACTGGAAAAAGGAATAGCTGACAAGAACAACACTATGTTACCAGATGTGGCTCTGGACCATCATCCCAATGTCACGCTTGTCTGATTCGTAACTGCGGCAGCAGGCACAGTTGAATGAACATAATTTCAAATGCAGTTTGGTTGTGACTCCTGCTGCACAAACTAAATTGGAGATGCTAAAGTTGCTAAGCAACTTTCCTTCTTGGGAATTGAAGAAAGAAAAATGACCAAAAGCAAAATATTATGTGTTTTATCTTGCCATATATTGAAGTAGGTGCTGTAGACTAATACACAAGCTGCGACAAAATAATTTAGAAAATAGACTGAGGTTAGCAAAATGTTCTCATTTATAGAATGGCAGATCAGCTATTTACCAAGACTCCTGCTATATTGTACTCAGGATGTTTTGATATAGACTCAACATTATGGACCAAAGCAATCCTATTCATTATCCACCTTCTGTCAATCAATGAAGACTACAAATTAAACTTAAATTAAGATGAATTTCATTCAGGAATTAACAAGTACACTCAGGACACTCTGAGCCATTATTTTCCATCACATAGATTTGATATTGTGTAATATCACGCAAAAAAAAAATCAGTGATTCTTTTAAGAGCATGAAAAAAATCTCAATTTAAAAGGTGAAGATAGACACAAAATGTTGGAGTAACTCAGCGGAACTGGCAGCATCTCTGGAAAGAACGAATGGGTGATGTTTCAGGTCGAGAATCTTCAACTTATAAGGTCTTTGATTTCTGACACAGATATACACCACAAAGGCAGATTCCACAGTCGTCACTTTCTTTGTCACATTTGGGGCTACCAATTATTTGTGATGTATATGCTTAATGTAATTTAATTGTACATACTAAAGGAAACAAAAAATAAATAAAAATCAACATTAAAAGGACTTGGCATAAAATATAGCAACTCAAGTATGCACATTTAGAAGTAGGTTTAGGTTGATTGCTGTCACATGTACCAAGGTACAGTGAAGAGCATTATTTTGCATGCTATCCAATCAAATCAGATAATACAATGCATAAATGCAATCGATTTAAAATCAAGTATAATAGGTAGATTGAAGGGAAAGGTTTAGAGTACAGAATATAGTTCTAAGCATTGTGGCACAACATTGTTTCAGAGACAATGTCCAATGTCTGCAATGAGGTAGAGAAGGATCAGAATGTAGCCTAGAATGTAGAATGAAGGACTGTTCGGAAAGAAGCCTGAGTGAAAGAAGAGCCTGTTGGTGAGACTTTCACACTTCTGGTTTGTCTGTCTAACAGGAGCGGGGAAAAGAAGAAACGACTGGGGTGGGAAAAGTCTTCGACTTTGTTGTCTGCTTTCTCGATGCAGCTTGATTGCAGATAGAGATCAATGGTGGGCCTATAGACTATTTGAATGTTTAGACTACATCCATAATGCTTGCAATTTCTCGCAGTCTTAAACCATAGGGTTGATGGAAAAATCTATTTGGTTTACCCATATCCTTCAGTAAAGGAAATCTGGCATATAGGTTCAACAATGTAATTTCCTCAGGAGCAATAAGAGATGGTCAGTCAATGCTGGCTATTCCAGTGATATCTCCTTTGCTGCACAATGAGAGACTTCAAGAATGCCATCACAGGCAGTGTCTCAGCATTCAAGATGCAATTAGGAGAATTCTAAAGTAACTAAAGCTTGAACCACAGGTAATGGGATATGGTAATACCACCCCAGAATCAAGATTATGAACAGGTAGTGAATGTTCAGTGAAAAACAAGCAGGATAGGATGATATGACTCCATGAACCTGTGATTAATTGCCCTGACCATTCCTCTGTTCCTTTCACCATTGGGTCTGATTACCTGAAGGTGCTGGGGATATGGTTTGGAGAGGCTGAGGTGTGTAACAAAAATTGGCTTGCGTGCACGGCAAGATTAAACATAAATTGGAACTAGGGGGAGGCTTTCCGTCTCAATAACTGGTCAGAACCTGATCATCAGATGAGGTGTTCTTGGTGCTGCTGTAATTGGCACAGATTACAGCAGAAGGGGGCGCTGCACTGCCTGCAGCCTGTCCATTTTTTCCTATCTTTTTTTAAATTTTAGTTTGTCTGAACAGTTTGTTTTGGGGATTCTTTCATTTTTCTATGTGGGGGAGCGGGGTAGGGTAAGGGGGGAACCGTTTCCCAGTCGCTTCCTGGCGAGGACTCGACTATTTCTCCAAGTCGCGTCCTTGCCCCCCCTCCTGGTGGCCTACCACTGGATCGGAGTGGCCGTTCCTACCGGAGACCGGGGACCGGACCATGGCTTCGGCAGCGACGGCGCGGCACTGGATTCACCGCGGAGCGGGCGATACCTACCTGGATCGCCATTTGGAGCTCCGGAGCGTTGGGCCTGCTGCTCTAACATCACAGAGCTGTGATTCGTGGAGCTCCCAATGCGGGCAGCGCTGACTCCAACATCGTGTAGTCCCTGGGGCCCTTTGCCGAGGGCCGCCAGAGTGAATCTCCGCCCGGTGCGGCCTGGGGACGCCAGGAGCCGCGGACTCCGGTGGGAAGCAGCCGATTCAGAGGTCCAAACCGTGGAGGTTGGCCTCCCGTTCTGACGGCGGAGTTCCAACATCCCGGCGAGTGAGCCTGTGCGGCGGGCTGCCCGTAGCGGCAACTGCGGAGGGCTCCGGAGGCCCCGACCATGGGTGAACATCAGGAACATTAGAGGAAGATGACTGACTTTGGTGCCTTCCCTCACAGTGGGAAACTTTTCAACTGCTGTGTGGGGATGTTTTATGTTGGACTCTATTGTGTGTTGTGTTCTTTATTTTACTGTAGGGCTGTATGCAAAAACAAATTTCAGACCTCGGTCTGACAATAAAGTGCCATCGTATCATATTGTATCGTAGATGTGGCCCCACCTCCACTTATTTGCCCTGCCACTTACCCAAGCCATCGTTCAGTCCATTTGAGGTTCCAAGATGGAACAGATCTGATGAGTCTCAATGCATGTCCTTGGATAGTAAGGGCAAAAGCATACCCAACATCATGCAGATAAAAGTTTACAAAAAGACACAAAGTGCTGGAGGAACTCAGTGGGTTAGGCAGCATCTCTGGAGAACACAGATATGGGTATGCAGAAGGGCCCCAACCTGAAACATCACCTATCCATGTTCCCCAGAGATGCTGCCTGACATGCTTAGTTTCACCAGAATGTTTTTTTTTTAATCATCCTCAACCTTATGGCTAACTTTGTGTGTGGGTGTATCAGGCTATGCTTTGAACCAGTCTGTGGTTCATTGCTGAGGTCATAGGTCTGAGTCCTCTGATTTAAGAGGGCTTCAATAACTCCAGTGCCCAAGAAGGTGACGTACCAAAAAGAACCTCGACCCATTACAATTTGCCTACCACCACAACAGATCAACGGAGGATGCAATCTCACCGGCTCTCCACTCTGCACTGGACCAGTTGGACAATAAAAACAGATATCAGGCTGTTGTTTATAGATTACATCTTGTTCAATACCTCATCCCCGCCAAGCTGGTTGGTTACCAAGCTCACAGAACTGGGTCTCTGCATATGTCTCTGCAACTAGATCCTTGACTTCCTCATCAACAGACCGTAGTCTGTACGAATTAGCAGCAACATTTCTTCCTCGATAGCCATCAGCATGGGAGAACCTCAAGGCTGCATGTTCATTCTCCTGGCTGAATACTCACGACTGTGTAGCCGGACACAGTGCGAAGTCCATTTTCAAGTTCACCGAAGACACCACCGTTGTTGGACAAATTATAGGTGATGATGAGTCAGAGTATAGAAGGAACATCGATTGACTGATCAAATGGTGCCAACACAATAATCTGGATCTCAATGTCAGTAAAATCAAGTCACTTATTGTGGACTTTGGAAGAGGAAGGATGAGGACCCACAAACCTGTCTATATCGATGGGATGATGGTCTAGTCAAAATTGTCAAATTCCTGGGTGTGCATATCTCTGAAGATCTTTCCTGGATCCAGCACACTGATGCAATGATAAAGACAGGCCATTGCTGCCTCCACTTCCTGAGAAGATTGCGGAGATTTGGTTATTCAGAGAGAACTTCTACAGGTGTACAATAGAGAGCATATTGATTGGTTACATAACGGCCTGGTTTGGGATTTATAGGAGTCGCTGCCTCTTTGGTTTGTTGAGATTTTTAAGGGTTTGGACTTCCAGTGGCGCTATGGAGTAGGTGGAACTCATGCCAACCAGCTCCTTAAAAATTGTATAAAAAACGGGGAAAAACGGGGTGATTTAAAGTCACTTACCGGAGGAGAACGGGTGAGAACGGCACTGGCAGCTTTAGAAAGGTGCGTGACGTCATCAGGCACGCAACTTTACTGATAGTATGTCGATGCAGCTCACCCCCCCCCAAACAGAAAATACCAACACTGAAAAAAGAAGAAAGCCCGACTGGAGCCTCGGGCTGGAGTTTGACAGCCTCCCAGGAAGATATCTTAAGGAGGAAATCCGAGATGGAAGAACTTAAAGCTGTTTCTGCAGAAACAAAAACTATTATGGGTGAGCTGAAAAAAATGAAAAAGGAATATAAAGATGATTTAAAGATCCTTAGAGAAGATTTTCAAGTGTTTAAAGAACAAGTGAAAGATGATTTAAGCAGAGAAATTGTACTTATAGTAAAGACTATGCTTGATGAATGGAAAAACACAGGAGGATGCAGCTCTGCAGCAACATGTGGATGAGGGTAAAACCATAAATTTGAGCTGATGGAGTTGAACGTTGATAATAAGCTAGATGATAAGCTAGAACTATTTTTCGGTCACTTGATCAACAACAAGAGGCAATTAAAGAATTGTCTAATATTGCCGGTACAAGTGTTAAGGCAAATGGGAAACTTCTCTCCGAGAACAAACGCTTTCAGATTTATTACACAAAATAACTGAGAAATGTATTGACTTGGAGGACGGGAAAGGCGCCAGAACTTACGAATTGTTGGATTGAGTGAAGGTAAAGAGGGAGATCAAGACCCTTGAAAATTTGCAGCAAAATCTCTTAAAAAATGTTTTGAATCTGGATTCAAGAGCCCCTCCTTGGTCGGACACAACAGGGCACTGAGACGCCGTCCACAGAGGGCGCGCGGGCACCAAGACAATTGATTGTGAAAGTGGTTTATGATCACGTCTTGGAGCTAAAGATAATAATTCATAAGAGAAACCTCATCTACGACGGAGATAACATTAGCATATTCAGAGACTACCCTGCGGAAGTCGCCAAGAGAAGAGCTCTATTTACAGAAACAAGAGGCATTCTTAAGAAGATAGAATGGTCTGAGATATGGTCTGATGTAATCCTGCAACACTAAGAGTAACCTATGATAAACAAAGGAGCATCACTTCATGAAGCACACAGAGGCACTTGAATTCGCTCGGAACATCGAGAAGAAGGAGGAAGAGGTAGAAGAGGGAGAAGCAGACGAGGAAGAAGAAGATGTGAATTTGAACTGTATCTAATATTTACCTGATGGTATCGAATATCCATAGAGAAGGAGGAAGAATAATGGACTCTTAAATACACTAAAAAACTAACATATAATAGGAATAGTTTAGTATTAACTATCACTTAAAATTGTATGCTATCCCACCCAAAAACAGATATGATATTATTAAAAATTCAAATAGTGTTCATAATATCTATAAATCATTATAAATTTAGCACCCCACCCCTATATAAATAGCCCGTTAAGGCAATTAAAAATTTTCCATTAAGGAAAATCTGGAGCTGGAACGATTAATATATTTTTTTAATAATGGAAGTCGTTAGATTAAAGCCACACTAGTATGGCTAACACTAACTACACTTAAATAGCTGTAGTTACCCTTTACCCTCCGCACATTACTAACTCTATTAACATCTATTATTCCTATTTTTATTTTATGTTTGTTTTACATAAAGTATTATATTACATTTTTAGTTACGAATGGTATTATGAATTTTGTTTGAAAAGATATGTACGTAAGATAAAGTTACATGTATTAAAACGCATCGATCTGAAGCACGGGTATGAGGTTGGGATAGACGTGCTGAGACATCTACTCCATTATAATCCACCTTAACACCAAAATGCAAGACATTAACATGAAAACTGGGGGGTGATGGAATCACCTTCTGCAGTTGGAATGTAAAAGGAATTAATGAACCAATTAAAAGAGGTAAGGTTTTAGCTCATTTAAATAGACTTAAAACAGATATAGTCTTTCTTCAAGAGACACACCTCAAAAAGGATGCTCAATATAGACTAACAGCAAAATGGATTTCTAAAGTGTATCATTCTTCATTTACGCAAAAGTCTAGAGGGATTCCAATTCTTATACGTAAAGGTATACCATTTAAACATACCTCAATAATAGAAGATATTGAGGAAAGATATATAATAATTACGGGTGAATTATATTCAAAGAAAGTTGTTCTTATGAACATATATGGACCTAATTTCGATAATCCGTTGTTTCTTAAGAAAATATTTAATACTATTCCGGTATCTACACAACATAATCTAATTATTGGGGGGGATTTAAACTGTACTTTAGATATTTATCTAGATAGATCATCTACTAGATGAAAAGTTACATCTAAATCAAGCGAATTTATAAATTCCTTTATTAATACTGCAAATGTTAAGGATGTTTGGAGAATTGATAACCCTTCTGGTCGGGAATACTCATTTTACTCACCTGTATTCGGAACCTATTCAAGGATAGATTATTTTTTAATAGACTCAAAAATTAATTCCATTTACGTATGACTCAAAATATCATAATATTATTATTCGGTTCACGCACCATTAACATTTAAGATAAAATTAAACGGTATAAACTAATAAACAATCTCAATGGAGACGCAACCCTCAAATTTTAAAGGGAAAAGGCTTGTTATGATTATCTGGTAAAACAGATTTAAATTGTTTTTTTTGAGACTAATGACAAACCCGGAATTTCAGCGTCACTTCTTTGGGACACGTTTAAAGCCTTTATGCGTGGTGCTATAATATCTGTGCAAGCATACCTTAATAAGGAAAACCGAAAGATGCAACAAACTTTAGAAAATGAAATAAAGCAATTAGATATTGAAAATGCAATATCTCCATCTAAGGTGATGCATAATAAAATCGCAATATTAAAATATAAGCTAAATAAAATATACTCAAATCATATTATAAAAACTTTTTCAACAGACTAAACAAGTACATTTTGAATTTGGTGACAAACCACAAAAATTATTGTCACGACAGCTTAGAAAATCAGATAAGGAAAAAATGATATATAAAATCAGATCAAAACAAGGTGAAATATTAACTTTGCAAAGATATTAATGACAGATTTCTGCTTTACTATCAAAAACTTTATTCAACCAATCTCTGACGGGGCAATCGGATGGAATGGAAGCATTCTTACATGAATGTCATATCAAAGGTTTAGATCAGGAAGGCAAAGACTTGTTTAGATGCTGAAATATCAGTAAAAGACATTGAGGAATCAATCAGATTGTTGAAAAATGGAAAAGCTGCTGGCCCTGATGGCCTAAGTGCTGAATTTTATAAGAAGTTTCACGACTTGATTTCCCCCCACGTTTACAAGCGATATATAAATATGCTTACGAACAAAGGAAAGTTACCAGAAACTCTAAATGAGTCCACAATCACACTCATTCCTAAAGTAGATAAGGATCTGGAAGATCCTGGATCATATAGAGCAATTGCTCTTCTAAATACTGATCAAAAAATATTAACTAAAATTTTATCCCAAAGGTTAAGTTTAGTGATTAATAAACTAATACATCATGATCAAACAGGCTTTATTCCCAAACGTTACTCCACATAACTTGAGATGACTATTCAATATCATATATTCAAAAAGAGTTAATGATATTGAATTAGCTGTCATTTCACTAGATGCGGAAAAAGCATTTGACCAGGTTGAATGGCCTTACTTATTTAAGATAATGCAGAAATTTCAACTGGCCGATAGATTTTTGTAAATGGGTTTTTAAAATTTTGTACTCCAACCAGTACAGCAAAAATACTAACAAACCAAATGTTATCAGCTAAATTTAATCTTTCTAGGGGTTGTAGACAAGGATGCCCGTTATCACCTTTATTATTTGCTCTCGCAATCGAGCCATTAGCCGAAAGGATTAGATCAGATCCAGAAATATATGGATACAATACGAATATCACAACTAATAAAATATCTTTATATGCAGACGATGTTTTAATATATATCACAAAACCGGAGATCAGTATTCCTAACTTACTTAACATTATAAATAAGTTCGGTACATTTTCAGGATATAGAATTAATTGGAATAAAAGTGAAATTATGCCTATAACTGGAATAAAAGTAAATATATTACAACAATTTCCATTTAAAATAGTTAAATGCCAGACATACTTTGGTACAATTTAAACTAATACATAGATTACAGTACTCAAAAATGAAATTAAATAGAATTTTTCCTAACATTTCTTCTATTTGCGATAAATGTAGAATTTAGAAGCCAACTTAACGCATAGTTTTGTAACATGCATAAAACTTAATAGTTATTGGGCTGATATTTTTGGAATCATCTCTGAGGTTCTTAAAACTAAATTGGACCCTGATCTAAAGTTAATAATATTAGGAGTCTCTGACTCAAGCTTAATATTAACAGTAAGTCAAATACATTTTCTTGACTACTGTTTGATAATTGGAAAAAAATTAATATTAAAATTCTGGAAGGGAACATTATCCCCCACAATCAAAATGTGGACTGTGGAAATGTCGGAGACTTGCATCTGGAGAGAATTAGGTTTGTCCTAATGGACAAAGATGAACTTTTTGAACAAATATGGTCTCCATTCATTGATTACTTAAAGGGGTAGCTGAGCTCAGCACCATAACTCAATAAGTACCCTGGTGTAGGATTAGATGGAAAAAAGTATTGGGATCTGTATACATGTCTCAATAGATATTGTTATATGAAACTGTTCCATTCAATGTAAAGATGTATTCCTTTTTTTAACATTTTTTTTATTATATAATAATTGTTTTTATTTTTTGTTAATTTTTCTTGTTTATCTTTTTCTTATTTTTTTTAATTATATAATCATTATTATTTAATCACAACGTCTTGATTATTGATTTATACTTTTACTTTTTTTTCACTCCCTTACCTTCCCAAAAAAAATCAAAAACAGTAGCATATATAAATTATCCCGTAATATCTGTACAATGTTTGTGATAAGTCTGATTTGTATTTGAAATGCTGTTGTACCTTAGATAATATGCAATGCTTCTAATCAAAATATTAAATATATATATATTTTTTTAAAAAGAAGATTGTTAAGGGTGTGGACACGCTAGAGGCAGGAAACATGTTCCCGATGTTGGGGGAGTCCAGAACCAGGGGCCACAGTTTAAGAATAAGGAGTAAGCCATTCAGAACGGAGACGAGGAAACACTTTTTCTCACAGAGAGTGGTGAGTCGATAGGGGAGCGCCGTCCTGTATGGTATGGCTGCCCAGCCTGCAGCTGTTTGTGTTTCATTCTTTTTTTTAAATTTTTAGTGAGTTGATGAAGTTACAGATAGCTATACTTATATTAGTGAGGCCTGGCACACCACATCATGGACCACTGTATTAATGCAGCTGATGCACATGCCTCATTGGGGTGTATGAGCATTCTGTACGGGGCAGCAATGACTGATCATATACCTGTTGCTATGGCAATAAATGTTGAACACATACCTGTGGTATCCAGAGAAAAACAGAAAAACTGGACTGGTCAACGCTTACAAAGGAAGACATCATAGCCTATTATGCCCATACAGATAAATCCTTAAGCAATATTCATCTACCTAAAGATGCAATAATATGTAGTAATGTTAATTGTAAAGATATGAAGCATAGGAGAAATATCTGCTCCATGTATAATGATATAGTAAGCGCCTTATATGTAGGCAGTAAGCCCTACTGCAAGCATAAAAATAAGACATAACATCAGACCTGGCTGGAATAAGGATGTAGCTGAGTATCATACTGAAGCCCTTGAAGCCACCGAAGCATGGGCCTATAAATGGCAGGTAGACCCAGGCAGTGGCCTGTGTTTGAGCACAAGAAAGCTCACTAATGCAAGGTATAAATATGGTGTTCGCTTCATCTGTAAAAATGAGCAAGCTATGAGGGCTGATTCCATGGCTAAGAAGCTGCTAATAACAATGCTACAGATTTTTGGAAGGAAGTGAGAGCTCTTAGCAGTTGCAAACATCTCTAACCATGTACTGTAGATGGAATCTCCGGAACAGCTAATATACGCGGAGTTATGGCGACAACATTATAGCACTTTATTCAACTGTAGTCCAAGGTGACTTGTAAAGGGTGGACAATATTGAGAGTAATGACTCGATGGTGGATTATGTCACAATGAGGTGTATCATGCCATGAACAAGCTGTCCAACAACAAAGCAAGTGGCTTGGATCATATCTCTGCTGAACATCTTAAGTATGCGATTATGAGGATAGCTCCTCTCCTACCTATTTTGTTTTACTGCTTTAATGATTCATGGCTTGTTACCAGACTCAAAATGTTGTCTGTCCTGTTAGTGCCCGTTATTAAGGACAAAGCTGGTAAAGTATGCAGTCTAAATAATTACAGGCCCCATAGCTTTAGCCAGCAAATTGTCAAAAGTCTTAGAAAGAGTTCTGCTGGATAGAATTAATGAGTCCTGTTAACTCCACAGATAACCAGTTTGACTTTAAAGCTAAAACATGGCACTGACTTATGCATATATTGCCCTAAAGGAGATTTGTAAACAAATATAGAGGCAAATCCTCTTCATCCTTATTGCTTTATTGATGCTTCCAAAAGCCTTTGACCGTGTTAATCACAGAAAGCTGTTTGGTAAAATGAGTCAAAGAGGTGTGCCTAAATACATTGTTGGAGAATACTGGCTATGGTATGCCCACCAGACTATGCAAATCAAATGGGGCAATAGGGTCTCAGCCCCATTTGGGGTTAGCAATGGTGTTAGACAAGGGGGAATTTTGTCCCCAGTCCTTTTTAATCTATATATTGATGATCTTCTAAACAATTGAAAGCCTGTAACACTGGGTGCGTGATTGGTAATATTTTAGTGAACCATATTATGTATGCAGATGATCTTGTGGTCTTTAGTCCATCTAGCGTGGTCTCCAGCAGCTCCTTACTACATGTTCCGTGTATGGTGTGGAACATGACATAAATATAATGCTAGTAAGAGTGCTGTTATGGTCTGTAGAACCAAAAAGGATAAAAGCCTAAAATATCCTGATTTTAAAATGTCCTGACAACAATCTTAGTGTCTGTAATAAAGATAAATATCTAGGCACATATTATTACAGAACAAATGACAGATGATGAGGATATTTATAGGCAACGACGCAATGCTGTTTATACAGGCGAATATCCTCCTTGTAAATTTGGTGCGGTGTGCAGATGTGGTGAAGATGTCGCTATTAGAGCATACTGCACACCCTCTACACTGCGACCTGTGGTCGAACTATTTAAAGACAAGTATGCAGAGACTAAAGGTGGCATATAACGATGCCATGGGAACACTGCTAAGGCAACCAAGATGGTGTAGTGCCATTAATATGTTTGTGCTGCAGGAGTCAGTACTTTAGAAGCTATCCTAAGACACCACATGTATAAAATAATTTGCAAGGATAAATGACTCTTAAAAATGTGCTATTGTGACCTTGACAAACATAAGGGTTAGCACTACACGCTACGAATCCCAGCTGTGGAGACAACTGGTATCATTTGTCTCGTTGTACGACATTGATCATCGTTTACTCTGGATTTTTAACTTAAGTATTGTGGGTTTTTAAAATATATAAATTATGATGTTTTTATGTGATTTACCATGATTTTATATATATTGATATTTGATATGCAATACAATTTTAAATGGTTAATGTTGCCCCCTTGTCTGGACCTTGAGTCTGTAATAAAGTATAACCATATAACACCATATAACAATTACAGCACGGAAACAGCCCTCTCGGCCCTTCCAGTCCGTGCCGACCGTTATTATTATTATTAAAAGTGTTTTGTTTGGAGTCTATTCTTTTTTGTGTGGGGGGTGGGGGTGGGGAAGGGGGAAACTGCTTTTCCTGGTCCCTAGCTGTTTGGAGAGGCAGCTTTTCTCCGGGCTGCATCTTCGACCCGTCCTCGCGGCCTACCAGCGGGCCTGGAGCGGTGTTTCTTGAGGTGACCGCCCAGAACCTCGGCTTCGGCAGCGGCGCAGCGCTGGAGCGCCATTGCGGGGCGGAGCGGGTGATGCCTTGCCTGGGTCTCCGCGCTGGAACTCCAGTGAGCTGAGACCGCCGACAAAAAACATCGCAGGGCTGCGGGTCTGTGGAGCGGCCAGCTGCGGGCGACGACGCTGACTTTAGCATTGGGAGCCAGTGGTGGAGCTCCATTCAGCGTGGCCTTGTTGGCTTCGGAAGCCACGGACTCCGGTAAGGCAGCGGCCGTTCCAGATGTCCCAAGCCGCTGAGAGGATTCTCCCGACGCCGGAGCACCATCACCCAGCGAGAATGGCCTGGAACATCGGGCCTCAGTGGAGGCGACTGCGGAGGCCTCAATAGGCCTGACTATGGGTGGACATGGGTTGGGGACTGGACATTGTGCCTTCCCTCATAATGGGAACCATTGTGGGGGGATGTTTTTTGTGTTTAAAAATCTCTTTATTATTGTTATATCTATATTCTTTTTTGATGTGCTGCATTGGCAAGAAACATTTCACTACACCAATTGGTGTTCGTGACCAATAAATAACCTTTGAGTCTGAATTCTCTGCCTCAGAGGGCAGTGGAGGCAGGTTCTCCGGATTCTTTCAAGAGAGAGCTAGATAGTGCTCTTAACAATAGCGGAGTCAGGGGACATGGGGAGAAGGCAGGAACTGATTGGGGATACACAAAAGGCTGGAGAAACTAAGCGGGTGTAGCAGCATCTAAGGAGCGAAGGAGATAGGCGACGTTTCGGGTCGAGACCCTTCTTCAGACTGATTGGGGATGATCAGCTATGATCACATTGAATGGTGGTGCTGGCTCGAAGAGCCGAATGGCCTACTCCTGCACCTATTGTCTATTGTCATGTGTTTATATGTGTGTGTGTGTTCGTGTTCTTGTTCATTATATTGTTTACAGACTACTTTATTTACATATTATGTTGTGCTGCTTCAAGAATTGCATTATACTGTCTGGGACATCTATCGATACCATTACTAAAACTCTCATCTTGACCACTTCTGGTTTGCGGTTTGCGCAAAAAACTGTAACCTATATTGCTAGGATTTTTTCGCCACCTTACTCACCGTTCTCCTCTCCTCCAAGCCACCAGGTTTTGTTCTGATCAGTGGCATAGAACAAAAGTTATGAAGGATTAAAAAATCGTGAGATTAGCGGATTGGTCTTCTCGCCTGTCAGTCACCGTGAAGGTAACGCCCCTATCGGCACCCGCGGAGAATAAATACCCGGAGGCGGGGCTGAGTGTGAGCAGCATGCGGGCTGAGAGTAGGTTGAACCGGAAGCCTCTGATCAAAAGGTGAACAGAGTGCGAGCTGCATCTGCTGCGACCACCCCCCATCCCCACAACCCCCCCCCCCTCCCATTCCCCACACGCCTCCTCCCCACCCCCCTTCCCCAGCCCCCCCACCCTTCGCCACACCCCACCTTCCCCAAACCCCCTTCCCTCCCACCTCCTCCCTTCCCCACCCCCCTCCGTCACACACACTCCCCCACTCCCCTCCCCCTTCCTCCACAGAAAAATCCTCACACCCCCCCTCTCCACCTGCACATCCCCCTCCCCAAACATACCCCCTCCCCCACATCCAACCCTCCTCCCCACCCCACCCCCCCCTCCCTATTGCTTTGGGCGAAAGGGTGGCGTTTGGGAAACAGGTGAGTGGTAGAAAATTGTGTTGGGGAATGGGTTGCGTTGGGGGGGAACAGGCCTCCCGTGTGACTGGGACCCAATGGGTCCCACTTAGTTTAGTATGAAAATAAAACACTCTCGACTATGTGCTGAGGTTCTACCTGTCCCTGATGATGCAAAGGATAGGTCTGGTACCATTGCTGATCTATCAACCAGTTGGTTGAACATTGCCGCAATATCTGTTCTTTGTGAAAAGTTCTAGAAAAACACCTTGGATCACAGACCACCAGGTTTGCATTGACCATCTTTACGACACTGCAGGACAATGACATGACGGATTGTGGGATGGTACCCTGAACTGACTGTCCAGTTCGGTTGGCAGGATGTCTCATCGCCAGAACTCGCCAGCAAGCACCATGCTTTCACTTGGCTCTCAGTGAGAGGGGTTTCTGTCAGATCCTTCCTGTATGGTCAGAATTTCACTCCCAATGCACACTGCCCTCAAGACGGCTGCGGTGGAGAGGAGACGGTAGTGCTTTTGCAATGAAGGTCTGGAGAAAGAGGCAAGGTGTCTTGTCGTGGTTCATCCCAAACAAATGCATTAGAGGACTATCTGATCTCTCTGTTGTACCCACCCAGGGATGCATACTGAGACATACGTCAGTCAGGTGCTGCTGGAAGATCATCTACTTGGTGAAGGATGCTCTTTGGTCTACCTTAAACTTGTTGATGTTCTGGTACAATCAATCCCTGTATGGGAAGGTTGCTGTATAGCATATTTAAAGCTGCAGGAATGTGTGCTGAGGGACACGTGCAATGTCAGCACAGGTAATGCAAAGCCTTTGTGAGAAAGGACTGCAGTCTAGGGTCGTCCTGCCGCTGGAATTGAGAGGTATGTTATTCAATTGCTTAATGTTTCTACAGGCTTCCAGGAAGCTACATGTTGCAATGGTGCTTTGTACACAATGTATGGAACTGAATCTACTTGAATGTATAGACTGAACGAGACAATTAATGTAAAGAAAGCCATGCACTGTATTTATCTTGGGTGCTTTGTATTTTTCATTATTAATAAGATTTATTTTTGAAATAAAGAAAATCCCCTCACCCCAATCATCTGCCCTCCCACACCCCATCACCTCACAATCCATTTACCTCATTAATCCATCCCCTCACCTCCTGTCACGTCACCAAAGTCTCGCCGCAAACACTCCATCCACTCACCAATATCCCATCCCCTCAACACACCTCATCCCCGTTAATCCCCTCACTTAACCATCCGCTTATCCCATCAGTGTATCCTCTCTCCCCAACACTCCCATTCCCCTCATCACAATGTCCTTCCCTCACATGATCAATCCGTCCTCTTCGCTACTCCCCATTCCCTCACCAACACCCTCCCTAATCCCAACTCCTTACTGCTGTCACTCAATCCCTCACTAGGCCCTCCCCACACTCTCATCACTCCCGTCCCTCACTAAGCTGCTCCACCACTTCCCTTCGTGCAGTCGTGTAGTCTGCCCGTCCCTCATTTAGACCAACTCCACTCAACCCTGTCCCGCACTCAACCCCAATCCACACCTACTCCATCCTTCATCCCTAACCCCCCCACCCCCGTCCCCGCCCCCCCCACCCCACCCCCCCCCCCTCACCTGTCCTGCACTCAACCCCAATACTGTCCCTCCCCCCCCCCCCCCCCACCCTCAACCCCCCCCCCCCCTCCCCCGTCCCTCCCCAACAACCCCACTCCATGATATCCCGCACTCAAACCCATTCAGCCCTAACCCCACTGCCACCCTGCCACCCTGACCCACTCCCCCTCGTGACCTTATTGTGGACCCACCCCCTGACCTCTCACTGTCCCCCACCAACCCCACCTTACCCTTCCCCCTCACTCCCCTCTTCCCCCTCGCTCCCCCCACCTCCTCACTATAACATCACCGCTCGTTCTCCCCCACCCACTCTCCCCCTACCTCTCACCCCCCATCCCTCCTCTCTCTCCTATCACTCTCTCTCCCTCTCACTCTCCCCCCCTCAACCTCTCTCTGGTCCCCTCAACCCTCTATTGTCCCCTCATCTCACCCCCCACCCTCTCTCCCCCCCCCGCTCTCTCACTCACCTCCCCCCTCTCTCCTCTCTCTCTCTTCTTCCAAATATTACAGCTCTAAGATCTTTGCTCTCTTCTCTACCCCCCCCCCCTCTTCTCTCTCTTTCTCTCTCTCTCTCTTTCACTTTTTCTCCCGCCCGCCGGCCCGCCTTCCCTCCGGCCACCGCGCATATGCTCCTCACCCCGGGGACTGGCTGGGATTGACAAACAGCGGCTGCAACTGTAACCCGGGTAACGGCCGATGCTGCTCAGCCCTCGGCTCGGCTCCGGTGGGAAACAATCCGGGAGCAGTGCGTTCAAGTCGGCGGACCCAGTTGTCGGAGGCGGCAGCCGCCGGGTGACCCGGAGCGCATTCCGGGCGGACCGGCGCCAGCCTTGAATCTCCGGCGGGATCCGGGCCCGCGACATGGACCTGGCGGTGCTGGTCGGCAAACTGGGTACGGACACGCCGGGAGGCGGGGAGCCGGGGAACCGGGGAGGCGGGGAACCGGGGACGGGAACGGGAACGGTGCGAGTTCTCCCTGGACCCGAGTCCATGATCCCCGGGTCAGTGCAGACTCCCGGTGAATGAATCATCCGTCCCAGACCCAGTCCCGGGCAAAGCACAAAGTGCTGGAGGAACTCAGCGGGTCGGGCAGCATCTGTGGAGGGAGTCTGGACCCTTCTTCAGACTCCACTCCCTCCATTGATGCTGCCTGACTCTGGGGTAAAACGCATTTTTACGTTTTACCCCAGATTTGCTGGCAGTTGTTAGGGCTACAAGTGTGGGTTTAAACTAAATAAAGGAGAGGGGGAGGAGGGAGGCAGGGATTGATTGACAAATTGGGAGTATAAAGATGGAGTTAAAGGGGAAGTGAGTACAGGAAAAGTTACTAAAGACTACCAAATTAATGGGAAGGAAAGTTCAAGATGGGATAAGAGAGTGTCAGGGCCAATTGCGAACTGCGTGAGCGGGGAGGTGAATACCGAAGTCAAAGTGTTGTATATGAATGTGCGATGTATAAGAAATAAACATGAGGCTCTGTTAGAAATTGGCAAGTATGATGTTGTGGGAATTACAGAGACATGGCTGCAAGAGGGCCAGGGCTGGGAACTGAATATTCAAGGGTATACCTCCTATCGAAAAGACTGGTGGGCAGAGGGCGTGGGGTAGCTCTGGTGGTGAGGAATTAAATTCAGTCCCTTGCAAGGGGTGACATTGAAAAAGGAGATGTGGAGTCAGTATGAATATAACTAAGGAATTGTAAGGGTAAAAAGACCCAAATGGGACAGCTACAGGCCCCCAAACAGTAGCCTGGATAAAGTGTGCAAGTTGAATCAGGATTTAAATTTGGCATGTTGTAAAGGTAATGCTATGGTTGTTATGGGAGATTTCAACATGCACGTAGACTGGGAAAATAAGGTTGATACTGGACCCCAAGAAAATGAGTTTGTAGAGTGCCTCCTTGATGGATTCTTGGAGCAGCTTGTTTTGGAGCCTACCATGGATAAGGTAATTCTGGATTTAATGTTGTGTAATGAACTGGATTTGAAAACAAAACTTGAGGTTAAGGAGCCATTAGGAAGTAGTGACCATAATGTGGTAAGTTTTAATCTACAATTTGAGAGGGAGAAGGGTAAATTGGAGGTGTCAGTGTTACAGTTGAATAAATGGGACTATGGAGTCATGAGGGAGGAGCTGGCAAAAGGTGACTGGAACGATACCCTATCAGGGATGACAGTGGAACAACAATGGAAGGTATCTCTGGGAATAATACAAAAGGTGCAGGATCAGTTCAAATAAAGAAAGATTCCAAGGGGAGTAAGGGCCGACTGTGGCTGACAAGGGATGTTAAGGACAGTATAAAAATAAAAGAGAAGAAGTACAACGTAGCAAAGATGAACGGGAAGCAAGAGGATTGGGTAATGATTAAAGAGCAACAGAAGATAACTAAAACGGCAATACGGGGAGAAAAGATGAGGTACGAAGGTAAGCTAGGCAAGAATATACAGGAGATTAGTAAAAGCTTCTTTAGGTATGTGAAGAGGAAAAACATAGTTAAGACCAAAGTTGGACCCTTGAAGACTGAAAAAGGTGAATTTATTATGGGGAACAAGGAAATGGCAGATGAGTTGAACAGGTACTTTGGATCCATCTTCTCTAAAGAGGATACAAACATTCTTCCTGATGTACTAGTGGCCAGAGGATCTGGGATGATGGAGGAACTGAAGGAAATCCACATTAGGCAGGAAATTGTGTTAGGTAGGCTGATGGAACTGAAGGCTGATAAATTCCCTGGACTTGATGGTCTGCATCCCAAGGTACTTATGGAAGTGGCTCTAGACATCGTGGACACATTGGTGATCATTTTCCAATGTTGTATAGATTCAGGATCAGTTCCTGTGGATTAGAGGGTAGCTAATGTTATCCCATTTTTTAAGAAAGGCAGGAGAGAGAAAACAGGGAATTATAGACTAACTGGTCTACAATTCCTTGTTTTCTCTCTCCTGCCTGGGGAAAATGCTGGAGTCAATCATAAAAGATGAAATAGCTGCACATTTGGATAGCAGTAACAGGATCGGTCCGAGTCAGCATGGATTTACAAAGGGGAAATCTTCTGGAAGCTTGACTAATCTTCTGGAATTTTTTGAGGATGCAACTAGGAAATGGACAGTGGATGTAGTGTACTTGGACTTTCAGAAAGCATTTGATAAGATCCCACACCCTGTGGGATCTTATACTGATTGGGGATGATCAGCCATGATCACATTGAATAGCGGTGGTGGTTCAAAGGGCCGAATTGCCTTCTCTTGCACCTACTGTCCATTGTCTATTCCAGCATCTGCAGTTTCTTGTGCCTTCACAGCCCATCCAAAGTTAAGTGCGGAGTGTGTGTATGCAACATATCCCGACCTGACACTGACAAGCATGGTCAGTGCGTCCTTGTGTATCATTGTACTTAGAGAGTATTCTGAGGGATAGGATGGACAAGTGCTGAATAGGGATAGTCAACTTGGTTGTGTACGTGGTCGCTTATGTCTCACGAATCTGATTGTTTTTGATGATGTGACCAAAAAGGTCGATGGGGGCAGAGCTGTAGATGTTGTATACATGGATTTTAGTATGGCATTTGACAAGGCTACACGTGGTATGCTGCTCTGGAAGGTTAAATCTCATGGGATTCAAGGAGAGATAGCTGCATGGATAGAAAATCTGCTTCATGAAAGGACGCAGAGGGTGATGGTGGAAGGTTGCTTTTCGGACTGGAGGGCTGTGACTACTGGCTCAGGATTCGGTTCTAGACCCATTTCTGTTTGTCAACCAAATCATTGATTTGGATGACAAACAGCATGGTACATAGTATGGTTAGCCAGTTTGCAGTTGACACAAAAGTGGGTGGTGTTATAGATGGTTGTCAAAAATTGCAGCAGGATCTAAACCTTGTACCAGGGTTTTGTTTCGAAATATCGACATTTCCTTTCTATCCTTGGATGCTGTTTTACCTGCTGAGTTCCCCCAGCAGATTGTTTGTTGCTTTGATGAAATATAGAAACATAGAAAATAGGTGCAGGAGTAGGCCATTCGGCCCTTCGAGCCTGCACCGCCATTCAATATGATCATGGCTGATCATCCAACTAAGTATCCCGTACCTGCCTTCTCTCCATACTCCCTGATCCCTCTAGCCACAAGGGCCACATCTAACTCCCTCTTAAATATAGCCTCAACTACCTTCTGTGGCAGAGAATTCCAGAGACTCGCCACTCTCTGTGTGAAAACTGTTTTTCTTATCTCGGTCCTAAAAGATTTCCACCTTATCCTTAAACTGTGATCCCTTTTTCTGGACTTCCCAACATTGGGAACAATCTTCCTGCATTTAGCCTGTCCAATCCCTTAAGAATTTTGTAAGTTTCTATAAGATCCCCCCTCAATCTTCTAAATTCTAGCGAGTACAAGCTGAGTCTATCCAGTCTTTCTTCATATGAAAGTCCTGTCATCCCAGGAATCAGTCTGGTGAACCTTCTCTACTCCCTCTATGGCAATGAAGCAAACTCTTTCTTTTAAAATCTATTATTGGCTTATGTCGAAAACACTGTTGGTGGAGTTAAGCATGTTGGTTTGGTTTGATCTGATTCCTGTCTGCTAACATTCCTCTCGGCCAAATATCCGCAGCCAAATTCTCTTGTCCTCTGCATCCATGGATTAGGTGGCAGGACCTCAACCACAAGCAGCCCTCTGTTATTCTGATCCTGCATCTCCCATCCCCAGCATACTCTTCATGTGAAGCAAATCCGGACGCAGATGTTCCCTTTTCGTCAAAGTTGATAAGCAGTTTAGTGGTTTTTATGTGTAGGAAGGAACTATAGATTCTGGTTTACACCGAAGATAGACACAAATGATGGAATAACTCAGCGTATCAGGCAACATCTCTGGAGAAAGGAATAGGTGTTGTTTTGGGTTGAGACCTTTCTTCAAAGTGAGAGTCAGGGGAGAGGGAAATTAGAGGTATGAAAAAGTACAAAGAACAAATGAATGAAAGGTATGAAAAGAACAAATCAAAGCCAGCAACCATGACCAAGGAAAGGTGGAACCCACAATGGTCCATTGTTGACTGTGGAACAGGTGATATTGAGTAGATACAAACAGGACGACCCTGAAAGCAGTAGGATGACTAGGGTGATGGTGGGAATGGAAAGTAAGAGTGAATGCAAGGGTTACTTGAAATTAGAGAAATCAATATTCATACTGCTGGAATGTAAGCTGCCCATGTGAAATACGAGGTGCTGCCTCCAGTTTGTGTTTGGTCTCACTCTGATATTGGAGGAGGACCAGGACAGAAAGGTCAATTTAGGAAGAGAAGTTAAAGTGTTTGGCAACTGGGAGATTGTGTAGTCCAAGGCAGACTGAGCAAATGTGTTCAACGAAACAATTGCCCAGTTTGTGCTCGGTCTCGCGATATACAGGAGTCCATATCTTTAAACAGCGGATACAATAGATAAAGTTGGAGGAGGTGCATGTGAACCTCTGCCTCACCTGAATGTTCTGTCGGGGTCCCTGGATGAAGTCGAGGGGGAGGTATATTGACAGGTGTTGCATCTCCTGCGGATGCTGGGGAAGGTACCTGGGGAGGGGTGATTTTGGTGGGAAGGGATGAGTGTACCACGGAGTTGTGGAGGAAACGACATCTGTGGAAAGCAGAAATGGGTGGAGATGGGAAGATGTGACGTGGTGGGATCCCGTTGGAGGGGGCAAAAATGTCGGAATGTTTGAATGCAAATGATTCCATTCATACACCAGCCATAACCAGGAAGATATAACTCATTAAATTTTTGTTTTTGTAGTGGCAGAATATTATTCCTGTCTGTTTTCCTGTTACCTTTCTTGAGCAGTATTTTAGATGATGCAGATATTATGTCCCAATTCTTTCAGCATGCTGTCCAAACACAAGATGATCTTAGCTTCAAGTTCTGGTAGCTGTGTTTTAAGGGTTGTAAAGATAAATCAGTGGGAGTAGAGTTCTTTTATTATCTCTCGCATTGTCACTGGCTGCTTGCATGTATGCATAATCACAGGCATTGAATCATTCAAATTAACTGGCTCTGAAATAAAGAGCTTCAGTGCCTGGTATTGGAGATCCAGTCAATCAGGGATATAATGTTAGGCGGCTTGGTGCCTGAAGCTGACTGATAATGAGAAAGTTTCAAGAGCTAAGAGTTATATAATTCCCTTTCGGCCCTTCTTCCCACCCCGAATATTATTTTCAGTATCTTGAATGGAAGGTAAGGTAAGTTACCTGAGGTAAGTGATGATTTTGTGCAACACCTTTGTTTGTTCATTTGTCATCCCCTTATTGGTTGCACTATATCCCGTCATGTAACATTGATGTAGACAAAAGGAACTGCAGGTGCTGGGTTTAAAATAAAACACAAAATGCTGGAGTAACTCAGCTGGTCACATAGCATCTCTGGGTGACAAAGATCGGTGATGTTTCATGTCAGGTCCTTCAGACTGATGATAATGATGGTGGTTCAGTTCCAGAATCAATGGAAATGATGGATAGCTGTTCCATATTACTGGAATTTTGGGTTAGAAACATAGAAACATAGAAAATAGGTGCAGGAGTAGGCCATTCGGCCCTTCGAGCCTGCACCACCATTCAATATGATCATGGCTGATCATCCAGCTCCGTATCCCGTACCTGCTTTCTCTCCATACCCCCTGATCCCTCTAGCCACAAGGGCCACATCTAACTCCATCTTAAATATAGCCAATTAACTGGCCTCAACTACCTTCTGTGGCAGAGAATTCCAGAGACTGTGTGAAAAATGTTTTTCTCATCTTGGTCCTAAAAGATTTCCCCCTTATCCTTAAACTGTGACCCCTTGTTCTGGACTTCCCCAACATCGGGAACAATCTTCCTGCATCTAGCCTGTCTAACCCCTTAAGAATTTTGTAAGTTTCTATAAGATCCTCCCTCAATCTCCTAAATTTTAGCGAGTACAAGCCGAGTCTATCCAGTCTTTCTTCATATGAAAGTCCTGACATCCCAGGAATCAGTCTGGTGAACCTTCTCTGTACTCCCTCTATGGCAAGAATGTCTTTCCTCAGATTTGGAGACCAAAACTGTACGCAATACTCCAGATGTGGTCTCACCAAGATCCTGTACAACTGCAGTAGAACCTCCCTGCTCCTATACTCAAATCATTTTGCTATGAATCCTAACATACCATTCGCTTTCCTCACTGCCTGCTGCACCTGCATGCCTACTTTCAATGACTGATGAACCACTGGTTTCGTTGCATCTCCCCTTTTCCTAATCGACCACCATTCAGATAATAGTCTACTTTCCTGTTTTTGCCACCAAAGTGGATAATCTCACATTTATCCACATTATACTGCATCTGCCATGCATTTGCCCACTCACCCAGCCTATCCAAGTCACCTTGCAGCCTCCTAGCATCCTCCTCACAGCTAACTCTGCCCCCCAGCTTCGTGTCATCCGCCAACTTGGAGATGTTGCATTCAACTGGGTTATCTATAGAGTGCAGAAATGGAGAACACACAGTTCCCCATTAGCCATATCCCTGCAGTTTGTAAAGTGAGTAACCAACTCAGATGTAATCCACCCTAAATCATCACTTTGAAAGGGGGCGAGTATGGCTGCCCTGCCAGCAGCTGTTAGTCTTTTCACCCTTTTAAAAATTTTTAGTTAGTTAAAAGTGTTTGTTTTGGAGGTCTTTTAGTCTTTTTATGTGGGGAGGTGTGGAGAAAGGGGGAAACTATTTTTCTCAGTACCTACCTGGTCGGAGATGCGGCTTTTCTCCGAGCCGTGTTTTCGCCCCTTCCTCGCGGCCTACCGGCAGTCTAGAGCGGCGTTTCCTGCCAGGACCGGCCGGGACTTCAGCTTCGGCGGCAGCACAGCGCTGGGGCGCCATCGTGGAGCGGGCGATACCTTGCCCGGGTCGCCGTGCGGTGGGCTCCGGAGGGCTGGGACCCCCGACTCCAACATCGTGGAGCTGCGGTCTGTGGAGCTTCCAGCCGCGGGCGGCACTGAGCTTTAAAAACACCGTGGAGCCTGGGATCTCATGACGAAGTTGCCAGAGTCGGAGCTCCGACCAGCGCGGCCCGTGGACTTCGGGAGCTGCGATTTCCGGGGAGACTGAGCCGCTGAGAGTGTTCACCCGACGCCAGAGCTTCATCATCCGGCTAGAGGGCCTGAAGCATCGGGCTGCCGTAGCAGCGACTGCGAAGGCCTCAATAGGCTCGACTATGGGGGAACTGGGGATGGGACTGGACTTTGCTGCCTTCCCCCACAGTGGGAACCATTGTGGGGGGATGTTTTTATGTTTACTGTTAAATTCTATGATGTGTCTTATCTTTATTTGTGTGCTGCATGGTACGTCAAATTTCATGAAAGATCAAATTTTCAAAATTCATCTTGGCTTTTACATTGTTTTTGTAGGTCACCAGCTGGTGGAAATTAGAATTCGCGCCCTGAAGAATATTTTGAGCAAAATTGATCATGGATTGATTTCTATTATTGATTTGGCACAAGAAAAAAACCTTTTTGTACGACTATTTGAATGGTTCAACTTCCCAACAGTTCCAATGCAAGATGATGTATTCAAGCTTTGCGGGCAACTTGTAAAGGTAAGTTATTTGTGTGAGATGAATCACTGAATAAGAATCACTTAAATGTATTAGGTATCGGGAAGTGATGTGATTGCTGTTGCCCTTTGATTTGTAACTACTGACAATGTTTAAAAAAAAAAAAAGAATTATTGGATTTAAATTGGCCAATTTATTTCTGTAAACTAGGTGAGTTGTGTAGTTAATAGATAGGGTATCTTAATTGGCATGGAAGTGTTGGGCAAAAGGGCCTTTTCCTGTACTTTATAACTCCATGAGTGCATGTGTTTCATCACCGAGTCTGCATAATTTATCAGGAATGTGATGACTGGATATTCATGTTAAATAGTTGAAGATTTAATTATGTTTACTGCTCGCATCTAGCCTAAATCCATTTCATTATTTTTTCTCCACCTCATATAAGCTGAATAATAATTGAAGACCATGACTCCTGTTTGCATACTTATCTTTTGCTCATTGTTAAAATAAAATTTGAATTTTTCATCTACCTCTTTTGAAGACTGGGTGAAACCATATGATAAGACTAGGAGAGAATTTTATTTACATAGTGCCCTTCCAACCCCAAGATTTCCCATGTGCATCAAAGCCAACACGATGCTCCATTGTTTTCACTAGTTTTCATTGGTATAATACAGAGAAATATCATAGAACATATAGTACAGCACAGGAACAGGGCCTTTGGTGTGCCAAACATGCTCCCAGATTAAATTAATCCCTCTTGACTGTGCATGATCAATATCTCTCCATTCCCTTCATCTTTATATGCATTTCTGAAAGCTTACATGCCACTATCATATCTGCCTCCAACACCACCCCAGGCACCTACCACTCTGGGTGAAAACAAAACTTGCCCCAAACATCTCCCTTGTCCTCAATTATCTGACATTTCTACCTTTGGGGAAATGATTCTGACTATCTACCCTATCTATGCCTAAATTAACTATGGTTAATTTTATCAGCTTCTATTAGATGTTGCCTCAGCCACACATGCCTCAGAGAGCAATCCAAGTTTTTCCAACCTCTCTTTATAGCTGCCTGACCCACTGATTTCTTCGAAAACGTTGCTTTTCGCTTAAGATTTCAGCATGTGTAGTTTCTTGTGTGTCTCCACTCTCCTTGGAGCTAATAACCTCTAAGGCAGGCAGCATCCTGGTAAACCTCTTCTGCACCCTTTCCAAACCCTCCACATTCTCCCTGTAGTAGGACAATCGGAACTAAACACAATACTCCAATCGTGGCTTAACCTGTGTTTTATGAAGTCACAACATGACTTTCTGACTCTTGTACTCAAAGCCCTGGATGATGAAGGCAAGCATACCATGCACCTTCTTTGCCGCTCTCTACTTGTGTGGCTATCTTCAGGGAGCTATGTTCTTGGACCCCATTATCTCTTTTTACATCTGTGCTGTTAAGGCTGCTGCTTTTAACTGTATCACCTTACATTTGACCCCTCAAGTGTCATAGCTAATTTTTAAACCTGTTCTTTCCTACAGATAGTAATAAGATAATTGACCAGAAAAATATTGAATGCTTCAGAAATGGGCTGTAAAAGGCCTCAAGCCTGATCATTTGCCATTTTTTGTTGTTTCCTGAATCCTGTGGTGTCCAAAAATCATTTTTCTCAGCCTTCAGTAGGATCAATGATTGAGCTATATTCATTTATCACCTATGTTGTCAGGTAGAACAGCGCAAGTGCTGAGTGTTTTGTTTCCTTCGTATTAAGTAACTCATTTATTTAACGGACATTTCTTGATTGACCCAATCAAAAATAATGTTGCTGGTATTTATGAACCCATGTTTGAAAGAGGGTGTACAAATCTTTTCCTTCCTCTTTGTTGAAGGTGGAAAAGCTTTGTAAAGTAACAAATTTAAATTAATTGTCTTTCATTGCAGTGAAGAATCATTAATTAAACATCCCCAACCTGGAGGAGTGCTGTTTCAATCTTTAGTTTCAGAGATGCAGCATGGAAACGGACTTCGGCCCACCGAGTCCACAACAACCATTGATCATCTAGTTCTAAGTTATCCCACTGTCTCATCCACTGCCAATGCACTGGGGGCAATTTTACAGGGGCCAGTAACCTACAAACCTGCAAGTCTTTGGGATGTGGGAGGAAACCGGAGCGAGCTCCTGGCGGAAATTTATGCGGTCACAGGAGAACGTGCAAACTCCATACAGACAGCACCCAAGGTCAAGATCAAACTCTGGTCTCAGACACTGTGAAGTAGTAGTTCTACCAGCTACACCACTGTACCGCCCTCAAAACTGAAACAAAACTAAATATTTAGCCCTGATTTTGATCTGGCAAAGACACGTCCATTCTTAGCAACAATTCCTCATTTTTTTAACACCAACCTCTTTGTAATAAAGAGCAATATATGATTGGCTTCCCAGTTGCTTACTGTAAAAGCGGATACCTTTGATAAGCATTTCAGATACAGTTACAAGTATGTTATATACTTTTTAGTAATGTCAATTTAAACTGTAAAACAAAGAATAAAAATTGAAAATCAAACAAAATGCTGGAAACGTTTAGCAGATCAGGCAGCATTTGTGGAAAGAAAAATAATTAACAGTTCAGGACTACTGGTAAAAGATCTTGAACCTGAAATGTTAACTCTTGATTTTTTTTTCTACTGATGCTGCCTGATTTGTTGAAAGTTTTCCAAGAATGAAATCTGTATTGCCAGTCTAACATGTACCTTTTGTCTTTTTCGACTAAAGTATTCTTCAGCGGCTCAAATGTTTCGAGAAATTGGGGCTTTGGAATTTCTAGCACAACTTCGACCAAATGTGGAGCCAAATCTTCAGATCTGCATTGACGAGGTCATGGATGATCTGCTTAAACTGCCTGATACAATTGTGGATGTTGATCCTGCGGTTGCCTATCAGTCACAATCTTTAAAATCCTCTGACAAAGGTAATCTGTGCAGGTTAATATAAAACATAATGGATCTAATACTGAGCGTGTGCGTTATATTAATTTATTATGTCACTGTAAACATTTTGTGTTCACTGTGTGTGCTACATTGGTGTAACGCCTCTAATCTTAGGTGTTTCAATGAGGACATCTTTCACTATTTTAAATCAGAACGTTGATGTTTTCAATCACTCCATTATTCATTCTGCGACAATCAGTTTACCCGAGGAATCATTCCAGTGAAATCTTTGTTGACTTTTTCTAAAGTAAAGATACCTTTCCTAAGGAAATGGTTTTGAAAATGAAATGCATGAGAGTCCTATACATTTCCAACAAAATTTCCTAAATTGTGTAACTGCTAACTTGCGGCAAGAATCAACCTACTATTTGTTTAAACCCTAACACATAGAATTCCCTCATTTACCAAATCATTTATGCTGTGAGGGTTGCTTCCTTAGAAAGTCTTCCTACTGCTGCCAATATGACAGATCGACCTCTTAGGCATCAGGAGCCAACAAATGCTTGGAATGCTGGCTCATGTGTTTATAACATCTGGCAGAGGTTGAATTGGTTATGATGCTCCTGTGGGAGGCCTACATTTTGGAATCTGCTGTGAGTTGTCTTTTTACATCAAAATACATCCTGGATAATGCATTCACAACCAATGAAAGCCTAGTTGTTGCGTAATGTATTTTGTGGTTGCCAAAAGATAGTTAAAATTGCATAATTTGTACCGCAGATCTACCTCTCAATTAGTGTGCATTGCTGAGATGACATGCACTGTCCCAGATATTGAACATTTTAAAATTTAGTCTGTCAGGTGATGGAGGAATCATCAAATTCTCTCCATTCTGGTTGTATCTGCAGAAAGATGAATAAAGTCAACAATGCCTTCAATTATTTTCTAGTATTTTTTTCTTTGCCTGCTTCCTTTATGTTGATTTTTCCATCCAGAGATACATTCAAATAATATAATATATGGACTTAAAAAAACCAAACTACTATTAGCTAGGACTATGAACTTATTGGATGATCATAAAAACTAATCTGGTTTACTGATGTCCTACAGAGAAGGATAGTCATATTCTTATGTGACCCAGAATAGACAATGTAGTGGATTCTTGAGGTGCTCTCTGATATGGCATAGCATGATATGCTATTCCATTGGTGAATTATTGGTGGAGAATAAATGTTCGCCATGCTACTGATTACTTTATCAAAAAACTCAACACGATTTTCCTGATAATATCTCTGACCAAAGAAATTGTATTGGTAAGCTGCAAGGAAAGCAAAGGAAATGCATTTTAAACTGAAAATTTTATAATAATTAAAACAAATTGCCCCATATAAAAATGCTGTAGAAGCAATTTTTTTTTTGAAGATTTTGGAAATTGTGAGTTTTAAAATGCTGTGATATATGGTATTTCATTGGGTGTCCAAAAACTGAAAGTTTTTAAAAATACATTTTTACAGTCGTGCCGATTGTACCACCCGAGGAGGAAGAAACAATGGTTGGTTACTTTCAGCGACACAGCTGCAGTCAAGTTGAACCAAATGAAATTCCACCCCGGAAAGCTGTTGGTGAGTTCTCAAGGATGTTTGGATGCTTCCAGATTTGTGTTCATGTCTTTAGAAGATTTAAACCTTCCGATTTGAAATATCTTCATCTACTTTTGCATTTTTATTCTGAACATAAGTAATAGGAGCAGAATTAGGCCATTCGGCGCATCAAGTCTACTCCGCCATTCAATCAGGGCTTCTCCCCATAACCTCTGACACCCGTGCTAATCAAGAATCTAATAAGATCACAAGTGATAGGAGCAGATAGGAATAACTATGTTGTAAGGAAGATGAGGATGAGTAATGAAAGGGCGTAGTTTAATAAAAGGCTTGTAAAAGTCGACTAAGGGACTGGTTGTGACATTTTAAAACTTGCATCAACTAAGTACCAAATTTCTTTTACATAAGCACAACCCCAGATGTTAAGATTGTATTGATCTTTTCAGCCTTGTAGAGTATGCATTTTACGTATTCTACAAAACTGCATGAGCAGATCAACAAACCTTTATACTGTTCTGCTTTCTGCATTGATATTGGATAGCTATTATGCTATTGCAGTTGGAGAGAAGTAAATACAATCTTTTCAGTATGATGTTGTTCGGAGTCCTTTTGGTGTAATGGTACGAGTTTACTTTAGGAAACATTGCAGAATACTTTTTGGAGCCTTGCTAACACAGAAGATGAATAATTGGACGGATCAGTTCATCTCACTTGGAGGCTGATGGGACGTTTGCACTTGGTCTCCATGTACTACCATCAGAGAGACTTGAGGTGGTTTGTTCTTTCCTGTGTGCTTTAAATAGCCTTGGAATTACCATGAGTTGTGAGGAAGTACATTTCTTAAAGAAGGCTTGGAGGGTATTCATGACCTGTATTTTTTTCTGTCACCTGGAAATAAAATATTTTGGCAGAACTAAGAACAGTGTGAACATAGAACGTCCAACAGTACAGGTTTAGGTTTATTACTGTCAGATGTACTTAGGTACAGTGTAACACTGTGTTCTGTATGCTATCCAATCAAATAAAGATAATACTATACATAAATGCAATCAAGCCAAACTCCTGTACAATAGGTGGACAGAAGGGAAAGATACAGAGTGCAGAATATAGTTCTCGGCATTGCAACACACCAGTTCCAGAGACAATGTCCAATGTCTGCAATGGGGTAGAGATAATGGTACAGTAGGTTATGGAAGGACTGTCCAGAACCCTGATAACAGGGGAAGAAGCTGTTGCTGAGTGGTGGTGCACGGTTTCAAGCTTCTGCATTACAGGAACAAACCCCTCAGCCACGTTGTCAGTGCTGAAAATGTTGGCACCTTTAACCATTCCGCTGGCTGCATGTTCCAGATTCCTCCATTTTCTGTCCATTCATGGGTCTAATTTAATGCCTCTTAAACATCATTCCCGTATCTGCTTCCACCATCACCTGTAGTGACTGGAGGTTGATGCCTGTTCTTGTCGAGCAGTGCTCTCATGATATGGGACTTGACCATGTCAACCATGGGCTTGTTATGGATTCTCATTGTGAGAAATAGTGGATTGTGGCAAGGTTTGGACAGGGAAGGATGTTTGCCTTTGTTTACGTTTTTAGTTTAAGGCCCAATAACATTATAGGATTGATATGTGACTTGAAGTTAAATATTTGGCCTTGTACATCCAGGTGTCATTTGTAACATGGTGATAACTGAGATTGAACCGGTTTTGGAGTGGAAATGACAAAAGGTGAACAGTTTTCTTCTCATCCTCCAGATTTGGTTCTTTACAATGGCAAAGTTTTTGCAGAGGAGAGAAGGTCCAATATTAAGGCAGAAAAATTGTGAAGAGGGTTGCTGTAATGAAGAGGGTTGCTCGAAGACAGCCACTGGTTGGATTGGGTCTCCATTGGGACTTGTGTCTTGCATGTTATTTTGGAATGGACAGTGAGCGGTGACACGTTTTTGGTGACACCCAATGGATAAATCGCAAACAAGAAGAAGAATGTTGTCACCCAAGGGTTAATTTCACACTATCTATTGGGCATACTTATCTGCTGAGGTTCCAATAAGTGCCTCTGTTGGATGAAAGTGGAAGAGGGCAGGCAATCTCCAGTCTCAGCATTGCACAAGGCAGATGCAAAAAGCTGGAATAACTCAGTGGGACAGGCAGCATCTCTAGAAGGAATGGGTACCGTGGGTAATGGGTAAACCAGCATCTGCAGTTCCTTCCTACATATTGCACGAGGTATTCAATTTGTTATTAATGTTGGGTATACGTGGGCGAACTTTACAATCTTATTTTCCATTTGATGTTTGCTCTTGTTTTCAGTTAACGATACAGTGAAATGTCTGAAATATTCAACCTTCCCCTGGTTAACCCTGACAACGACAGACAGGCATGTTCTTCTGTCCAATGAGAGGTAGGTTTTAATAAGTTTTAATATAGCTATGAATAATTTTGGGAAACAAAAGACTAACTTTTTTGAAAGTGTATGGTTTGGAGGGAATAGCTAATTGGTGGACGCGTTGAGACTGAACATAGAAACATTGAAAAACAGGTACGGGAGTAGGCCATTTGGTCCTTTGAGCCAAATATGATCAATTCAATATGATCATGGCTGATCATCTAAAATCAGTACCCCGTTTCTGCTTTTTCCCCATATCCCTTGATTCCTTTGGCCTTAAGAGCTAAATCTAACCCTCTTGAAAAGATCCAGTGAATTGGCCTCCACTGCCTTCAATGGCAGAGAATTCCACAGATTCACAACTCTCTGGGTGAAGAAGATTTTTCTCTTCTCAGTCTTAAATGGCCTACCCTTTATTCTTAAACTGTGACCCCTGGTTCTGATCTTCCTGAACATTGAGAACATTTTTCCTGCATCTGGCCTGTCCAATCCTTTTAAGAATTTTATATGTTTCTGTAAGATCCCCTCTCATCCTTTTAAACTCCAGTCAATACAAGCCCAGTCGACCCATTCTTTCATCATATGTCAGTCCCACCATCCTGGGAATGATCCTGGTGAACACTCCCTCAATAGCAATAATGTCTTTCATCAAATTGCACACTATATTCCAGGTACGGTCTCATCAGGCCCCTGTACAACTGCAGTAGGACCTCCTTCCTCCTAAACTCAAATCCTCTCGCAATGCAGGCCAACATGCCATTAGCTTTCTACACTGCCTGCTGTACCTGCATGCTTCTTCGCCTTCCTCCTCACGGCCTTACAGCTGGTTTGGTGTGACCTTTCCCGGAGTCGGGTCCAGAGCTTCAGCGACGACGCAGTTGGGACTTTAACATCGTGAAGTGGGGCGACCCCTTGCCGGGGGTTGCCGGATAAGCGCTCCGACCGCTGGCCTGCGGCCTACAACATCTTGGAGTCTCGGTCTGTGGAGCTTCTGATGGCAGGCGTGGAGCGGACATTTCATCGTGGAGCGGGCGATCTCTCGCCGAGGGTCGCCGGAGAGCTCCGACCACAGGCCTGCGACCTACAACATCTGGAATCAGCGGTCTCTGGTAAGGAGGTGGCCGATTAGGAGCTCCAGGCCGCGGAGTGTGCTCGACCTGTCCCGACATCGGCGTTCCGACCATAGGGCTTGAACATCGGGCCGTCCGTAGCGGCGACTACGGGTGAACAAGGGAGGAGGAGAAAGACTGTCTGAACTGTATTGCCTTCCACCACAGCGAAGAATGCTCTGATGTATGTCTGTTGAATTATGTTGTGTATTCTGTCCTTTTTTAATTGTAAAGCTGCATGGTAAATTACATTTCACTGCACCTTATGGTGCATGTGACAAATTCATTTGAACTTACTTTCAGTGACTGATGTACAAGCACACCCAGGTCTCATTGCACCTCCTCTTTTCCTATTCTGCAACCATACAGATAATAATTTGCCTTCTTGCTACCAAAATGGATAACCTGATATTTATCCACATTATACTGCATCTGCCATGCATCTGTCCACTCACCCAACCTATCCAAGTCACCCTGCACACTCATAGCATCATCATTGCAGCTCACACTGCCACCCAGCTTTGTGTCATCTGCAAACCTGGAGATGTCACATTTAATTCCCTTGTCCAAGTCGTCAATATATGTTGTAAATAAATGGGATCCCAGCACCGAGCCATGCAGCATCCCACTAGTCACTGCCTATCATTATGAAAAGGACCCATTAATTCCTTCTCTTTGCTTCCTGTCTGCCAACCAGTTCTCTATCCATGTCAATACCCTACCCCCAATACTATGTGCTCTAATTTTGCGCACTAATTTCTTGTGTGGGACCTTGTCAGAGGCTTTTTGAAAGTCAAGATGCACCATATCCACTGGCTCTCTCATCCATTCTGCTGATAACATCCTCAAAAAAATTTCAGAAGGTTAGTCAAGCATGATTTTCCTCTTCATACATCCAGCTGACTTTGACCGATCCTGTCACTGCTTTCCAAATGCATTGCTATAACATCTTTAGTAATCGACTCAAGCATCTTCCCCAATACCGATGTAAGGCTAACTGGTCTATAATTCCCTGCTTTCTCTCTCCTTCCTTTCTTAAAAAGTGGGGTTACATTGTCCACAGTCCACAGGAACTGATCCAGAGTCAAGAGAACATTGGAAAATGATCACCAATGCATCCATGATTTCTAAGGCCACCTCCTTGAGTTCTTTAGAATGCAGACCATCAGGCCCTGGGGATTTATCTGCCTTCAGTCGCAACAGTTTACCTAACACCATTTCCTGACTAATGTGGATTCCCTTCAGTTCCTCCCTCTCACTAGATCCTCAGTCCCCTAGAATTTCTGGAAGATTCCTTAGTGAAGACAAAACCAAAGTACTTGTTTAACTGTTCTGTCATTTCTTTGTTTCCCAATATAAATGCATCTGTTTCTGATTGTAAGGGATCTACATTTGTTTTCACTAATCTTTTCTTTTTTTACATATCTAAAAAAGCTTTTAGAGTCAGTTCAGTGAAGAAGGGATTCAACCCAAAACAACATCCATTCCTCTTGATGATCCATCCATCCTGAGATGCTGCCTGTTCTGTTGAGTTACTACAGGATTTTATGTCTAGCTAATTGATGAAGTGTAATTGTAGGTTAATATATTTCAATCAGTTAACTCTGCTGAGCCCATGACCTTGCACATTATTCAATTATTTACAGATAATCCTTCTAGCATATTGGTAATCCTGAATTGAAGTAGTGAAATAATACATTATCACACTAAATATTTCAACATTATGATTTAATTGGAAACCTGTTTCCCCATGTTTAAAAAAATATCCTTTAGAAGCTGAAAAATGTTCCATAGAATTGCACTTTTTAAAAAAATATAAGTGCACGATGCTAACCTA
Organism: Okamejei kenojei; assembly: GCA_035221665.1. Lineage (NCBI taxonomy): Eukaryota > Metazoa > Chordata > Chondrichthyes > Rajiformes > Rajidae > Okamejei > Okamejei kenojei. The sequence goes on along the minus strand of CM069134.1, from coordinate 104,077,610 downwards.
CTGAGCGTTTCCACCATTTCCTGTTTTTATTGCATTATCAAATCCTGGTAAATTCAACAGACCTAGCTAGGTCGACCTTGTCCAAGTTTTTGCAGATTGGTTACTTCATACTAACCAATTGTAGTGCTCTATTAGAAGCTCCGCCCACTACGCGGTTTATATTATCTGAATTCAGTTCATACAGTTAGCCTGAGTAACTGTTGCGCTTGCTTTAACACCATGCTGAAGTGTCACAAAGCAGTCATCCCAGCTATTTTTCGGGACAGGTACTATGATGCCGTCCACAGGGGTCACCCTGTTGTGGAGACAACCCTACAACAGACGCAGAGCATGTTTTACTGGCCTGGTATGACCAAGTATATACGAGAAAAAGTCGAAGTCTGCACTATCTGCAACAGCCTAGCGCCACACCAACAGAAACAACCTTTGCTTTTGCATGCGGTTCCTCCTCAGCCGTGGTCCACGGTTGCCACCGACATATTCAAACGGCATGGAAAACACTACCTGGTTCTCCTCGACTTGTATTCGGGCTGATTCGAAATTGACCTACTCCAAACCGTCACATCTGACACAGTCATCCAGAAGTTGTCACGCCATGCACGGTTTCCCTGCACGTCTCCTATCCGACAACGTTCACCAGCCAGCACTTCAAAAACTTTGCTCAATGATGGATTTTCAACGTATCACCAGCAGCCCTGAATTTCCACAGTCCAACGGACTCGCAGAACGGGCTGTCCGGAGTGCCAAACAATTAATGGAGTGCTCACACCTTGCTAAACCCGCCGTCTACCTGGACCTGCTCAACCTGAGGAACATTTCCCGCGATCCCATATTGGGATCTCCAGCCCAACGCCTGATGTCTCGTCAAACCCATCCTGCCCTGCCCATACCTCAGCAGCTGTTGCAGCTACAGGTCCGTTCACTTCCTGTTGTCCAGAACCAACTCCAGCTGAAACACATTGCACAGAAATAATTTTTTGACAAGTCCAGCAAACCACTTAAACCTCTCTCCAGTGGAAAGGTTGTACGCCTTCAGACCGATAAAGAGGCTGTCCCACTGTACGATCTAATTCAAGAGCTCTCCCAAGTTTAAAAAAAAATCAAACTCGTGGTAAGCACGTAGAATGTACTTAGTGGGTACGTCGGAGCTCTGGACGTCTCTTAGCGGCTCTTAACGCTAATGGCAGGTACTCGTGAAGCGCGGTAAGCTCATGAAGACTCGTGAAGATTTTTCAATATGTTGAAAAATTTCCATGAGAGCCCCGAGTACCTGCGAGCGGCTATTACCGTAATTCTCCGAGTTTGAATCAGGAGAAACTCGGGAGAACTCTTGAATTAGCTCGGACAGTGGGACAGCCCCTTTAGGGTTATGGCCATTTGGGTCACATGGACAGCCCTGCCGAAGAACTGCGCTCTTACCTGGTAAGCACGGACGGAGGGCTTTACAGGCGCAACCTTCAACATTCCTGTGAAGGAACCGCATCCTGCCGCTCCGTATCCAGAGGTCACGCGTTTAATGTACCATCCCACTGCCGGGCCGACTGCTCCCTCGTGCCCAGTTGCTGCAGAACAACCACTGACCGTGCCCCCTGCGGCCTCTCCACAGTGTTCGGCGCCGTACTTGCCAGCTTTGCCGCCTCCACTTTGTCGTCCCTGGTCACTTCCCCGGTGAAAGGAGGAGACGTGGATTTATACCGCACGCGCACCAGACGGGTCTGTAGGCCACCCCTTAGATATGGAGATTTTGTGTAACCATCCATACGTCCCTGTATGCGTTATTAGCGTTTTGGCTATTGTATTATTTAGCCACCACGTATTCATGTGTTTCTGCTTATTGGCTTGCATTTTAGTCGTGCCTTATTTCATTTCTGCAAAGAAAGATGACGATTGGTTACTTCATACTAACCAATTGTAGCAACCTAGCTCCGCCTACTACGCGGTTTATAGTATCTGAATTCAGTTCATATAGTTAGTCTGAATAGCTGTTACACCTGCTTTAACACCATGCTGAAGTGTAGTGTGAGTTGACTTTAATAAACATGTTGTACCATGTCATTTGTGACTAACATTATTGCCGATTTGCTCTTTTTTTAGTGCTTATCTAATTGACTTTCTATTAATAAAAATAAATAATTTACATGGGTAAAGAAGGTCATGAATGTCTGCAGGGATCTGAGCTTTCGTACCACATGATTGTCTCATTGTTTCCATTTTTAGAAGCCACCATCCCAACTTGAATATATAATAGGAAAAAGTGGAAGGTTCATTTCTATTTCTTTTCTTTTCAACAGCTCTCTACAAAGTAGCAATCGCACTTTAGTTCGCAGTACATGCGAGCTTTTACAAGACGTAATCATGCAAGATTTTCCAGCTGAGATCTTTCTTCAACGTCCAAAGATTGTTCAGGTACGAAAGATAAAATTTACCACCCTAAGTTAATTAATAAGTGAAACATGATTAACAATTGGGAATGATTGTACATTGGTAATGGACTAGTGCTCGAGCCCCAGAAATTCTATTATATAGTTCATCGTATTAAGCGCCCTATTTTGAATTTTTTTTAATTCCCATTACATTTTTAATTTTTTTAATGTTTAGAGATACAGCATGAAAACAGGCCCTTCGGCCTACCGGGTCTGCGCCAACTAGGGATCACCCTGCACACTATCAAATTTCAATATGATACGATAGAATATCCCAGGAGGGAAATTGATCTGCCAACATATTATAACTGTCATAAAAACACAAAATACATGAAATTTCACAGGCTCCCTTGAATTCTTTGATGGGGAGTCTGCACTTTGGGAGGTTGAATGTAAAGGGAAAATATACAGTACAATGAATGGCAAGACCCTTAATGCCATCAATGTTCAGAGGGATTGTGGGGTCCATAGGTCGCTGGAAGTGGCGACGCAAGTAGAGAGAGTGTTGAAGAAGGCATATGGTCTGGAAAGAGTGGATGTGGAGAGGATGTTTCTCCGAGTTGAGTCTAGGACCAGAGGGCACAACCTTCAGAATGGAGATGAGGAGGAATTTCTTTAGTCAGAGGGTGGTGAATCTGTGGAATTCATTGCCACACAAGGCAGTGGAGACCAAGTCAATGGATATTTTTAAAGCAGAGATTATGGGGAGAAGACAGGAGAATGGGGTTAGGCAGAAGAGATGGAGCAGACATGATTGAATGGCGGAGTAGTCTTGATGGGCTGATTGGCCTCATTCTGCTCCTATCACTTAAGAACTATCCTACACACACTGGGGACGGTTTTAAATTATACCAAGCCAATAAACCTATAAACCTGCACGTCTTTGGAGTGTGGGGGGAAATCGGAGCACCTGGAGAAAACTCACACAGGTCGCAGGGAGAACGTACAAACTCCGTACAGACAAGCACCCATAGTCAGGATAGAACTCGCATCTCAGGCGCTGTAAGGCAGAAAATCTACCACTGTGCCGGCTCGTTCATGATGGGAACATGAAGACTCACAACAACAAAAATTTTATTCCTGCAGGATTTTCAAAAATAAAGTTTTTTTTGATTAGCAATAAGTTTATTTTTGTTATTGGAAGTAAGTATATTTGCCGAATGTCAATAGAAGTGACGGTTTTGATGGTCACCTATGGTTTAAGTTGCAGCTCTGTAATTAAGAGACACTGGTGTCTGATTCCCATGAATTGGATGTTTAAGAAAGAACTGCAGATGCTGGAAAATTGAAGGCAGTCTGAAGAAGGGTCTCGACCCGAAACGTCACCTATTCCTTCCCTCCAAAGATGCTGCCTCACCCGCTGAGTTTCTCCAGCATTTTTGTCTACCTCCCATGAATCAGATGTAAATTTTATGATCTTTTAAATAACACGTTTTTGGGTGTGCTGTGATGGGATAATGCTATTCATTAACCTGCATTTCAGTGAACAGTTAAACTGAGGCTGGGATGGGGCAGTAACTTAGTCAGAGTTAGATGTTTTTCAAGCCTGGACCATGGGAATTTATTTGCTATAATAATGATTCTGAATGAAGGGTATTAAGTAAGTAGGCCCCTCTCGGTCATGACTGACCATGCGTGATGCATCCTGGTCGGATGCAAGTCTGGGCGATGTCATATGGAGGATAGGCTGTTGCCCATGCAGCTTGTAACCCCTCTCCATGTCGCTGATCGATCCAAAGGAACAGCAGGGCCGTTACAGTTTGGCACCAGTGCCGTAGCAGGAGCTGCCAGAGCGAGGTTGTAGACAGCGATGATCTGCCTTAGGGGCTCCGAGTCCGAATTTTGTTGAGGTTTACTCCTGGAGCCTTTTCCTTCACTGGATATGGCCGCACGGCAGCGGAGGTTTTAAATCAGTGTTTTCCCTCTCCTAGATGGACTGCCTTCCCAGGCTGACGAGCTGCCCGATTATTTAAGGGTATTAACAAATGCATTAAAGAATTAAAGAATGCTTCACACATTGTTAGATTTTAAAATGATTTGTAGTGGAAGCCAGCTTGATGTGAAAATACTTTATAATCAGTTTATTCTGTTATTATGATGTTGAGTTACACACACATTCAACAAAGCAGACACACAATCTAAGCATATACAACTTTGACAAACCAGATCAGACATATTGGCAGCAGTGTATCTATTCATCTCCAGTGGCTTCTTCAGACTGCCTTTACCCTTCTAACATAAGTCTGCATTTGAACAATCTTCTATTGTTCAGAAAATACATTGTCTTTGGTTGAAATTTTGTATGCATTAAAACTTCAATTTTGCATAAGACTGTGTAATGTTTTGGCACTTAACGGACTGAATATCAAGTTTTGTCAGATTCTTCCTGATTTTAAGGACCTCATTCTTTAGCACACCAAGTTAAATTTGTAAAACCGTTAGGAACTTTTTAAAATTGTGCATGGGAATTGTATCATGGGAAGAAATTGGCATATTTTAAGCCTTATGTCTGGTGAATAACAGAGCTGCTGCTTTCCCAGACTAAAATATTATAAGAATGATTTATGTTAATAATATGCAATCTTAAAGTTTTGTGTCATTTAAAAGTAACCGTTGACCATTTTTTATCCATTATTCCTTTGTGAATTATTCTAGCCACTATTACAGCATGCAAAAGTGTTTCACTGCACTGTTCCATAAACAGTGCATTACTACCTTCACAATCAAATATTTGACCATAAGGTTATTACATACCCTATTCAAGCTAAATGTTACTTAAAATTAATCCCTGCTCATCCACAAAATGCTAAATATTGTATTTAAATCACAAAGCAGCTCAGTTATTTTCTTGCACTATTGTTAGGTTGCCAGGTGGCATTCTGTTTATTCATCGGGGCAGTGCTGGCTCGAAGTGCTGGCCTACTCCTGCACCTATTTTTTATGTTTTATTTTCTATGTTTCATATTTGAGCCTTCCCTCGCATGGTCCAGGGCAATGAAGCCACTGTGATGCTCTGTTGCCATCCTGGATGAATGACACTCCAGGATGGCAACTGAGGCATCACAATGGCTTCAGGTGGGAAACCTTCCTAGTTAAAATCAGATAATTGCTATTTGCATTTGCATATATTGGGGTGTTACCCCCCCCCCCCCACCCCGTATTCATGCAGTTCTAATTATTTTAACTGTGTTAAATCTTTTAGAACCTTCTTTTGTTGACCAAGTTAGCATTTGAAAGAGATGGAAAACAATATTTAGCAATGCTTGCTATAAGCTGCCTGACTCAACTCTGCAGTTATTTACAAAGCCGACTGAACTTCCACAGGGATCCCAGCTTCTTTTCTGCAAAGCAAGGTAAGATGAGTTGCATGGTTAAAATTAGAAAATGCAGTAAATACTCAGCAGATCAGCAGCATTGATGAAAGGAGAAACAGTGTTAACATTTCGGGTAGATGAGATTTTGTACCCCTGCTGAGTATTTCTAGCATTTCTGTTTTACTTTTGGATTTATGGTATCTACAATTTTTTAACTTTGAATATGAAGAGCTTCTTGTGTCTTGCTGCACAGAAAGGGGCCCTCTGACCTCTACATCAATATTAACCATCAAGTATCTATAAATAATAATCCCATTCACCAACACCTGATCTGGAGGCTACTGCATCATTGTGATTCAAGTGTTTAACAAGTTTTAAAATGTTGCTTTCAATGTCACCTGAAGAAATGCATTCCAGATCTCTTGGGGAAAATGTTATTCTTCAAATCCTTTCTAAAGCCCCTGTCCCACTTTCCCGAGTTACTCACAAATTCTCCCGCGTTTTCCCCTTGATTCAAATTTGGAGATGCCAGCAGTAGGTACTCGGGGCTATTTTCTTTGCCTCGTGGACATTTTTCAACATGCTGAAAAAACGTCCCGACTTACCTGATGCCCCGAGTACCTATGGCTGGCATTTCAAGCCGCTACGAAATATCTACGGACTAATACGGCCTCCTACAGAATCGCTACGGACATTCTCCGAGTTTGAATCAAGGGGGAAACTCGGGAGAATTTGTGAGTAACTCGGGAAAGTGGGACAGAGGCTTAAATCTTTTCCTCCTCCGTTAGAACCTATGTCCTCTGATCAACCCCAATATTTTTGCACTCCTGCCTACTGACTGTTATATTGACAATACAGTTGTTAGTGGGAAGTCTATTGGTGGCAAATAGAAAAGAGAGACGAAGATGAATTGTTGACCAGTGAGCTTGTCTTGAGAGTCTGACTGAGAGTTGAAATTTGTTGAAAAAAGATCAAAATTACCCCTGTACTCTTTCACCCAAACATCAGCTGTACATATAACAGCTTTTAAAACATGGAATCATGTTTGAGTTGTTTGTGACACAAATGATGAAAAATTTTGACATCGAGACATGCATTTGAAGTTTATTAATGCGATCTGCATCACTGACACCGCTTTCAAAGTTAATTAGTCTAGGCATTCAGAATTGCATTACAAAACAGAAAATGGACACATGATTCAGCTATAGTAGGTCTTTATATTCTCTGTAGGTGGCGTGTCCTCACGAATTGTGTAAGTAATTATTTTTCAGAAATTGACATTGACTCTTCAATCATTATCTGCAATTGACACACAGCTACTTCTTTTTGAGGTTTTTTTTCTGCACTCGGCACTAAGCCTATTCAATTTGTTTTTTCTCATCAACCATTTGATCCATTTCATTGCTCATCAATAGATCTACCATCATCTGCCTTGTAAGCCAATTGTTTTTCTTTTGGAAATGTGTGTTGATTAGAAATCTATTCATTTCCTTTCTTTATTCTGGTCAGAGAAGTCACAGAATCAGTCAACAAGCTTCATGTTCTGTTCTCTCCTGGTCTCAAACAATTGTGGTTAACTAATATCTGCAATATTTTTTCTACTTACTCTCGACACTGTTAAATGGTTTGCAGTTCAGTTTAAAGTTTAGAGATACAGCATGGAAAGAAGTCCTTTAGCCCACCGTGTCTACTCTGACCATTGATCATGTGTTCACACCAGTTGAATGTTATCCCACTTTCTCAACCACCCCCTGCACATTAGGAGCAATTTGCCAATTGACCTACAAACCTGCACATCTTTGCGATATGGGTGGAAACCGGAGCACCAGAAGAAACCCACGTGGTTGTATTGGGAATCTAGAATCTCCACACAGATAGCAGTTGAGGTCAGGAATGAACCAGGTCACTGGTGCAGTCTCTTGAACTGTAGTTCAGCACCTTGTAGGTTCAATGCTAGGTAGAATTCATGTCAAGAGTTAAGAGTGTTTTAAATACCTTGCATAGCCAGGGAGACAATAAGTTTGAAAAATACTTTTAAAATTCTACTGTAAACCCATCTAAACCGGGAGCTTTACCAAATTAAAAAAAAAAAGTTTTATATTACATTTTTATTAGAGGCATGTACATATCATAGTGCAAACCACTACGAACTTTGTTAAATGGTTACACATTAAATATCCAGGTTTCCAGGGACCCCGCTACCAATGTAGCTGGGGTCCTCATTTATCGGTTACATATTAAAATTGACTAATTATTTTTTTAATATTAATAGATAGAAAAAATAAAGAGAAAAAAAAAGAAAATTAGAAAAATAGAATAAACTATCAATAATACAATTTAGTGAATAATTCTGGTTTGTCAATGAAGACAAATGTAATTTTTTCTAGATTTAAGGTCTCCGACATCTCCATAATCCACATTTTGATTGTGGGGGTTGCTGGGTTTTTCCAAAATTTAAATATTAATTTTTTCCCAGTTATTATACTGTAATCAAGGACATTTCTTTGGTTTATTGTAAGTTTTAGGTATTGTTCTGATATGCCCAATATTATTAATTTAGGATCGGGCTCCATTTGAGTATTAACAACTACGGAAATAATTAAAAAAATATCCATCCAGAAATGTTTAATTTTTATGCAATCTACAAAGGTATGTGTTAAATTAGCCACAGAGTATTGACATTTATCACAGGTAGGAGAGATATTAGGAAAGATTCTATTTAATTTTGTTTTAGAATAATGCAATCTATGTAGTACTTTAAATTGTATTAAAGAATGTCTGGCGTTTAACAAACATTGATGTATATGTTGTAGACTTTCATCCCAAATATCTTTCATAATGGGTTGAGCTAATTTGTTTTCCCATGCTTGTCTATATAATTCCGCCGACGGACTCTCACTATCTAAAAGAGTGTTATAAATGTAAGATATTAATTTGACTGTGTTGGGGTGTTTATTAAAACATTCATCTAAATTCTCTGGCTCTCTAGTTCTGTATTCTTGTGTATGTGATTTAACATAATCTTTAAATTGTAAATATCTAAAAAAAATATTTGAATGTAATCTGTAATTCTGTTGTAACTCCTGAAACAAGAGGAAAATACCTTTTTTATAAAGATGTCCCATCTTTTTATTTCCATAGTTTTTCCATTGTGCAAAACCTTTATCCAGTACTGAAGGTTTAAATGGGTTATTTGCAATAGGGAGAGAGAGTGATAAATTATCCAATTTTAATGTCTTCTTTAGTTTTTTCGAAATTCTATGTATTATTGGATTTTCACTATAGATTTTTTTAATTCAATTTTGTGGGAGTTAACAGAATCGGACCAATTTCAAAAGGCAGGCAATCTTCCTTTTCCATCTTTAACCAGTCTGGTTGTTGATCCATATCTTCCAACCAAAAATTTATATTTTTGACATTGACTGCCCAGAAATCGAATAAGAAATATGGTAAGACTAATCCTCCATTCGTCTTGGGATTACATAAGTGTTTTTTGCTTATTCTGTGATTTTTATAATCCCAAATAAAACTTGTCACAATAGAGTCGACTTTTTAAAATAAATGTTTTGGGAGATATATCGGAATTGATTGAAAGAGGTATAGTAATTGCGGAAGGAAAATCATTTTAACAGCATTAACTCTACCGAGCATTTAAATGAGAAGTGGTTTCCAATATTGAATATTCTTATGCAATTTATTAAGTAAAGGCGCGAAGTTTGATTTAAATAAAGAAGTATATTTCTTGGGCACATAAATTCCTAAGTATTTGAATTTTTCATTAACTATTTTAAAAGGTGACTGTTGCAATATGTATGAATTAGGTTCAGTAATTGGCATAATCTCACTTTTATTCCAATTGATTCTGTATCCCGAAAATAAACCAAATAAGATTTAACAAGTTTGGAATGCTGATTTCTGGGTTTGTAATATATAATAATACATCATCTGCATATAGAGAAATTTTATTGACTGTATTTTTAGTATTATACCCATATATTTCTGGATGTACTCTAACTCTGCTAGTGGTTCGATAACGAGGGCGAATAATAGCGGGCATCCTTGTCTACACCCATTAGATAAATCAAATTTTGTTGATAACATTTGTCATTATTCTAGCTGTTGGGTTAGTATATAAAATTTCTCAAATTGGGTGCAAAACTTCTCATCCAGTTGAAATGTTTCCATCACCGAAAATAAATAGGGCCATTCCACTTGATTGAATGCTTTCTCAGCATCTAACGAGATGACTGCTAGGTCTGCATTGGCTATTCTATTTGAGTATATAATGTTAAATAATCATCTCAGATTATAATATGAATAACGTTTTGGAATAAAGCCTGTTTGATCGGGCTTTATTCCAAAACGGACTTTCCGTTTTTTTTAAAGATCTAATAGATACTTCAATATCTGTTACTGATATTTCAGCCCCTAATAATTTCCTCTCTTTCAGTTCTCAACCTGTAAGATTACATTTCTGTAAGAATGATTCCATTCCTGCAGAGCCCACTGTCGTTTTGGTTGAGTAAAGTGTTTGATAGTATTGAGAAAATCTATCATTAATATCCTTGGGTAATGTTAGTATTTCTCCCGTATCTAATTTGATTTTATATATTGTTTTTTCCGCTTCCTGTTTCCGAAGTTGACGTGCTAGTAATTTTTGTGGTTTATCACCGAATTTAAAATGCAGCTGTTTAGTCTTTTGTTAAAGTTTTATGATTTGATCTGAATATATTTGGTTTAACATATTTGAGTGCAGCAATTTTATTATGTATTATCATAGATGGCATTTTCCATATCTAATTGCCTTATTTCCATTTCCAATACCAGTTGTTTGGCGCGATTCTCTTTGTTACGAAATGCTTGTGCAGAGAAAAATGCTCCTCGTATAAATGCTTTAAATGTTTCCCAAAGAAGGGAGGCAGATATTTCAGGGCAGTCGTTGGTCTCAAAAAACATGTTTATCTGTGTGATAAAGTATTCGTAACATGCTTTATCATTTAAAATTTGAGGATTAAGTCTCCATTGTGTCTCCTTATCAGTCATTCCACTTAGTTTCATCATAAATGTTAAAGGAGCATGGTCCGAAATTATAATATTATGATATATCGAATTATAAGTAAATGGGATAAGTTTAGAGTCTACTGAAAAGTAGTCTATCCTTGATTAGGTTTTATGTACCGGTGAGTAGAATGAGTATTCCCTTCCAGATGGGTTTTCAATTCTCCAGACATCTTTGATATTAGTAGTATTAATGTATGAGTTTAATAATTCGCATGTCTTGGATTTTGCTTTTCTTTGTCTTGATGATCTATTGAGATAAGAGTCTAGTGTACAATTTAAATCTCCACCAATTATCAAATTATGTTGTGTGAATTCCGGGATAGTATTAAGTAAATTCTTAAAAAACAGAGGGTTATCAAAATTTGGTCCATAGACATTTAGAAGAATCACTTTTTTTAGATATAATTCACCCACTAGTATAATACATCTACCATTAGTATCCGCAATAGTTGATATGCGTTTAAAAGGTATACCTTTGCAAATTAAAATTTCGACACCTCTGGCCTTATGGGAGAATGAAGAAATATATGTTTCAACAATCCATTTTGCTTTCAATCCATGTTGTGCGTCGTTTTTAAGGTGAGTTTCTTGAAATGTTATATCTGCATTGAGTGATTTTAAGTGTGCTAATACCTTACCTCTCTTGATTGATTCATTAATTCTTTACCAAAATTCATTAAAGCTTTACCAAAATTCATTGAAAGAATTGCTTTCTGTATTTCTTCTTCTGTGATGGGTTCATCTAACAACAGACTCATTATATGGTAAATTTGGTAAGTTCAGTTTCTTTAAAAACTCATGCATTATATTGGAATCAGTAGGAAATTCTGATTGGTATAGGGAGGTATAAAATTCCTGAAAGGATTTATTAATTTCGTCATGGTCTACCATTAGTGTACCATCCCGTTTACCCACTGTAGTAATCTGACGCTTGGCCGACACCGATTTCAACTGATTAGCGAATAATTTACCAGATTTTTTGCCATGTATATAAAATTGACTTTTGGTTTTAAGTAGCTGGTTCTCAATCGGTGATACTAATAACAAATCATATCTCAATTGAAGTTCAACTATTCTTGTAGCGCTCTAAACTAGGAGCTTTTTAATATTTTTAATCAATTTCTTTAATCTCGTCAGCCAATGTACGTATTTCTTTTTGAGTTTGTTTTTTTGATCCCGCGGAGTATGAAATAATTTGTTCACGAATATATGCCTTAAAAGCATCCCAGACTACACCATTGGATATTTCTTCAGTAGAGTTTGTCAAGAAGTAAAAAGCAATCTGATCTTTAATAAAATTAATAAAGTTTAAGTCTTGAAGCAAAGTAGCATTAAATCGGCATTGTTTAGCACTAAACTTGGAATCGGGTAGTTTGATTGATAGTTTCAATGGTGTGTGATCAGAAATAGCAATTGCATCATACTCACATGCAGTGACCGATGAAACCAGCTGAGAATCTATTATATAGTAGTCAATCCTAGAATAACTATGATATACATGAGAGAAAAAATAAAATTCTTTGTCATTTGGGTGTAAGAATCTCCAAACTTCTAACATTCCAGAGTCAAGTAAAAAATAATTAATAAAACTAGCTGATTTATTTGGAAGCACATGATCAGATGTAGATCTGTCAATCAAGGGGTTCAGACAGCAGTTGAAATCTCCACCCATTATTAAAAAGTGTTCATTTAAATTAGGAAAGGATACAATTAACTGTTTAAAACACCTCAGGGTGATCAATATTTGTGCGTAAACATTCACCATAGTAACTTTTTGCTTATAAAGAATACCGGTAATCACCAAAAATCTGCCATATGGATCAGAAATTGTTTCATAATGAACAAACGGAATTGAGATGTCAATAAAAATAGAGACTCCTTTCACCTTAGCCTGTGAATTTGAATTAAACTGCTGTCCTCTCCAAAACTTGAAAAATGGTTGATTGTCATCTTGCCTTACATGAGTTTCCTGAACAAAGATAATCTGAGCATTTTGTCTGCGAAGAGCTTTAAAAAATGTTTAAAAGAATATGCTCTTAATGGGATGGTTCAAGCCATTCACATTCCATGAAAGGAACTTAATAACTTTATCCATATTGTTTGTAAAAATCATGTGGGATGTAAAGGGTTAATTTCTTAAAGCCTAACAATTCTTGATACTGGAAGAAGAAAAATCTAGGGCGGAGCCAGAAGTGACGACATTTCAGACATTTTTGTAGTTCAAATTTTGCACAAGTGAAGAACACTAAATAAGAAACAAGAGACCCATCCCCGCCCCCCCTTCCACCCCTGTAAAGCCCAAAACTGACCAATAGACAGTCATTATGCTACCTAATCCCTTCCCTACCCCCATCTCTCCTAGCAACAGAACCCGACATAGCAAATATCATATTTTGCCACTCCATAGCCATAACACGTTCATTGTTATCGTTTGAAAGAGAGAAAAAAAAAAAAATATGTTGGCAATGGAACTGAAGAGCGAGTGCTATATTATTATCCAAGGTCAAAATATGAAAAACAAGAACTGCGTTCCCTTAATTTGTCTGACAGGGGAACACAAATTAACAAAGAAATTCTTAAAAATTAGTATATATAAAAGAAAAACAACTCGTCCAGTTAAATTCTTAATCATTACCAAACGATATGTTGTCAAAATAGGAACATTAAATCTCCAATTATAACTTAATCAGCTACCAATTACTACCCTTCACCCTCGTAACTCTCCAAAAAGCTGGAAGCGTCTTGAGGATTGTTAAAAAATCGAGTGTTACCATTGAAAAGTCGTATACGCAGTCTAGCTGGATAAAGTAAGGCTGGGCGCAGCTTTTTCTTGAACAGATTAGCCGTAACATTATGAAAGGACTTTCTTATTTCCAAAAGCTCGTAATTATAATCAGGTACAAACCGAAATTTGCATCCTTCATATTTCAACCACACCCAACTTTTTTGCTCCCTGAAGAATATTCTCCTTAATTTGCAAAAATTGAAACCGAATAATCAAGTGACTCGGTTTATTACCAGATTTCTTCCCAATCCTTTGTGTGTTATCTAAAAACGGAAGATTTTCATTGTGCTCAATGTTGAAAGTCTCCTTTATCATTTTAGAAGCATAGTTTATAACATTATCTCCTTCTTCACCTTCCGGAAAACCAACAATTCGTAAATTCAATCGACGGCTTCTGTTTTCCAGGTCCGTATTTTTAGTCTTATATTGCTGAAGTGCTCGAGTATTTTCATTCATTCTCCGTTCCAGTTTTTCAATCTTCAAATCTCCCTCCTGGCCCAGGGTTCGCAAGTTATCAATTTGTTCCTCTTGTAACATAGACAGCTTTCCTTGAACTTCCTTCAATTTGGTCAAAACTTTTTTCACCATTTCTTCCAAACTGCCAAATCTTGTTTTCATTTCATTTTTCAGTTCATTTTTCAATTCATCATTCATTTTTGATATTGCTTCTATGATACTAGAGTCAGAAGCTGTGGCTGTGGTTGTGGCTTTCCCCTGTTCCTTCCTTGGGGAGCCGCCTTTCCTTCTTGTCTCCATCCTTTTCACGAATAAGGCGTGTAAAAGTGTTAGCATAAAATAACTGAAAAATGTATCGACTTGGAGGGACGTCAGAGATGCCAGAATCTAAGAATTGTGGGCATTCGAGAAGGCAGAGAGGGGAACCGTGACCCCCGTGAATTTGTCGCAGATCTATTGAAACAAGTTTTAAATCTGGATCAAGCACCTTTACTTGCTCGGGCACAGAGAGCATTGAGACACCGTCCAAGGACGGATGCCCCCCAAGACAACTGATAATGAAGGTGCAATATGATCATGCTTTGGATGATATGATGAAGAAAATCGTTCGCAGCAGAAATGTCGTATTTGAAGGAGATAAGATCAGTATATTTCGAGATTATCCTGTGGAGTCGCCAAGAAAAGAGCACTGTTTACAGAAACAAGAAGAATACTTAAGAATATAAAAAAGCTGAGATATGGACTGATGTACCCCGCAACACTGAGAATCACCTACGACAAGAAGGAATATTTGTTCATCAAACACACAGACGCCCTTGAAGTTGCCCAGAACATCGAGAGCATTGAGAACATCGAGAGCGAGGGTGAGACTGAGGATTGAATAACACTCAACACTAAACATACACCTGACGATATCGGATATTGTTACCCCACAGAGAAGAAATGGAACTTTGAATTGCTATACTTAAGGACTGTCTAGAATTTAGAATGAGAATTGAGTAGTTATCTTGCTATTGATATTTAATATTTATATTTTAGTACTAATTATTACTAATTACTACTAATCATGATTACTAATTATTATTAATTACTGTTAACTGGATCAACTTGGAATTAGCTAAAAGGATGAATTATAAGTAAGGTGTGATTCAGGCAATTTATTAATAAAAATTTAGGAGGTTTTTTCTTTGATACTTTTGACTAATCTTTGACTAATTTTTGTTATACGAGACTAATATTTCACTTTGAGACTAATAATTATTCCATTAATGGAATATAACTATTGTTTCCCCTCCCCCATATTGTTTTTATTGAAATTGAAACTTTTCTTTTAAGGAAAGTACGGAGCTAGTAATACTTTTTTTTACCAAAAGCTACAGAAGTCCTTAGATGTCTAGCCGCATTAGGGTGGCTATCACTAACTGGGCCAACTATAGATGTGGTTTCTTTCTTTCTTTTACACTTTACTAATTTAATACTTTTTTGCTTTTTCTATTTTATATTATATTATAATTTATGTTATATCTATTATAATTTTTATTTTGAATGGAATTATAAGTTTTATTTAAGGAGATATGTCCGAGAGGAAAATCTACAAGATTTAAAATGTATCTATCTGATGTTCGGGTGTAAGGTAGGGTTTAATGTGCTGAACCATTTGCTCTATCATAGACAACCTTAACCATAAGATGCAAGACGTAAATATGAAAACTAGGGGTGAAGGAATTACATTCTGTAGTTGGAATGTTAAGGGAATTAATGAACTCATCAAGAGAGGTAAAGTATTAGCTCATTTAAAATCACTTAAAACGGAAATAATATTCCTCCAGGAAACACATCTATAAAAGGAAGCGCAACACAGATTGAAAGCAAAATGGATTGCTAAAACGTATCACTCTTCATTCTCACATAAGTCTAGAGGGGTTGCAATATTAATCCGTAAAGGTATACCTTTTAAACATATATCAACTATCGAAGATATTGACGGCAGATATATTGTATGAGTAGGTGAGTTATTCTCAAAAAAAGTGACTCTTCTTAAAGTATATGGACCACATTTTGATTTTTAATGTTTTTTTTTTAAGAGAATATTCAATACTATCCCGGAATGCACACAATATAATTTAATAATTGGTGGAGACTTAAATTGTACACTAGATTCTTATTTAGACAGATCATCAACTCAAAGAAAATTAAAATCTCAGTCAAGTGAATTTCTAAACTCATATATTAATACTACCAACATCAAGGATGTCTGGAAAATTGAAAATCCATCCGGACGAGAATATTCATTTTATTCACCGGTGCATAAAACTTATTCAAGGATAGACTATTTCTTAGTAGATTCTAAACTTATTCCATTCACCAACAACTCGCAATATCATAATATAATCTCGGACTATGCTCCACTAACATTTATGATTAAACTAAACGGAATGGCCGAGAAACAGACACAATGAAGACTTAACCCCCAAATCTTAAATGAAAAGGTATGTCATGAATACCTTGTAAAACAGATTAATATGTTTTTCGAGGCTAATGACTTCTGCTTCTTTGAGAAACATTTAAAGCATTTAAAGTGATAGGTATATGGACGTGAAGGGAATGGAGGGGTATGGTCTGAGTGCAGGTAGATGGGACTAGGGGAAAACAAATGGTCGGCACGGACTGGAAGGGCCGAGAGGGCCTGTCTCCGTGCTGTAATTGTTATATGGTTATATGTTATATGTTATATGGTTATATTTGTACAAGGAGCATTAATCTCCTCCCAGTCATTTCTTAATAAAGAGAATAGGGCTAAACAACGGACATTGGAAATGGACATAAGGCAATTAGACATAGAAAACGCAGTAGCATCTTCTATGGCAAAACACAATAAAATTACATCACTGAAATATGTTAAATAAAATATACTCAGACCAAGTTATAAAACTTTATCAACATACAAAACAATTAAATTTTGAATTTGGTGATAAACCACAAAAACTATGATCTGATTTCCCCACGTTTACAGACATTGTATAAACACCTTTATACTCAACAGAAACACCCAGAAACGTTAAACGAATCTACAATAATACTTAAGCCAAAAACTGATAAGGATCTTCAAGACCCAGGTTCATATAGAGCAATAGCTCTCTTAAATACTGATCAGAAAATATTAACTAAAATCCTACCTATCTCACAGATTGAGTTTAGTGATTAACAAATTAATACACCCCGACCAAACAGGTTTTATTCCAAAACGTTACTCATTTTACAATTTGTGACGACTATTTAATATTATATGCTCAAATAGAATTGCTAATGCAGACCTAGCAATTATCTCGCTAGATGCTGAAAAAGCATTTGATCAGGTAGAATGGTCTTATTTATTTTCGGTGATGGAAACATTTCAATTGGGAGAGAAGTACTGTACATGGGTTAAACTTTTATATTCTAACCCAACAGCTAGAATATTAACAAACCAAATGTTATCAACTAAATTTAATCTTTCTAGAGGTTGTAGACAAGGATGTCCGCTATCTCCATTATAATTTGCTCTTGCAATTGAACCATTAGCAAAAAGTGTTAGAACTCATCCAGAAATACACGGGTATAATACTAAAGACACAATGAATAAAATCTTCTTATATGCACATGATGTATTAATATATATTACAATGCCAGAAACTAGTATTACAAACTTATTAAATCTAATAACTCAATTTGGTCAGTTTTCAGGATATTTAATTAATTGGAATAAAAGCGAAATCATGCCAACAACAGAACTCAATTTGCATACAGTACAACAATCCCCTTTTAAAATAGTTAAGGACAAATTTAAATATTTAGGAATTTATGTGACTAAGACATACTTCTTTATTCAAATCAAATTTCCCACCTTTACTGAATAAACTGAATAAGAATATTCAGTATTGGAAAACACTCCCTATTTCAATGTTTGGTAGAATTAATGCTATAAAAATGATCTTTTTGCTGCAATTGCTGTACCTATTTCAGTTAATTCCGATATATATCCCAATTTTTTTTTTTAAGTCGACTCCATTGTTACAAGCTTCATTTGGGATTATAAGAATCATGGAATAAGCAAAAAACATTTATGTAAATCAAAGACTAATGGAGGTTTAGCTTTACCAATTCTTTTGTTTTATTTTTGGGCAGTCCATATTAAAAACATGAATTTCTGTCTGGAAGAAATGGATCAGCAACCAGACTGGTTAAGGATGGAAAAGGAAGATTGTTTGCCGTTTAAAATTGGTTTGATTATGTTTGCACCCACAAAATTGCACAAATAAAACCTATAGGGAAAACCCTATAGGTTTTGTATTTATAGTGGTATACGAATCTGGAAACAATTTTAAAAAAAGGCTTTAAAATTGGATGATATATCACTCTGTTTTCTCATTGTAAACAATCCCTTATTTAAACCTTCCATATTGGATAAAGGTTTCACACAATGGAAAAATTACGGAATCAAAGAGATGGGACATCTTTATAAGTAAGGAATTTTTCTTCCATTTCAGGAGTTACAACAGATTTATGGACTACACTCAAATAACTTTTTTAGATATCTACAACTTAGAGATTATGTTAAATCTAATACACAAGATTATAGGACTATGGAACCAGAAATCCTTGATGAATGTTTGAATAAACATCCTAATACAGAAAAATTAACAACTTATATTTAGAATACCCTCTTAGATAGTGAGATCCCATCGATGGAATCATACAGACATACATGGGAAAATGAATTAGGCCAACCTATAACAAAAGATATTTGGGGCAAAAGTCTTCAATATACACATCAATGTTCGTTAAATGCCAGACATACTTTAATACAATTTAAAGTATTTCACAGATTACACTACTCTAAAGTAAAACTAAACAGAATTTTCCCACATATCTCGCCTATCTGCGATAAATGTCAGCTAACTTAACACATAGATAAGAGGCTAACTTATCACATACTTTTGCAAATTGTATAAAAATCAAACATTTCTGGATTGATATTTTTAGAATAATCTCTGAAGTTGTTAATACTTAATTGGATCCCGACTCAAAACTGATAATACTTGGAATATCAGAACAAAGTCTAACACTCACAACAAGCCAACAAAACTTTCTAGACTACAGTATAATAACTGGGAAGAAATTAATATTAACATTTTGGAAAGGCCCTATAACCCCCACAATTAAAATGTGAATTATGGAAATGTCGGCGACTCTACACCTGGAAAGAATCAGATTTGTCTTAATGGACAAACAAGAACTTTTAGTTAGAATATGGTCTTCATTCATCGATTATTTGAAGGGATAGATTGGTTCGGCACGGGAACCTAACTGAAACTTGAACTCAAGATTAGATGAAAAGTTATACTTTATAATCTTCAAACCTCTCTCCAATGATGTATTATTAGTAAATCATTCCATTAAAAAAATATATATATCTTGACATTTGTGTTTTTTTTGTTTTTTTTCTTTCATTCTTTCTTACTTTCTACAAAAAAAATAGAATGAATCCAAAATTGATATTATTTTTTTTTAATTTAAAACAAAATAATGAGAAAGAAAAAGAGAGAGAGTAAGAAATTAAAGATAGAGAAACATGTGATATATAGTGTGCGAGACAGAAAAACGTGTGAAAAAAGGAAGTTGAGAATGAAAAAGAAAAAAAAAGAAAATAAGAGATTAAGGAGATCGTTATCTATATTCTTGACCATTGCTCATCCAATCCTGAAACAATTAGCTTCTATGGTTTTGTTGCACTGCATGCTTCCAAAAAATCGACAAATGGAGACCAACTCGTTAAAAATTGGTCTGATTTATCTATTAGGAGGAATCGCATTTCCTCAAGATGTGCAGTGTCCAACATGTTTGAAATCCACATTTTAAGCGTTGGCATGGTTGTATTTTTCCAAAAGTTAAGAATAAGTTTTTTTGCCGTTATTAACCCATAATTAAAAAATAAATTTTGAGATGAGTTCAGCTTCTTCCCATCTTCCATTACTCCAAATATAATCATTTCAGTATTAGGTTCCATTTTAATCTTAAATAATTTTGTAAATATTTCAAAAATATCACTCCAGAATTTACTAAAGTTACCATAATCTGTGTTTGCTTCTAATAAAAATATATTAAAAAAACAACCCAAAAAACACTTTCATACAACATAAATTGCTCCCTCTCTAACCGTTATAAAAACTATTTTACCTCTATATGGTGGAACGGACTTGACGACAAACAGACTTAAATAGTTGAAATTCTCAGTTCAGATTCTGTTTTGCTTTGTTTTTATTTTATTTGTTTCCTTTTCATTTTTCTCTAGTTTAGAGGGGTTTTGTTTCTTCCTTTTTTCTTTTTTTTGTCTTTTCATCTTTGTGTTTTTTTTCTACATATATAAGTTCTTTTAAATATTTAACTATACGGGAGGTCCATATTCAATGTGTATTTTGACACTGGATTCATATTAGGTTATACCTGTTATTAATGTAATCCTGATCCATATGCATCAATATCATTGTTATGTTTATCACTACTCTTTTTGCTCTGTCTTTTTTGTTTTGTTTTTGTATTTTGGAAAATAACTATTAAAAAGATTTTAAAAGAAAGAAAGAAAGAAAGAGTGTTCTATTGTCATATGTCCTAGACAGGATAATGACATTCTTACTTGCTGCAGCAAAACAGAATATGTAAACGGGAGGAAAAAAAAGTTCAGTGAAACACATTCACACATACTCAATAAATAAACAAATATAGTGCAATAATAATAATAGTCTGTTATTGTTCAGAACTTATTTGTTGTCATGTTTAATAGCCTGATAGCTGTAGGGAAGAAACTGTTCCTGAACCTGGACGTTTCAGATTTCGGGCTCCTGTACCTTCTTCCTGATGGCAAAGGTGCAATGAGTGTGTGGCCTGGATGGTGTGGGTCTATGATGATGTTGGCTGCCTTTTTGAGGCAGTGACTTCGATAGATCCCTTTGATGAAAGGAAGGTCAGAGCCGGTGATGGACTAGGCAGAACCTTTTGCAGTCTTTTCTGCTCCTGGATGTTAAAGTTGCCGAATGTCGGTAATTTATTTGCCCGTACCTTATTCCTTATATCAATTAATCAGCAGAGGAGATGGCAGTTCCTTACAACATAGTTTTATTGAGTGAGAGTCATGCAGCAAGCAGGCTAATGACTAAGAGTCTCTCTGGCTTTTCTTGTCTATGCATAGGCTTTTTATACAATGTAGTAAACAGGTAATTGTGTGATAAGATATTGCAACCTTCACACACATACTGCTTAATCTTGCAAGCACCAACTGTCTGTCGGGAGGGTGCATTTGCTGTTACTAAGAGCTAGGTGTTTTCTGTTTTTTAGTACAGATGGTTCCTGCTTTTTCCTAATCGGATTGTTTGCTGTTTGTTATGTGCTCTTTGGCACATATTGAATCTTGCAAAGTTCAGCATGTCTTGGTTACATTTTAAGGCTACATATGGCAATTAGCTAGTACAGTGTTTTACTTTGCAATTTATTTCACATTTCCTCCCTATTTATCATTATGATAACAAAAACCCGTAAAGTACAGTAAATGCAACCCTGAGATGGTACATCGGTCGCAAGCAACCCGCAGGCTTTTCCTTTAGACCTCATTCACTCTCTGGAGTCGCACTTAAAAGCGCACCTTCCACCATATCCTCGGGGTCTTTCTCTCTACCCTTCATTGTTACACCTTCCAACAATAGAATCCTATCCACCGTCATCTGCTCCGTCTTTGTTAAGGCATTCTTTATGAGTCTCTGTGTCAACCCCCTGGCACAAGGTATTATGCAGCACCCGATCAGAAATCCCACCATAACTAAAATGGTAGTCAGTGCTGACAAAAATATTCCTTTCCATTTTCCAAGCATGGAGTCCAGGGACCCTGTCCAGGAGGTGTCAGCCCCAGAGTTTTTCTGCTAATTCGATGGAGAGAGACTTTAATCCTGCTAAGGCTCGTGACACGGAGCCATCTGGGGCGGTGTTGTTTGGAATAAACGTACAACACAGTTTACCAAACATCACACAAACGCCCCCTTTTTCGGCTAATAACATATCCAATGCCATTCTATTCTGCCATGCCATCATACACGTAACATCCAATTGTTCTTCCAGTCCCTTAACAGCATCTCTCGAATAATTTATAAATCTTTGTTGGTTGTAATACAGGTAGTTTATCCAATCAACATTCTTATTGGTGGTTGACCACCAGAACAGTACTGACTCGAGCCCAAGCCGCAATTTGATTTCTCGCCTTAAATTCATCCAGAACCCCCCTTGGCACATCTATGGCATCAATATAGATGTGTGCATCAAATGATCCCAGCGCCCTTTTTACTCTAGATGTTCTATCATGTTTCCCTGCCTGATCATTGACAGCCAGTGTGAAAGACATCATTAACTGTATCATGCCGCATGTGCCCGTCCAATCCAATGGAAGTTTGGGTCTCAACGTAGCCTTCCCGCAATACCACCAGACGTCAGCCCGCCCTACGGTGTGAAGGGTCAACCCATGTGCTGTTTACCAGTCCCTGCTGATGATCCCCTGTCAAATTATGGGTCCTGTTACACCCTTCCACATTCCCCACGTCCTTTCCCCCTATCTTTGTTCTGGTGTAACACTCGTAGTCACTTTCTCCCTTTGTCATCACAAGTGGGGGTGGTCGTGGGCCTCCTCTCTTGTGTCTTGTCTTGTTACCGTTTACGGGGAATAGGTAGTGATGCAGTCTGCAGGTTGTGTTCTCGGGCAATCCTGATTCTAAGAACAACTGCAGCATGCATGCACCTCAGCGCAGGCATAGCAGTCACTCTTTCCTATCGTATTCGCCGTATACCTTACCCACGTCAAACAAGCATTTGACCCAGAGCCCCCTGTGGCTATTCCTTCTTCGTAGAGTTCAACCAATCCCTTTTCCCCTATTACACTTATCATCCAGACCACAATACATGTTAAAACAATTACAATCTTCATTTTTATTCTAGTAGTCTTCGTCCTTCAAAGCCTTTTTGCAGTGTGTGATGTGTACCCACGATTTTCTCTCAGCTATTCGTACAGCCGTGGCGGTGCTTAGTAGTACTTGGTATGGTCCTGTCCACCGAGGGTTACACCACCTCTTCCTCTTTATTGCCTTTACGAATATCCTGGTTGGATTTTTATCTCTAGCTCTGTGCTCGTATTAGGCTCTGGAAAAATAAATGATTGTTTTTTTGTTAACATTTTTCGCATATAGTCTGCCAAGGTTTGTTCTTCCTTGACAGTTTCAGTAATGCCTTGGAGGGGTTGATATCTGTATGGGCGTCCGAATAGGATCTCATAGGGTGATGCTCCTCTCCCCCCTGGAGTCATTCTCATACTTAATACCACCAGAGGACGACAGTCTATCCACCCCATGCTTGTCTCTTCCATTGTTTTTGCTAGTTTTCCCTTTATCGTCCCAATTTGCTCTTTCTACTGATCCTGCTGATTGTGGGTGGTGTGCACAATGGAACCTGCACTCTATCTTTAGTGCTCTGGTGAGATTTTTAATTATCTCATTAACAAAGTGACTCCCATTGTCGCTGTACAGTATTACTGGGATCCCGTATCTTGGGATTATATCTCTCGTTAGGACCTTAGCTACTGTGAGTGCATCTGCCTTGCGTGCCGGATGGCATTCCACCCATCTGCTGAAAACATCAATAATCACTAAACAATACTTGTAACCTTGGCAGTTATGTAGCTCAATTATGTAGCTCGGGGAAAACAAATGGTCGGCATGGACTGGAAGGGCCGAGAGGGCCTGTTTCCGTGCTGTAATTGTTATATGGTTATAAAATCCATATTTAAATTTTGAAAGGGGTATTGTGGTTCTGGGAATGCGCCTTTCTGCTGTTTTATGCGGCCCCCCACATTGTGTTTTGCACATACTGAGCATGTCTCACAGAACGTCTGCACGTATGTTGTGAACCCAAAGTGTCCAAATGTTTGTTCGATGATCCTGGTCATCCCCCCTGGGTTACCCCATGGCTCATCACTGCAGCAAATCTGAATAAGGATTTTGGCAGTAAACTCAATCCTGCTGATGTCATCCATCCTCCCTCCAGTGTGTGTGTGTGGCGCCCCTTTTCTTCCAAATTTTTTTTTTCTGCGACTGGCGCCTGACGTTGCATGCTAAACAAGATCTCTTGGGTGATCTCTTGTGCGGCGAACATTTGATCCGTGATGATGATGGGTAAGTCGCTGGCGGCGGCGTCCTTCGCTGCCTTATCGGCGAGTCTATTGCCCAACGAGACAGGGTCCTTCCCCGTCGTATGCGCCACACATTTGCACACTGCAATTGCTTTGGGGAGCATGACTGCCTCAAGAAGCTGTAGAATTAGTGCTAGAAACCTGAGGACACCCATTGTTTCTCTTCTGCACTCTTCCTTTGATGGTGAGCAAATGAGAATATCATCGACATAAAGCAACACGGTGGTAGTGGATGCCGGCGTGTATCTTTCTAAGTTGGCTGTCATAGCCATAGCGAAGATGGTTGGACTCTCTGTGTAGCCTTGTGGCAATCTGGTGTAGGTCCATCTTATTCCCTCAAACATGACAACAAACGCTCCTTTAACTGTCTTTTTGTTTTGTTCCGTTTCCTCAAAGTGCTTAGCCCATTCCCAGACTGGCGCCAATGGGCCGGTACGCCAACCTATGTGGTGCTTTCGTATCTGTCTGCTAAGCGCAGACAACAGTCCATTTAGAAACTCTAACTTCAATTGTTGGGCGATCGGTCCGATGTCGTCCTATGGATCCGGCTGTGTTTGGCCGCTATGGTTTAGGAAGACTTTTTGCAGCCTCTCATAATATTGACTACAGCTTTCTCCCTTCTCTTGCCGGGTATCTGGAATTTTGCTGTAGTCCGCGCGGTCAGCCCAGTGCGTCCTTATCCTTCTCATAAATCCATCTACGGCATCCTCTATTCCTGCTTCCTGGCTTCGCAACTGGTAGGGGATTCCCCTGATATCATGCATGTTCCATGGTCTATACACCCACGTTCCTCCCGGTGCCCCATTTGGGTCTGGCAGCTGTATTAGCGGTTACTGGCCCGCATCTGCGGGGCTTAGTTTCCACTCTCCCGGAGGTTTAAACAACAGACCACTTCTTAACCGGCTTTCACCCGTATCCGTTCCCAGCTTTTCCCCCCTTGGTACCTAGGGAGGGGGTCAGTGGCCCCCTCCATGCCTCGCCCTCAGTTGGCAGTCATCTGGTCCATCGCAGTCTTCATGTGGTTCTTCGCGCTCTGCCATCTCCTCCCTGTAAGGAGGGGGCTGAGGTCCCGTGCCTGGAGCAGTTGGTGTTTTCCTAGGAAGAAGATTACCCTGCGCCCTGGTCTCCCCCTGTTCGTCTCCAGTAATGCTTAATTTCTCCATTTCCTCCTTAATTGTGATCAGTCCCCCTGTTGCTTGTACCTGTCCTGTTGGTTCGGCTGCCATAGTCTGTGCTCCTAGCACAGCGGGGCCTATTGCCGCTGGGCAGTAGTCGTTGTCCTCTGTCCGTAAAAGACTATGTCCCCTGCTATCTAACCTTGTCCCCTGCTCTCTTCTTCTCTTCTCCCTCTTTTCTGCTTCTTGCTTCCATAAGCCATAATCTTGCTTCATGGTATCCCATTTTACCCTTATCCGACATCTAATTGTGACTTACTGCCGATAGCTGTCCCACTAATTTCTGGCATTCTTCTACATTTAACCTTCCCTTGAATCCATAGTCCTTCACCCAAGTAGCTAAGTATTTGCAAAATTTTGGATCTTGCCCGTACATATACTTGCTGTCTCCCTCCAAATTCTTGGACTCCCCCTTCCCCATTTTGCACTTTACCTAGTTTTCCCGGTCCACCGGGAAAGTCCCAGACTTTTCCTTCTCCCGCGGGGAATTCCGAACTCCGCAATCCTTGCCTCGATTACTGTTGGTAAACAAATGCAAATGGTAAACGGGAAATCCGCTCCTTGCCCTTTTTACGGTTATTCCCCTAATGCGTGTTTTCACTTAAAAACCGTCTCCTCTGTTTCACCGGTCCTTGTGGCCCCGTTTTCTCTCTCCCCGCCATCACGGAGCTCTTCGGCTGAGCGGTCCGATCCGGGGGAGAGGTTGCCGGGGCCCCACGTTGGGCGCCAATTATGTCGGTAATTTATTTGCCCGTACCTTATTCCTTATATCAATTAATCAGCAGAGGAGACGACAGTTCCTTACAACGCAGTTTTATTGAGGGAGAGTCAAACAGCAAGCAGGCCAGTGACTGTAAGAGTCTCTCTGGCTTTTCTTGTCTACGCAAAGGCTTTTTATACAATGTAGTAAACAGGTCATTGTGTGATAAGATTTTGCAACTTTCACACGCATACAGCTTAATCTTGCAAGCGCCAACTGTCTGTCGGTAGGGTGCGTTTGCTGATAATAAGAGCTATGTGTTTTCTGTTTTTTAGTACAGATGGTTCCTGCTTTTTCCTAATCGGATCGTTTGCAGTTTGTTATGTGCTCTTTGGCACATATTGAATCTTGCAATGTTCAGCATGTCTTGGTTACTAGCTAGTACAGTGTTTTACTTTACAATTTATTTCACACCGAACCAGGCCACGATGCAGCCAGTCAGTATGCTCTCTACTGTGCACCTGTAGAAGTTCAAGAGAATCCTCCTTGACTTACCGACTCTCCGTAATCTTCTCGGGAAGTAGAGGCGCTCATGTGCTTTTTTTATAATTGCATCAGTGAGCTGGGTCCAGGAAAGATCTTCCGAAATATGCATGCCCAGGAATTTGAAGTTTTTTACCCTCTCCACCATCGTCCCATTGATATAAACAGGGTTGTGCGTCCTCACCTTTCCCCTTCCAAAGTCCACAATCAGTTCCTTGGTTGTACAGGTTGCTGTGCTGGCACCATTTGGCCAATCTGTCGATCTCACTATACTCTGATTCATCACCATCTGTAATTTGTCCAAAGCAGTGGTGTCGTCAGCAAACTTGATGATGGAGTTCGCCCTCTGCCCGACAACACAGTCATGAGTATAAAGCAGGGGGCTGAGCACGCATGATGCGAATGCAGATTTGAGATTACAAACTAGATGTGAATGCAGAATTGAGATTACAAACAGATGAGCAATAATCTTATTGAACAGTTGATATGGGTAGGAGTGATATGTAGGAAAGAAGTGCTGATGCTGGTTTAAATCGGAGGTAGATGTAAAATGCTGGAGTATTTCAGTGTGACAGGCAGCATCTCTGGAGAGAAGGAGTGATGAGTGGCTTTCTTCTGTTGTGTGTTTGTATGTAAACTGCAGAAGTGAATGGGGCTGAAATGTGTTATTTAGAATCATTGGCTCTCAACATTTTAACTGCATTTATTGCTTTTCTATGTATCTGGATTGCAAGGAGTCCAGCAGCAAAGCTATTTTATACTTACATATTAATGAAACTTCAATATTTTATTTTATTACATTTTAATAAAGTCATCTGCAACACTTTTAATTGGTTCCGACACATTTAAAAAAGGAAATCACAAATTCTCAGAGCCTCGCAGTCCCTCGCTTTGACCTCATCAAATGCAAGTGAGCCCCTGGTGGTGTATGGAGGCTTCATTGTGCCTGATGCATCTGGTTAGTCTGCAAGATTGGTCCAGACAGGGGAAGTGGGTGTATACTCAGGCGGCTGGAGAGATTCGGCTGTAAATTTAGCAATGTGTAATTTGATGAGCAATTACACCAACCTATGCTGAGGCATTCACTGAATTTTCAGCTGGAAGAGGCTTCATATAAAGAACTTCATAAACAACAACATATTTTACGTATACTAATACTAATACGTAATCTTAATTTTAAGGTTTTAATTAATAAAAATTGGAAATGGAAATCCATTATATTCACTTTTCTTCCTATAGGTTTAGTTTCACAGAACTCATCCTTGGTTTGTTCTCAAGAAGCACGAGGAATGCACATATCCCAAAATCCATCTCCCAGAAGTACCAGTCCCAGACCGTCAGTGGTTGGACGAACAGTGCAGCGCCCCAGGGGTGATGGCCAAGATGGTGATGCAGTATCAAGGTAATTGAAGTATTGGTTATTCCATGTTATTTCTGACTTCTTCTGTATACTGAATAATTTCTTCTTATATAATATTTTCTTCAAATATAATGTACCAATCATGGTACATTATATTTGTGCCCTTGCACATTTTAGGCATGGTGTTTGTTTAGCATATGATTTACTTTACGTCATTCTAAATTCCATTTTTATTATATTCAAAACAAATTTATGACTATTAAAGTTTTTTGTTTGAAAATTAAAGTAAAAACTAATAAAGGTTTCTTTAAATGGATTAAAAAAAAACTAAATGCACGATGCATGAAGAGAAAATCTAAGTGACATTTCAAGTATTGATTGTTCCATCATTCCTTATGAAAAGTTCATATCTACAAATCACTATTCTCTTAATGGATGTTGGATGATAAACTGCATGTATCCAGTGTTCTGCTTTTATTTCCCATCTCCAACACCTTGTTTTCTTTTCCCTTTTCTTTTTGAAGGAAAGTTGTCTGAGATTGATTTTCTATTACTAGGTTTAGGGTGTTTGCTTTTGGTAATGAGCCATGTTCTCCACTCAGGTAAAACCTATCCCTTTTTCATTCTGAACATTAAAGACTGGCATTTTGTAGTATTTAAGTATGGGGCAATTTATTCTCGGTGAATTTCCTGCAGTGACAGATAGGAGGTGATGGAAAGGATGACAATGTTGCTTGAAGAGCAAAATAAATTTATTACGGAACATTTCAGTCAAGAGTCACCCTTGACTGATTTATGAGCTTGTAGGAATGAGAAAAATAAGGAGTTTACTCAGCCCATACATTCTGCTCTACCATCTAGGTCCAAGTCTCAACTACACAGAATTGGCGGGTAGGACATGAGTCATGAAATTAAGCTGACACATAGGGTGATTGTGATACATAAGGTGACTGTAACTGAATCTACAAGTGGTTTGTTGAATGTTTATCCCTAATATGAATAAAAAGCAAAGAAGAACACAATATCAAATTGGATATTAATTATTATTTTCGTTGAAAACATTAGCAACGCAGTGGTGCTGGTTTCCGACGGGCACGGGGACGGACACACTGCAAATCTCTGTCCTCCGTGCAGCTGACAAGCTCCTATTTTGTCTCTACACATTTGTCTTCCATCAATGTGTTCCTCATCGCCTTGATTGGCCATCCCAGCTCATGTTTCCCATGGGTGGGTTCCCACAGCACAACCTTGTTTGCTGGCATTTCTGGGTGGGGGTGGCAGTGACCAGCGAGCCTCATCCTTCTCGACCTGATCTTCTCGGTCAGAGGTGGAATCTCCCCATAGAACTGGGCATTGGTGATGTGGTCCACCCAACTGACATTTGGAACTTTTCTGAGCATTCGGGTGTAGGTACCATCGAGAGACTTGAACAGTGCTCGAGTGAGAGTCCATGCCTCACATCCGTACAATAATATGGTCTCTACAGTTGCATGAAAGAATCTCAGCTTGAGACCCTTAGACATCCGAGACGTCCAGAATTTCCCCATGTTATTGAGGGCTTTCCATGTCATTCTCTGAGCTCTGCATCCTCGCTCCCAGGTACTTGACGTCCTCCACTTTCTTGAGAGATGCACCGCCACTGGTCGTAAGAGGCCCATGGTCACTAACGTTGAACGCCAAGTGCTCCGTCTTGTTGGCGTTGTGGAGGCCCACTTTCTCGCAATCTGTCTCGACCCTGCCGTGTATTTCCTGTGCCTCCCTAATCTGGTCTGACAGCTTCTTAGGCCCTCTTCGGTCATGGCTGACTATGGGTGTCTCCAGGGTTGGAGGACGCCAGTGCGTGACTTTGTTTAACGTGGGGAGACTGGTGCATAGACAGCCACCCCGTGGTCCTTGACAGACCTGGGTCAGGATCCAGTGGCATGGAGTCCAAGACAACTGGAGACCCTTTTCTGCTGCAGCCTTCATCCGCCTTCCCAGCCATTGTGACCCTCCACTAAGGTCAGCTGTCATCCTCCGCCTGTTCCACCATTGAGGTCTTGGTTGGATTGCTCTTGGTTGGAGTCCTCCCCCTCGAACCTACCGCCATGGGTGGCCCTACCAGGAGCATAGCTCCAGACGGCATCACTCTCAAGATCTCAGGACCACACAAGCTTCTCCACCATGACAAGGTGACAATCCACGGATAATCTGACAGCAGGACGATGTCATCAGCGAAGTCGAGGTCTGACAAGTTGACTGGCCCAATTCTTCTCGAACGCCTTGGGGTGATTGTGAAGCCGAGGTTCTCTTGTTCCTTGAGTACCTGCCTCATGGCATAATCAAGGACAGTGACAAAGAGATAGGGTGCCAGCGTGTTTCCCTGTAAGACCCCCGCGAGGATCTCGATCACTTTGCTCTCGCCATCCGGGATGACAACCTTGGCCGTGGTGCCCAAGTGTATATCCTCAATGGCTCTCTGGAGACGAGGAGGGATACCATAAGCCTTAAAAATCCTCATCATTTTGCATCGGTGAATCGAGTCAAACGCCTTCTTGAAGTCTTTGAAAGTTAGGATGGTCGGCAGCTGGTTATTCTTCACCTCTTCAATTATTTTTTGGAGGGCAAGGATCTGTGTGACCGTGTTCCTCTTCACTCTGAAGCCGTTCTGATTGTGAGGTAGCTTCGTGCCGATAGAGGCCCTAATCCAGTTGAGAATCAAGTGGTTGTAGACCTTGGCCAAGACACATGTCAGGCTGATGCCACGATAGTTGCCAGTCTTCTTCAGGCTCCCAGATTTGGGGATGGGGATGATGTTAGATTGTGACCACTGTATTGGCTTGTCATTCGTCATTAGCGCTGTGTTGCAGAACTTGAGCATGATGTCGTCGAGTCACCTCGGGAGGGATGTTATTGGGCCTGGACTCTTCCTTTGTTTCAGCGAGGTCTTCACTTTTCGCAGCTCCTCCATGGTGAAGGGGCAGTCGTGAATCTGTACATCCATAAGGACAGTCTTGATCTCCTCATCTTCCTCAGTGACAATTGGAGGTGACCCAAGCAGGTTCTTGAAGTGGATGAACCTTGTGTTGATTCGGTCCTCTGGATAGTTTCTGTTGAATTTCCATACAGTTTTTCATGTCCAGTTGTGGGGACATGTTATTAGTTCTGCGTCGACAGTTATTATATTAATTAGAATATGGTACCAATAATTGCGCTGCATCTAGCTATTGTAGTGGCCATTTGGCTTAATTTTGTGTGCCATAATTATGGCATTTGCCTTTAAATTTTAGTCTGCCTGTAATTATGTGGATGGGATTTATTACGTAGTCAGTGGCATGTTTGCTGCTGGGTTCCCTTGCTTTGTTTGCTGCTGGGTTCCCTTGCTTAGAATATTAGTTTTTTTTATTTTAGTTTGGAGCTCAACATGGTAGGAGCGATATCCTTCGACCATGTGCTGTTTTGCCGAGACATGAGGAGTTTTCTAACGTTTAAAAGTGATATGCTGGAGCTTGACGAAGATTAAAATGCACGGGTCTAAGAAGAAGGTTGGATGAATATCTTGGGTACACAAAAGGCTGGAGAAACTCAGCGGGTGCAGCAGCATCTAAGGAGCGAAGGAGATAGGCGATGTTTCGGGTCGAGACCCTTCTTCAGACTGAATATCTTACTGTTTTTCTTCAACAATAAAGAAACTATTAATCAAACAACTGTACTTTGAAAATTTATCTTTCAAGAAGCTTTGAAAGTCTCTTGAAGAGCTCACATGCATAACAAGATGACATTCTCCTAATGCCATGTTGTCTCATAAGTGGCTAGAGAGATAACAGAACGATTTTTTGAATGATATAATAATTTGCCACTACAGCTATGTCTTCAGAGCGATACTGAATAATAGACAATAGGTGCAGGAGTAGGCCCTTCGGCCCCTCGAGCCAGCACTGCCATTGAATGTGATCATGGCTGATCATTCCCAATCAGTACCCCATTGCTGTCTTCTCCCCATATCCTCTGACTCTGCTATCTCTAAGACCCCTATCTAGCTCTCTCCTGAAAGTATCCAGAGACCGACCTCCACCGCCCTCTGAGGCAGAGAATTCCACAGACTCGCAACTCTCTATGAGAAAAAGTTTTTCCTCGTCTCTGTTCTAAATGGCTTACCCCTTATTCTTACACTGCGCCCCCTGGTTCTGAAGTATTATCCTAGATTCTGTACTCAAATCTTTGGAATGGAACTTAAAACCAGAACTGTCTGAAAGAGGGAGGAATTTTATTAGAGAAACTGATGTAAATATCTAGCCTGTTGCTGCTTGATCAGTCACAATGTTTAAGGAAGTTTTGCTTAATTAGTACATATAATTTCATGTACAAAAAGTAGCAAACTAAACCTTTTGTTCGCATACCTCTGATAAACATCAGTGTTGTAACTATTGTGATGATCTATTTCAAGGACAACTGAACAGTTGCAAGATGACAACTTGGCCATTTAATCTAAAATTAATGTATTATCTTCAGAGACAAGGCACCGGACATTACATTTGATGTGTTCATTATAGTCTATCTGATATCCACATTTTCTGACCACTTAAGATGGGTAATTGGTTTGCAGAAATGAAACTGCTTAAATAGCAGGCTGTTAGTAATAGGGTGCCACAAGGATCATTGCTGAGCTCTTGAATAATTGCAATAATTTGGTTGTTAATTGAATGCACGACGACCAAGTTTCCTACCAATGCAGAAGTACATGTGAAAGTGAGCTGCTGGGTGAATGTCAGAGACGATAGCAAAGAGTAATATTAAACTGATAAAAATATTGGTGTATGGTGGATCTGCAATTACTGTGACGCAAAATGTTGAAAGCTACGATATGTTGACTTTAATTGCAATGTGCATAGTGTACCATTGTAAGGGCACTTTTCTGCAAAGAATGCCGGAGTTAAATGAGAAAACACAAGCTGCACAGCAGTTTTGACCTTTGCCAAAGAAAAGGTGTACTTCTCGTTTGAGGTGGTGCATAGTATGTTTAACATTGATTTCTAGGATGGATGCACTTGAGTTTAGAAGATTGACTCACTCCTCTGGCAGGGAAATTTGGAATTACGGGTCATAGTTTTACGATTAAGGCCTGTAGAAATATATATGAGCGGAGCAAAAAACATTTGCATTGTTTTTCTATTTAATTCTTTAGGATTATGGAATGTGTGATATTTAGAGATTATAAAGAAGTGATACATAGATGGAACAGTCTTCGATTTTTCCTGCTTCATGGTAATAGCCAGAAATGATAAATTATTTAGCAGTATTCAGATGTGCTTTTGAATTTGCCATCATGGCTCTTTTATTTCTGTCCTCCATTCCATCCCATGAATCATGATGTCATTGATGTACATGCTTAGGTTCTGAGTCAAGATCTGTTTAAACACTAAAGGAATTGAGAATATCACAAACGTTGAATTACAACTCTATCTTCATGCTTAGTGGTTTGACTAATACAGTGGCAAGTTCTCATGACATGCAGCACTTTCTTAAACACACAGCATGGAGAAGATGAGTTATGGTTGGTGCACTTACTGCAGTTGGGCCGAACTCTCCCAGATTGTGGAAATGTGCAACACAATAATTTGTTAGACATTTGTGTTGATTTTCCAAGTTGGCAGCCACTCAGGCCTTTGGTAACACAAATATTTTTTTAATTAAAAAAAATTGATTTGGGGATTTCCAAATGATGAAAATGCTTCATTTGTCCACAGTCCAGTTGCATAATTTTTCTATTGATAGTTTTGGAATACCATCAGCACTAACAAATTTATGCAACAGTGCTACTCTGATTGTTTTAGCATCTGTGGAACTGTCCCCAATCCACTTTGTGCGGGTATGGTACGTTGCATTTTGTAACATAATTTCTGTCCTTAACAATAAGTTATGCATGATTGTAAGAATTACAATCCAGTAGAAGACATTGAAGAAGTGTGCTTCAGCAATAATAACGAGCTGGAGATCTTTAGTGACTTCTGTGCGGAAGTTCTGGTGTATAAGGATTGATCTGTGTTTTAATGGGATTTTTGTTTTTGAATGTTCAATCTCAGTGGAAGCAGTTCCCAAGGAATTCCTAGCTCTAGAAGTCCGATGTCAAAACATTCTTTGGCTGATCTGACCCGTTTGGAATTACCCGAGATGGAAAATGAGGATTCCTTGGAGCTTCAATTCCAGCAGCTCAGTCTTCCACAGTTTTGTGTGGCTGTCCTGGAGCATGCAGTACCCTTGCTCAAAACAAGTAAGCAGCCTGGTGGACACTGTTCTCCAAGTAATATTCAATTCTATCTCTTTGTCGCATGACCAAGTAGGAGGGAATAATGATACCTGCACTGTGATGAAAGGTTGACTTAAGAGACCAAATGAAATTCTATATGAAAAATAGAAACATTTTATTCTATAGAATTATAAAGTCATACCGCATGGAAACAGGCCCTTCAGTCCAACTTGCCCAGATTGACCAATGTGCCCAATCTACACCAATCTCACTGCTTGAGTTTATCAGGTGTTGATTCATTTCCCACTTTCACACAAATTTAAAATCTCTGATTTTTGGGTGGTGATGTAAGGGCAAATTTCCATTGCCAGAACGGACTTAAGATGGAGTTGCTTGTACTACATTTTCAGTAGTACAAGGAAGTAGTAATTCTGTAAACTCATCCGACCTTGTCATTGACTATTAGTAACATTGCCTAATGTGTTAACAGTATCTCATTGAAGTCAAAATTAAATTGTTCCTGCAAGAATTAAAAATTATTGCTTTTCAATGCGAGGTAAATGCAAGAATATTAAACCAAAAGTATTCTTTTTATTTAATTTTCAAGCTCGTTTTTTTCAATAAAGCAATCTGAGTTTTTAAACAGATGATACGCACAAATCTTTTTGTTAATTTCTGGAATACATTTTTCCAAAGCTTTGCTTTCCATACTTTTTTTCATAAGTGTTGCTATTGATTTTATCTAAGTATTTTATATGTTCATTGTAGAATCTGATGTAAACAACAAATATTTCAGCATTAAGTTGACAAAAATTATTTTTGTAGGTAGTAGGAAGACGGTGATAAATGTGCTCGAATTGTTGACAGAAGTGGTAATGCTTATTGGCGATTCAATCTCTGAAGATGTCTGGGTGGACGAGAGTCTTACAGGTCGAGAACTGGTATGATTTTTATGGAAGCATGTTTTGTAAACAGGACTCTTCTGTTAAGAAATAGCTGTTTACTTAATTTACTTTCTTTACTTATTTGAGATCAAGACCAGTCTAAATTTCCCTTCTGGCAATGACTTAAATGAGAACTGACTTCAATTTACCATATATCATGCTGTGTTTTGTTTGTGATATTTGTGCCTTGACAGAATATCATGTATTCTGCTTGTTTCCAAACATTTATAAGGATAATCTTTGGGAGTTCCACTTGGAATTTTTGTTATAGTTAATGATGTTGGTTCAAACTAGTATTGCATGTCACAAATAAATAAAGATGTGATAAAAAATACATCTATTGGTGTTCCTGAACACATCATCAGTGATGTAACCTGGGGTCATTGGGCGTTTCAGGTCTTTTAACATCAGACACCCTCACCCAAGCGACCCAGCCGTGGTTGATCAGACCACGACTTGTGTTCAGGTGGCATTTGTTCCTCCCCATGGACCTCCTCTCCTGATCCAGAGCCATCTCAAGGCCTTCTCCGCTGCCTTTGTGGTGTCTTTGTTGACTCTTCTCTCCATTCCATTGATGCCCAGCGCACTCAAGGCTTTGCAGAGCGATTGCCCTGGAAAACCACT
Organism: Okamejei kenojei; assembly: GCA_035221665.1. Taxonomy (NCBI): domain Eukaryota; kingdom Metazoa; phylum Chordata; class Chondrichthyes; order Rajiformes; family Rajidae; genus Okamejei; species Okamejei kenojei. The sequence continues at coordinate 104,041,741 of CM069134.1, read as the reverse complement.
GCAGCCAACCTCGATGGGCATACACCTTGCCTTCCAGCCCTGCTTACGGCAGTCTATGACCAGCTCTTTGTACTTGGTCATCTTCCTCTCGTGGGCCTCCTCCTGACGGTCCTCCCACGGCATTGTCAGTTCCAACAAGACAATGTTTTTGGTTGCCTCTGAGACCAGGAGGATGTCTGGCCTCAGGGTGGTCGTGGCTGTTGGAACTTCAGCTGTTTCACCAGGCCTACAGAAAGCTGCCAGTCCTGTGCAGTCGCCAGGATTCCTGATGGATTCCTGGCTGCTGTACGTCTTGGCAGCTGCACTCCGGTCTTCACGAAGGTGATCCTCTGGGCGGTGGGCCGTGCTCGTCTGCAGCTGCTGATTCCCATGCTGATTGCTTCTGCAATGGGTTTAAGAACATGGTCGTGACGCCAGGTGTACCAGCCCTGCCCAAGAGCCTTTGGGCAGCAGCTCAGGATGTGTTCCAACGTCCAGTTGCCTGCGCATTGTGGGCAATCCGGAGATTCCGCTTTGCCCCAGATGAAGAGGTTCGATGGGGGCTGGGCAGGACATCATACACTGCCTGGACCAGGAACTTAATGCTTTGTGGTTCAGCCTGCCAGAGCTCAGTCCATGTGACTTTTCGGTCCATGGCCTGCTCCCACATTGTCCAGGCCCCCTGCTGCCTCAAGCCAACCGCTCTGGTAGACCTCTCCTCCTCCACCGCTGACCTCACTTCCTCCTGGACCAGCCTGTGCCTCCCCTTCCCCTTGGCCTTCTCAAACTGGGGAGTTGGGAAGATTCCCAGGCCAGCTCTTCCCTGAGTCACTGCTCCCACCAGGACTCTGTGGCGTATCCGAGACTCCGCTTTCAGCACGGCTTCGCCGGCTCTCCACTTCCCCCCAGTTATTACCTCCGCCCCTGCCTGAGCCACCTTGGGGTCGCTGGAGTCCCTGTATAGCATCACTCTCTGGCCCGAGTCACCTTAAACTCCTCCTCCAGGGACTTCAGAGGCAGCTGGAGCTTGGTGTCATTTCCATACAGGCCGATGCTGCTAAGGCTCTTGGGCAGTCCCAGCCACATCTGAGAAGCTGCTGAATTTCCTCTCCAATCTCTCTACGATGGATATTGGGACTTCGTAGCCAAGCAGTGGCCAGAGTATCCTTGGCAGGATAGCATGCTGGTAAATCCATGCCTTGAACTTACCGGGAAGCCCCGACCAGTCCACTGCTCTCACCCAGCTCTCCAGCTCCTGACAGGTTGCCTGGACTGATGCTGTATCCTTCAGGCTGCTGTTACACACCTTGCCAAGACTCTTCACTGGCCTTTCGCAGACTGTTGGGATTGGTGTCTCTTCGATGCTGAAGAGGAACTTGTCCATGACTTTGCCCTTCTTCAGCACCAGTGACCTTGATTTTCCTGGCTTAAACCTCATCCTTGCCCATCCAATCAGTTTCTCCAACCCCTGCAGGATCCACCTGCCTCCTGGCACTGACTCAGTGGTGACTGTCAGGTCGTCCATGAAGGTGCTGATTGGTGGTTGGCGCATTCCTGACTTGGTCTGAGGGCCCCGGCACTCTGGCTCAGCAGACTTGATGATCATGTTCATCGCCAAGGCAAAAAGGATCACAGAGATGGTACAGCTTGTGATGATACCCACCTCCAGTCTGTGCTGCTCTGATGTTACTGACCCTGATGAGACTTTCATGCTGAACTGGTTGTAATAGTCCAGGATGAGATCTGCCACTTGGCCTGGCACACAATGCTTGGGCATGACCTCTCTGGATCAGCTTGTGCGGGATGGAGCCGTAGGCGTTGGCCAGGTCAAGCCATAATAGAGACATAATCTAAAATAGATAATGTGATGTTTATATTCTCACATTTTAATTTTCCATTGCACTCGTCATACAGAAATAATTACTCCTGCTTCTTTGCCAGTATAAATGATAAATACACAAATTAAATTTGGCATCAAATTAACTCTATTATTACAAGAACGGTACCTCAGTTATTTAGATATTCTATTTGTCATCACATTTTCTATGTCTGTAGGTGAAGATTCTGGTTGTAACCAGCAGATGGAAGCAGTAAATCAGTAATAAATGTATTGCACAAAACAATGAGCAAGTTCCTCAGTTCTCAAGCTACAGGTACAGACTCAAAGCATCTCCTGGTTGCATGAGTGCCTACCTTTGCTTCATACCCTTTGATACTCTTATCTTATGAAGATGTATCTTAAAGCCACAATTGTCTTTGCCTTTCTGGGGAGAAAATAAATAATTCTACTATCATTAGCGTGAACCAGTCCTACTTCATTTTGTTCCTGATTGGTCCAGCACTAATTGTAAGGAAATATCTCCTTGTTCTTGATATTTCTACAACCAAATGAGAATGTTGCATCATACCTATGTCATAATCTGCTGTTCAATTAGGACATTGGTTAAGTTTATGCAGCCAGTCTAAGTTGTGGTATCCTTGGTGTATCCTGTACCCTTCTTCATCAGCACACTTGTATATTACATCAGCTTTATTGTTTAACTTCCATTCTAATGTCCACTATTATCTAAAGATCATCCAAACTTCTGCCTCTGTGAATTGCATTTCTATTTCAGGAGGTGAAGTGCTCAAAACCCAATGTAATGATCTAGAAGGAGAGTGACCAAGACTCTGCGCATATCTTTGTTTTCATCATATTCTAGCCATTAGAGATATTGCACATATAAAAATCCATAAACCATGGTGTAATTTGTTTATTCGTAAACATTTAATGTAATTGTAGTGAGACCCACCTCATTGTTGGTTAAAGGTTGCATAGTATTAATAGGCACAAAATTATTTCTTCCATCCAGGAATGATGCATGTTTGAAATAATTGGTCTGATAAGAGAAGGCACTTGTTATGAATGCAATTTATGGGTAGATTAGTGAGATGAAATATGAACAATTGGGCTCCATTGGACCTAATGGCATCTTCTCACCCACAATTTTTACTTTTGTTCGTAGCTTTAGGATACTGCACATTTTTTAACCATTATTCTTGTTACCAAATGTTTAATTGCCTTTTTTTTTTCTCAGCAGGCAACAATATCTGTTATTAGATCTTTATTTAAGTTAAAGAAGCTATTGCAACTTGCCTAACCCGCTACAAAACATAGTTAACCAATATTATTGATTAATATCATTTCAAATAAGTTGTTGTAATTATTATTATTTTTTGCTCTTTACAGAAAGAAAGTCTGATAGCAACCTTGGATGCTTTAGGGGAAGTTCTTGCATATCATAATACCAGCACTTCTGTAGAACAACCAGAAGCGAATATAGTGCACCACCGAATGGCATTCGTCAGCATTGCACTACTCACTGTACGTTTACTGCAAATAGTCCTCCCCGTGGAGAAGGTGAGCTGATTTTTTATTTTGCCTGTTTCTTCCACAAGATTTAGATCGGACCTTATGTACAATCATATCTAAGTTTACAATTTGCATATTTTTTGGTTTGTTAATTGACTATTTTTGAGTACTTACCTAGTTGTGCGTGGTGTTTATTGTCCCTCACACTGGTAATTATAATTTTTATACAATTTTCAAACACTGTATGCATCAAGCAAAGTGTCTGACAAAACATTGCAGTGAATGCAGATATAGGAACATGTATCGCAAAGGCCAGCTGTGCAAAGGATCTCAATACAGGTTTCCTATTTTGGATGGGACATGAGATTGAATGTTTGCTTCTTTCAGTCGGAAACTTTCTTTTTGTTTGAATCTTTGTACAAAGTGATTTAACCCGTGAACAGTTTCCCAGTGATCAGCCAAGAAAAGTAATTCCTGCTGAATATCACTCATTATACATAATTTGTCATTAGATTTTGAAACAATTCAGAATCTTTGAGAGCTTTCTTCACTCTAAAATTGCCAGTGAGAGGAATGATTTTGTTTCACTGTGCACCCCCCCCCCCCTCTCAATCATCAACTAGATGGTTAAAGGCTCTTCCTTACTATTTAGATTCCAGCAATGGCATCATTATAGATGTTTTAAGAATTATTGCTTTAACCAAAAATCCAGATAGACTCTCACAGACTTTAGAAACAGGCCCCTCAGCCCAGCGAATCTGCGCTGGACATCAAGCCGACTTGCATCCATTGCACCTGATACTTTTTTTTCCAACACATCCCTATCAATTCCCATCCCTAAATTCTATGCCATTGACAGATTGGAGGCACACCACAGTGACCAGTTAACCTACTAACCCACATGTCTTTGGGATGTGGAGGAAACTGGATAACCTGGAGGAAACCCATGTAGTCACAGTGCAAAGGTGAACGTTCCACCCACAAGCACTGGAGGTCAGGGTTAAACCTGGGGTTTTGGAGCTGTGTGGCAGCTATAACTCTGCCTTAGCTTGCTGAATCTCTGAATTGTATTAAGTAAAAATGTGATGTCTCCAGTGAATTTTTGTGATAAATGAGGCTTAAAGTTTAAATCATGCTGGTTTTCTTCACTCGTTACCCTTGGGGAGCAAGCAATCTAATAGGACGATTAATCTGTCAGAAAAACTGGAGCATTGACCTTGTACATCCCTTGTGTCGGCTCAGTCTGAGCTTCTCAGTTTGAATATTGCAAATCTCATTGAAGCTGATGATGTAATTTTCTGCACGATGCTGTAATTCAAGAGTATAAGATGCAGAGAAAAATTATGGAGTAATTACTATGCACCATTCTCCCAAGTTATCTGCAAGTATGTGGTTGCAAAAATAGATGTAAGTTGATTAAAAATATTATTGACCATTTCATGAAGCTTCCTTCTCAATAGCTTTGTGGTGTCCGTTATTTGGAGAGTTTTTGTGCAATCTGGAGCAGCTCCATTCATTTCAGGCTGATTGGCATTCCATCTAGTCTTGGAAATAACTACAGCCACCTGATCTGGGGTGATAGGCAATTCTGCTGTACTGTGCCCTTAGGTGCACAGTCACTTGCCCAGAATAGGAGAATCGAGGATCACAGGACATAGGTTCAAAGTAAAGGGGAAAATATTTAATTGGAATCCGGGGGGTATCTTTTTCACATAAAGGGTGGTGGGTGTATGAAACAAGCTGCCAGTGGAGGTAGTTGAGGCAGGGACTATCCCATCGTTTAAGAAACAGTTAAGACAGGTACATGGATAGAACAGATTTGGAGGGATATGGACAAAGAGTAGGCAAGTGGGACCAGTGTAGCTGGGACATTGTTGGCTGGTGTGTGCAAGTTGGGCCGAAGGGCCTGTTTCCACACTCTATCACTCTATGTGCCAAATGTGTTACTAAGAAACCTCATATTTATAGAAAACCATGTTCTATAACCAATTGTGTCAACGGGGAACAGGGAATTAGGGCCTAAAAAGTTTGACTCGCAATAATGTTAATTTTTCTCTGGGATTTTCAAAAGTCTTTTCAACAGCCGTAAGTTTATTTTTGTCACTGCAAGCTAAAATATTGAAGGTTTTATATGACACTGTTTAATTGTTTAATAGAGTATCATTGTGCAGATGTCAGTAGCAGCATTCTTTTGGGGGTTAGTTTCAATGGTCGCCTGTGGTGAAACTGACAAACTGTGTTCTTGGGAGACAATGCTGTCTGGTTACAAAGAAATGGCAGACGAACTGAAGGTACACAAAAAGCTGGAGAAACTCAGCGGGTGCAGCAGCATCTAAGGAGCGAAGGAGATAGGCGATGTTTCGGTTCGAGACCCTTCTTCAGACCTTCGCTCCTTAGATGCTGCTGCACCCACTGAGTTTCTCCAGCCTTTTGTGTACCCTCGATTCTCCAGCATCTGCAGTATCTTCTTTAACGCAGATGAACTGAATGCATCAGTGTTCACAGTGGATGACACCAGCAATGTGCCAGAAGTTCAAGAGAGGCAGGAGGCAGAAGTGAGTACAGTCACTATTACAGAGGAGAAGGTGCTTGGGAAGCTGAAAAGGTCTAAAGGTGGATAAGCCACTTGGACCTGATGTTCACCCCAATGTTCTGAAAGAGGTAGCTGTGGAGATTGTGGAGACATTAGTGGTGATCTTTCAAGAATCACTAGAAACGGGAATTGTTCCAGAGGATGTGACTCCACTGTTTAAGAATGCAGCGAGGCAAAATAAATGAAATTATAGGCCAGTTAGTTTGGTGGGTCTAAGTTTAGTCCTGGTTCTTTGAAGCATACTATCAAGGTATGGTTGTCACGACAAGTACATCAGAATATTGAGGCTTCTACATGATGGCATGTCGGTCACAGTGCTCAGCAACTGCGGCTCTGAGTCCAAGCCCTTCACTGTGGAAACGGGGGTCAAACAGGGATGCATCATTGCACCCACCCTGTTTGTCGTCTTCATTGTTGCCATACTTCACCTCATTGGTGAAGAGCTGCCTTGGGGATCCCAATTCTCCACAGAACTGATGGCGGGCTCCTCAACCTTAATAGGTTGAAGGCCATGAGCAAAGTCAGTAACACCGCCATCATGGAGCTTCAGTACGCGGACGACTGCGCCATTTCAGCACATTCTGCAGAAGACCTCCAGGGCATCCTGAATGCCTTTGCCAAGGCATACAGAGCCATGGGCCTAGCCTTAAATATCAAGATGACCCCGGTCCTACATCATCCTCCACCCATCCAGCCATCTACCCAGCCCTCTATAAAAGTGGACGACACCACTCTTGAAAGCGTTAACCACTTCCCCTACCTTGGCAGCATTCTTTCCTCAAAAGCTGACATCGACTCTGTGGTCAACGATCGCCTGAGTTGTGCCAGCGGAGCCTATGCCAGACTCGGGGAAAATAATCTTTGAAGACCGAGACTTAAGGCTCAGACAAAACTGCTGGTCTACAGAGCCGTTGTCCTCTCCACCCTGTTGTATGGAGCCGAGTCATGGACCACCTACAGCAGGCACCTGAGAGCCCTGGAACAATACCATCAAGAAGATCAAAATACCATTAGAAGATTGAGGGGGGATCTTATAGAAACTTACAAAATTCTTAAGGGGTTGGACAGGCTTGATGTAGGAAGATTGGGGAAGTCCAGAACAAGGGGTCACAGTTTAAGGATAAGGGGGAAGTCTCGTAGGACCGAGATGAGAAAAACATTTTTCACACAGAGAGTGGTGAATCTCTGGAATTCTCTGCCATAGAAGGTAGTTGAGGCCAGTTCATTGGCTATATTTAAGAGGGAGTCAGATGTGGCCCTTGTGGCTAAGGGGATCAGGGGGTATGGAGAGAAGGCAGGTACGGGATACTGAGTTGGATGATAAGCCATGGCGGTGCAGGCTCGAAGGGCCAAATGGCCTACTCCTGAACCTATTTTCTATGTTTCTATGTTTCAGTTTATGAAGGTTTGTTCAGGGGCATCGATCCACACTCTGGAACTAACTTGGCAGCATAACGTTTTGCCTAATTACTTTGAATCATCTGGTTTAATGAGCAAACTAATGTGGCACGGAATAATTGAAAAATAGTCATTGGGTGGTTATTCTCCTTTACCCAACTCCTGCCTTTTCTTTATGTTTTATACTTAATGGAGATTGTTTTTAGTTATTGTTCCTTAAGGCATCATTCAAACTGGTTCTAAACATTTTTGGCGAATGCTCTGACATTTTACTTTCATGGATCCCAAGGCTTGGTTTGTGAACGAATTCACTGTTGCAGGAGATTTCCATGGTTGTACCTCAATTATAAATGAGTCAATTCATGTTTGCAGTTCATCTCGTAAGAACATCACAATCCAATCTAAAGCTGACATTTTCTTATATTTATTTGTATATTAACTTTACAGCATGAATCATTGGAGCAGCAAACGTTGCTATTTCCCAGTTCTGAAGTCTTGGAGAAAATAATGATTTAAATTATGATCAAAATGATTCTGTTTGTGACATAGTTTTTAATTATTTTATAGGCCAGTGAAGTTCTGCCAGAGAGCATTGGAAATGTGCTTTATCTTTTGTCTCTGGATGTCCCATTCCGTTTGAGCTATTTCAACGTTCATGAGTCTGTCACTGTCTACCTGGAGCAGGTTAGCTTGCAGAGCTACAATATCTATAAGAGATCCACAGAAGTAGCACACTCAATGGAGTATGCATGTTCCTTTATCAATGAGGTTGAAGCAATGGTATGTACTGCCACTATTATTTAATATATTATTTATTAATTGTGAAGGGGGGGGGGGGGGGTGTGATATGTTGAAATTGACTGATTTGGCTTTTCACCCCAAAATGCAATTTTCAGTTCTGTTTTTACATAGTAAACCAAGTAGCTGAATTTAGGTTTAGATAACCCGAGAACAAGGTTTGTAAAAAGAACATTAGAACAGTAAAACAGTCAAAACAGACTAAAGTGCAGATGTGTCTGTGCGACGTGACCATCCGAGGGAGACAGTCCATGGGGGGTGGGGGGCACTCTGCCGGTTCAGAGCCGCTATAGCTCTGGGAATGAAGCTGTTCCTGAGTCTGGAGGTGCGGGCGTAGAAGGCCTTGTAATGTCTGCCGGAAGGGAGTAGTTCGAACAGTCCATTACAAGGGTGAGAGGAGTCTTTATGGATGCTGACCGCCTTCCTGAGGCACCGTGTGTGGTAGATGCCCTCCAAGGCTGGTAGCGGTGTCCCAATAATCTTTTGTGCTCTTGACGACACGCTGAAGAGCTCTCCTCTCCGCCTCCGTGCAGCTGAGATACCACACAGAGATGCCATACGTTAGTATGCTCTCTGTCGTGCAGCAGTAGAAGGTCGTCAGCAGCTGTTGGGGCAGACCAGTCCGTTTCAATCTTCTAAGGAAGAACAGTCATTGCTGTACCTTTTTGACCAGTGCAGCGGTGTTGGAGGACCATGTGAGTTCCTCTGAGATGTGAGTGCCCAGAAACTTAAAGCTGGACACTCTCTCCATACTGTCCCCATAGATGGAGATTGGGACGTATTCCCCATTCTGTGACCTCCTGAAGTCGGTAATCAGCTCCTTGGTCTTGGAGGTGTTTAGTGATAAGTTGTTCCGTGAGCACCAGTCCGCCAGGTTCTGCACCTCCGCTCTGTATTTTGTTTCATCACCGTTTGTTAAACTGTCTAGCTGCAGAGATGTAACGGAGGGTCCTTTCGTAGCTTTTCTTTGTAAGCTTCATGAGTTCTGATTGATCTTTCATTAAAAATGAGTATCATACCCAAAACAATATTTAAGTTGTCTAAATTTCTCCTTGAATCAAAAATTGCACTTCCCTTCAAATTTTAGCACTGCCATTTTTGATTTTTTTTTGTTTTGGGATAGCATTATCAAAAGTAATTACAATTGCCACCCCAAATGTTCAAAATATGCCTACACACTAGATCTAGAGATTAATTATGATTCATCTTATGTTTTCTTGCTACTTTTACAAGCTGCTATATGTGTCTTTTTTACAATACTAGAGAGTTTTTGACGAACAAGGTTAGTATTCACTTTTTTACACCAATACGCTGCTCTTAACAAAATTCTACTCATCATGTGAAACCTTATAAATAGCAGATATAAATTAGATAACTTCAAGACCGAAAGTCAAAAACTTTTTTTCATAATAGTCAAATTTTCATTGTTTTCCCACCATTTTGGACACCAAAAGTGTGACATTAAAAACTCTGCTACATTTAGTCATGAATATTTAATTCATAAATAAACTTCATATGGCCCCTCGTACATATACGCTTTGATAATGATCTAGGGAAATATCTTTATCAATACCAGGAGAAAAATACAGTAACATAAATGTAATACAATGCAGTAAAGATCCCATAACGGTCGTTGTGCTTGGTGTCCATTGTTGCAACCTCCGTTATCGGGGTCGGTAAGCCCGTAAATTAAACCACGGAGGTTCCCAACCTCCAATGCTTTTCAAGCACCCAACGAGGTATCCGATGGTAGTATCAATCTTTCGGTGAGTTAATTATTTTTTCTTATTTTCCAATTTAATGCAACGACCGTTTACGATATATTGTCCAACTTTTAAAAATCAATTAAAAAACATTTCGGACATAAATCGGTCATCAAACCTAAGAAACTGAGCCAATCTTCTATTTGACAACACACTGTCCCTTGTTTACCTACGGACCAAGTCGTTAACTTCATTCCTTCGTGTCAACTTTGGGAAGCTCCGCAACGACCGTTACGGAGACATTTTATTTACAAATAAATCAGCCCACATCAAATGATCTGGCGAATCATCAGCCATCAATAGCTCAAATCCATAAGGTAATGTACCATTTAGATCACACTGGTGAAAATGCTTGGTTCTCGCTAATAATGTAATGTTTGTTTTCTGGGACACCAAACCTTTGTGTCCACCGAAACGAATGTTTGTGTAACACGCGTTGCAGTGTCCAGTCAGATGGATGCAGTATTCTACTAAATGATCAGGTGAATGAAGTGGAAACGTTGTTTGCAATTTTATTGTTCCATGTGGTATTCATAAACATAGAAAGGAATAAGAAATACGTGCACTGACTGTGCCAAGCAGGTCACTGGTGGACACCACGCAACAACCGTTACACAAAATGCATTTGTGTATTCTGAAGCCATTTTCAGAAACTTGCCATCAATATGCTATCTTTTCTTATATTTGTTGTTGATACTATGTTAGTCATGAGCCCAATAAAGTGCTTGTCAATATTTTGAAGGAATTTTAAATTTGACTCCATTTGTCACATTTTTGTGTGCAGTATTGTAAAAAGACTCATATACCATAGTACATTATTTAAACTAAACAACTCCATTCACCATTGAGGAGACCAGAACTCCCCATATATCATCACATGCAGAAATGATGCAGTTTTTTGAGGGAGTGAAATCAGAGCAATGGTATTTTCTGTTTGTCTCTCTTAGATGAATGACAGTGATAATCCTGATTATCTCATAAACTGATTTTCCTTGTAATATTTGGAAAGTGAAAGGAATTTTCACAGCCTAATTGCATTCTTCTCTTTGCAGAATGAAAAGAATCTCATGGAATTGATTGAATTAGCAGATCAGGCTGTGATCAGCCTTCCCTACCATCAGCAGCTCCAGTTGGTCCAGAAGTATATTAACATCTGCTCTGAAATGTAAGGCAAGAATTTCTTAAATCTATATTAAATGTAAATGCAGAATATTATGTCCTCCTGGTTTCTATATCCTCTTGAACAAATGGGCTCCCGATTGCCGCTCCTCCATTTTGAGTGATGAGCCGGGGTTACATAGAAACATAGAAAACATAGAAACGTAGGTGTAGAAGTAGGCCATTCAGCCCTTCGAGCCAGCACCGCCATTCAATATGATCATGGCGGTGCTGGCTCAAAGGGCTGAATGGCCGACTCCTGCGCCTATTTTTCTATGTTTCTATGTAACATAGAAAACATGTTCCATGAGTAAATGATGATGTTACAGCTTTTCAAGGGGGCCTTGAAAACATACTTGAAGAGTTTATTCTGTCCACTTGATAATCCCCTGCCATAATGGAATTTTGAATAGAGAGTCTGCTTCCTGAGCTTGGTGTGAGTTGTAAAGGCAATATGACCTGCCCATTGGGTCTCACTGTACTCTCATTGCGAAGCATGTCTGGCTGGAAGAGGACTGGGATATAAATCTGTTTATCATGCTGGCTGATAAAGTGGATATTGTGAAATTTGCTCCTCTCCAGGTCTCTGTAAGGCAGCAACTCCACTGCTGTTTCAGTGCCACCCCTGTTGGATGTGGAAAAAGTTCAATGTTTTCCAGTACTCGATCGTGAAACTTCATTGTCGGGTTGTCATGTTGTACACAGAGAGAGAAACTTTGAGGAATTATGTTTTGCAGACGTTAAATTCAATATCCATTTTCCTGCATGCTTTCGTAAAGGAGTCGATGATGATTTACGAACTTTGGCCATCCATCAGGCACATAAGCAAGTGTCGTTTGTGTATTGCAGCTTAATGAGACCTGAGTGACCTTGGGTGTGAAATTTAGGCAATGCAGGTATAATGCCCCTGTCTCACTGTGCGAGTTCCCACGAGGTACCCCGAGTGATAGACTCGTTGCTGCAAGTGTATGATCAAAGTGTATGTAATTGCTGCGATGTTGCACAGTTAGCAAGTTCACAAGTTCACTCTAAACCGTGAAACAAAGGAAATTTCCTGATGCCTAGGGAAAATGCGCATCTTTTCTTGTTTTTTATGTTTTTAAATAATCTCTATTTTAAATAATTTTAAAAAAGGAAGCAGCCGGGTGACTGACATTGATTATTTTCAGAGGAATCTAAACTCGAAAAGACAGAATGTAACTTTTTTAATACGTGATAGCTTTCAAACACACACACACACACACAGAGATACACACAGACAGCACTGGTTTCATGAGGCAGCTCCTTGAGCGGCCACCGGACCCGACATTACACACAGATTCACACATCAGCGGACCTGGCAGCATTGTAGAGTCACGACTTAACAACCACCCATTCCTTCGAGACTGCCTGTCCCGCCGATAACCAGCATTGTGTGTGTCTATCTCCGGTGTGAACCAGCATTGCAGTTCCTTCCCAATCCCACACTCTCGGACCGGGGGGTGGATGGAGCATCACAACGTGGACACATCCCACCCACCAACCCAGACTTGCCCCTACGGCAGGTGTGATGGCAGAAAGGCCGAACACGAAATGTGGTGCATATCTCTGGAAGGAAAGTTGAAGAAGGGTGACTCTATTCCTTCTCTCCAGAGTGGCCTGGTCCCTGAAGCATTTTGTGTCTAAAATTATTAAAGTTCCCATACACTGGACACTAAGATAAACGCACGGGGCCACTTTATTACAACGAGTTAAAATTTTCCATTACACTTGAACAGTTAATTTGACTCGTGGAAAAAACAAACATGTTTGATTTTTTTCACGAAGTTTCCCGAGTACCTGCCGCGCACGAGTCGATGTAGTTCCGACGCCCGCTACCACCACGAGTGAAAACTTGGGGTCACTCGTGGGCCAACTCGCACAGTGAGGACAGGGGTTTAACAGTTCCTCGTTGGTCCTGTATGTAAACTTGCCTGGATGCCCCTAAACTGAAAAGGAATGTAACTAAAGTCAAACCACGAACATAATCCAATTGCAACCAAAATTGCCTTCAGAAGTCACCTAATTAATAAAGAGTTCACTTGTGTGTAATCTAATCTCAGTATAAATACAGATGTTCTGTGAAGGCCTCAGAGGTTTGTTAGAGAACATTAGTGAACAAACAATGTTCCTTGGGCATCATGAAGCCCAAGGAACACACCAGACAGGTCAGGGATAAAGTTGTGGAGAAGTTTAAAGCAGGGTTAGGTTATAAAAAAATATCCCAAGCTTTGAACATCTCACGGAGCACTGTTCAATCCATCATCCAAAAATGGAAAGAGTATAGCACAACTGCAAACCTACCAAGACATGGCCGTCCACCTAAACTGACAGGCCTGGCAAGGAGAGCATTGATCAGAGAAGCAGAATCATGGTAACTCTGGAAGCGCTGCAGAGATCCACAGCTCAGGTGGGAGAATCTGTCCACAGGACAACTATTAGTCTTGCAATCCACAAATCGGGCCTTTGTGGAAGAGTGGCAAGAAGAAAGCCATTGTTGAAATAAAGCCATAAGAAGTCCCGTTTTCAGTTTGCCACAAGCCATGTGGGGGACACAGCAAACATGTGGAGGAAGGTGCTCTGGTCTGATGAGACCAAAATTGAAGTTTTTGGTCTAAATGCAAAACGCTATGTGTGGCAGAAAACTAACACTGCGCATCACCCTGAACACACCATCCCCACTGTGAAACATGGTGGTGGCAGCATCATGCTGTGGGGATGCTTTTCTTCAGCAGGGACAGGGAAGCTGGTCAGAGTTGATGGGAAGATGGATGGAGCCAAATACAGGGCAATCTTGGAAGAAAACCTGTTAGAGTCTGCAAAAGACTTGAGACTGTGGCGGAGGTTCACCTTCCAGCAGGACAACAACCCGAAACATATAGCTAGAGCTACAATGGAATGGTTTAGATCAAAGCATATTCATGTGTTAGAATGGCCCAGTCAAAGTCCAGACCTAAATCCAATTGAGAATCTCTGGCAAGACTTGAAAATTGCTGTTCACAGACGCTCTCCATCCAATCTGACTGAGCTTGAGCTATTTTGCAAAGAAGAATGGGCAAAAATTTCAGTCTCCAGATGCGCAAAGCTTGAAGAGATATACCCCAAAAGACTTGCAGCTGTAATTGCAGCGAAAGGCGGTTCTACAAAGTATTGACTCAGGGGGGCTGAATACCTTTGCACGCCGCACTTTTCAGTTTTTTATTTGTAATAAAATTTGGAAACCATGTATCATTTTCCTTCCACTTCACAATTATGCACCACTTTGTGTTGGTTTATCACATAAAATTCCAATAAAATACATTTACGTTTATGGTTGTAACGTGACAAAATGTGGAAATGTTCAAGGGGTATGAAAACTTTTGCAAGCCACTGTATACATAAATGTTAGCAGTTTTGAAGGAATAGTGTATTTTAGTGTAGCACCAGTATTTAATGCATTTGCCCAGCTTTTAATGCATGGCAGTAGTTATTCATTTAACCTTATATAGCCAAAAACAAACCCTTTAGCATCAGTATAGATTTTTGTTTGATCTTTGCTTAATTTGCTGGCCTGCTCTGATACATACGGAAAAGGCTGACTATCTGAAATTATTTAGCTCGATCTTAAATCCTGAGAATTGTGATGTGCTTGGTCGTATGATTACATTTTGTTCCTTGAAGTCACATTGGGTTTCGTAGGGGGGGGCAAGGACATAATTCATGGTGGGAATGGGATAGAGAAGTAAATTGTTACATCAGTTTAATATTCCACATCCATTTTGAACTGTCTTTGGCATCCTAATCATTGTACAACTTTCATAAAAGTCAATTCTTCCCTTTTGTGGTTAACATTGGACTGTAACTTGCTGTCAGAATAACAGTGAAATCAATGTGTAAATGATTCAGCAGCTACATCCCTATTCAATATTTGCTCCTGGAGATCTTCTGCTCTCTTTCACCTTCACAAAAGCGCAATCTTGCTGTCTACTTCAGCATTGAAATGCAATAAATGCACTGAACCTGTAGTATTTTTTATAGTAGATACATATTAAACTCACAACAGTGGTGAGTCTAAAATATTATTTTAGTGATAAATCATGTGTTAATTACTGGTGCCAGAAATGAACAACTAATTCTCTTTTAAGAGTCTCCTTTTGTGATTTTAATCTTATGATCAAATCTTTTTTTCTCCTTTTTGTCTATCTAATTTGCATTTAATTTATCCTCACAATTTATGATTTCTTGTCTTTTGTACTGTTAGTTTCAATTTAATTTGCTGAGAAGATGCTTTTCTTTCATGCTCGTGGCCCTAGATGTCTAATTTTCCTCACTGCAACAGGGTAAACAGCTTGTTGCACAGAGGACTTTAAGTCATTAGATCACTTGCATGGCTCAGTTCACTTTCCTTGTGCGTGTTCCAGAACCAGAAGCCATAGTCTTAGAATAAAGGGGAGGTCATTTAAGACTGAGTGAGAAAAAACGTTTTCACCCAGAGAGTTGTGAATTTATGGAATTCCCTGCCACAGAGGGCAGTGGAGGCCAAGTCGCTGGATGGATTTAAGAGAGAGTTAGATAGAGCTCTAGGGGCTAGTGGAGTCGATGGATATGGGGAGAAGGCAGGCACGTGTTATTGATAGGGGACGATCAGCCATAATCACAATGAATGGCGGTGCTGGCTCGAAAGGCCGAATGGCCCCCTCCTGCACCTATTTTCAATGTTTCTATGTGTTCTGAGGAAAGCTATTGTCAAAGTATAGAGAATTGAAATATTTTTAAATATTAGGTTTTTGTTGTGCAAAAAGCTCAATTTTAACATGTTTATATGTTTTTGCAGTTGTAAATCGACACAGGCCAGTCCAATACATCAAGGAGAAAGTCAGAAAGTGTTCCTAAAGCTCTTATCTCATCCCTTGCCAGTTATTAAAACTGAGTCCTATTGCTACTCTTTAATCCTTGTAAAGGTAAGCTAAGAGCATCATTGATCTTTTGTCAATGAGCTGTTGATTTTGCATTGATTTAAACAATAGACAATAGGTGCAGGAGTAGGCCATTCGGCCCTTGGAGCCAGTACCGCCATTCAATGTGATCATGGTTGATCATCCATAATCAGTACCCTGTTCCTTCCTTCCAATGATGTAATATAAAAACTATTGGGCTGAACAGCTTGTTCCTGAATTCCATCATCCACTGATCTTCAATGGAGTATTATGGTGCCAAAAATGAGACCCGGCAAATTATCATGAAGATGGGCCAGGAAACTGAGCATGTGCAGGTTGGAAAATGTTACAAATGAGCCAGTAGCCAGTAGATTACATCAATGTGGATAAATGTGAGGATATCCACTTTGGTAGCAAAAACAGGAAGGTAGATTACTAAATAAATGGTGTCGTTGGGAAAAGGGGAAGTACAATGGGATTTGGGCGTCCTTGTTCATCAGTCAATGAAAGTATGCATGCAGGTACAGCAGGCAGTGAAGAAGTGAATGGCATGTTGGGCTTTATAACAAGAAGAGTTGAGTATAGGAGCAAAGAGGTCCTTCTGCAGTTGTATAGGGCCCTAGTGAGACCACACCTGGAGTATTGTGTGCAGTTTTGGTCCCTTAATATGAGGAAGGACATTCTTGCTATTGAGGGAGTGCAGCGTAGGTTTACAGATTAATTCCCGGGATGGCGGGACTGTCATATGCTGAGAGAATGGAATGGCTAAGCTTGTATACTCTGGAGTGTAGAAGGATGAGAGGGGATCTTATTGAAACATATAAGATTATTAAGGGTTTGGACACGCTGGAGGCAGGAAACATGTTGGGGGAGTCCAGAACCAGGGGCCACAGTTTAAGAATAAGGGGTAAGCCATTTAGAACGGAGACGAGGAAACACTTTTTCTCACAGAGAGTTGTGAGTGTGGAATTCTCTGCCTCAGAGGGCGGTAGAGGCCGGTTCTCTGGATACTTTCAAGAGAGAGCTAGATAGGGCTGTTAAAGATAGCGGAGTCAGGGGATACGGGAAGAAGGCAGGAACGGCGTACTGGTTGGGGATGATCAGTCATGATCACATTGAATGGCGGTACTGGCTCGAAGGGCCGAATGACCTGCTCCTGAACCTATTGTCTATTGTCTAATAAAGATCAAAGGCTTAGTACTTTGTGTTATGCAGATAACTTTGTGACTTTGAAAAATGAAGTGTGGATCTTCATCCTTTCTAAAATCAATGAAAGCTAAATCAACAGACGAGCAAGAATATGTGCTTGCGTTGAAACAGTCAAAACTGAGACAAAATAATTTGCAATTGTGTGATTTCAGACATCTCAAGAACTTCACAGCTAATGCACTGACTTTTAAATGCAGTTATAATCGTCATGTAGCCGGTCTATATATTGCAAATACTACAAAGTGTAATGAGAGAAGTGGACAAACACAAAATAAGTTAGTTGGTTGAGGAATAAATCATGCCCCATGAACTGTGCAAATTTATGTGTATCCTCAAATACTGCAAAACAGCTTATTCCACATTCATAGGAGCCATTCAAATATTATTATCCTAACAACAGAATATTCCTCAAAACTGCAGGAAATGTCAACTGCCTGAGGACCTGATGTGGATTATAAACCTGAACCCTATTGTGAACAACAGTGCCATCATGGAACTGATGCAAAATGAACTTGTAATTACAATAATTGATATTGATGTTTTAAGACAAGGAGCTTGAAAGAAATTTGTATGAAAACCAAAATTAGAAAATGTTAATGTGTAGAATTTATCTTGTATTCAATCCAGTAATTAATTTTATTTTTACATTTTTTTCCAAAGGATTGCTTGTCAATCTACAATGTAACCAAACCAGTATCGTCCGTGTCTCATGGTGTTCATTTTCTCCTCCATCCTCGTGTTTTGTATGAAATATGCACTTTTGGCTTACAAGACCCCATAGAGAAGGTACTTTTCGATTTCTGAATATTTTTATTAAATGTAATGGGACACTCTTTTCTTGTAATTTGAGATGTGGGGATGATTAAATTTGATTTGATTGGGAGAATGCACTAGAGGAGGTCATTCAATCTATTGTGTTCATTTCAGTTTGTTGTTGGAACTCTTCAATTAGCCCATACTCTTTCTGCACAAAAATGAAAGTTTCTATTTGAAGTATATACTCAGTTTGCTTCTTGGTATCTAAAATGGTATCCAGGGAACTTGGAATATATCAGCAGGGAGGTTACACTCAAACATTACACAACAGTTATTAGACAACAGCTTGAATATCATTATTTGAGTACAGGTTACCACGTTGCAAGAAAATTATGATTTCTGAGAAATTTACAAAGACTGGAAAAAGTATAGCTCTGGAAAGATGAATAAGGTATAGCTGTTTGCTTCGGAGAATGACGGTGTATCAGATTATGAGGAGCCAAAGCTAGACACAAAATGCTGGAGTAACTCAGCGGGACAGGCAGCATCTCTGGAGAGAAGGAATGAGCGACGTTTCAGGTCGAGACCTTCTTCAGAATTATGAGGAGCCAAGATGGGACAAATAGAAAGGACCTATTTTACATTAGCATATGGGTCATAAAAAAGGGGACATTGATATTAAGTATGGAGGGCAGAGGAACAACTCCAGGACTGTTTGGAGGCAATGTTCAGGGACTCGGCCACGGACCTGAATGAATACGCCACAGTCGTTACAGACTTCTTAAAGAAATGTGTGGAGGACTGCATACCAACAAAAACCTTCCGAGTGTTTCCTAACCAGAAGCCTTGGATGAACCATGAGATCCGCATTCTTCTGAAGACCAGATCCCGGGCATTCAGGTCTGGAGGTACAGAGGTCTACATGAAGTCCAGATACGACCTGGGTAAGGCCATCAAGAAGGCCAAAAGGGACCTGCTCCAAGCTGGAGGATGAGAAAGATGTTCGGCAACTGTGTCGGGGCTTGAATGCAATCATCTCCTACAAGGCAAAATCAGGAGGCAGCTCATATGTCGTCGAAGCATCACTCCCTGACAAGTTCAATGCGTTTTAAGCACGCTCAGGGAGAACACCGATGTGCCTTCCCGAGCCCCCATTCATAGAAACATAGAAAACATAGAAATTAGGTGCAGGAGTAGGCCATTCAGCCTTCGAGCCTGCACCGCCATTCAATATGATCATGGCTGATCATCCAACTCAGTATCCCGTACCTGCCTTCTCTCCATACCCTCTGATCCCTTAGCCACAAGGGCCACATCCAACTCACTCTTAAATATAGCCAATGAACTGGCCTCAACTACCCTCTGTGGCAGAGAGTTCCAGAGACTCACCACTCTCTGGTGTGAAAAAAGTCTTTCTCATCTCGGTCTTAAAGGATTTCCCCCTTATCCTTAAGCTGTGACCCCTTGTCCTGGACTTCCCCAACATCGGGAACAATCTTCCTGCATCTAGCCTGTCCAACCCTTAAGAATTTTGTAAGTTTCTATAAGATCCCCTCTTAATCTCCTAAATTCCAGAGAGTATAAACCGAGTCTATCCAGTCTTTCTTCATAAGACAGTCCTGACATCCAGGAATCAGTCTGGTGAACCTTCTCTGCACTCCCTCTATGGAAATAATGTCCTTCCTCAGATTTGGAGACCAAAAACTGCACGCATACTCCAGGTGTGGCCTCACCAAGACCCTGTACAACTGAAGTAGAACCTCCCTGCTCCTGTACTCAAATCTTTTGCTATGAAAGCTAAACATACCATTCGCTTTTTTCACTGCCTGCTGCACCTGCATGCCTACTTTCAATGACTGGTGTACCATGACACCCAGGTCTCGCTGCATCTCCCCTTTCCTAATCGGCACCATTTAAATAATAGTCTGCTTTCCTGTTTTTGCCACCAAAGTGGATAACGTCACATTTATCCACATTATACTGCATCTGCCAAACATTTGCCCACTCACCCAGCCTATCCAAGTCACCTTGCAGTCTCCTAGCATCCTCCTCACAGCGAACACTGCCCCCAGCTTAGTGTCATCCGCAAACTTGGAGATATTGCCTTCAATTCCCTCATCCAGATCATTAATATATATTGTAAATAGCTGGGGTCCCAGCACTGAGCCCTGCGGTACCCCACTAGTTACTGCCTGCCATTGTGAAAAGGACCCGTTTACTCCTACTCTTTGCTTCCTGTTTGCCAAGCCAGTTCTCTATCCACATCAATTACTGAACCCCTAATACCGTATTCTTTAAGTTTGTATACTAATCTCTTATGTGGGACCTTGTCGAAAGCCTTCTGGAAGTCCAGATATACCACATCCACTGGTTCTCCCTTATCCACGCTACTAGTTACATCCTCGAAAAATTCCACAAGATTCGTCAGACATGATTTACATTTTGTAAATCCATGCTGACTTTGTCCAATGATTTCACCACTTTCCAAATGTGCTGCTATCCCATCTTTAATAACTGACTCTAGCAGTTTCCCCACTACCGATGTTAGACTAACTGGTCTGTAATTCCCCGTTTTCTCTCTCCCTCCCTTCTTAAAAGAGGGGTTACATTTGCTACCCGCCAATCCTCAGGAACTACTCCAGAATCTAAAGAGTTTTGAAAGATTATCACTAATGCATCCACTATTTCCTGAGCTACTTCCTTAAGTACTCTGTGATGCAGCCTATCTGGCCCTGGGGATTTATCGGCCTTTAATCTATTCAATTTACCCAACACCACTTCCCGACTGACCTGGATTTCACTCAATTCCTCCTTTGACCCACAGTCCCTGCTATTTCAGGCAGATTATTTATGTCTTCCTTAGTGAAGACGGAACCAAAGTAGTTATTCAATTGGTCCGCCATATCCTTGTTCCCCATGATCAACTCACCCGTTTCTGACTGCAAGGGACCTACATTTGTTTTAACTAACCTCTTTCTCTTCACATATCTATAAAAACTTTTGCAGTCAGTTTTTATGTTCCCTGCCAGTTTTCTTTCATAATCTATTTTTCCTTTCCTAATTAAGCCCTTTGTCCTCCTCTGCTGGTCTCTGAATTTCTCCCAGTCCTCTGGTATGCTGCTTTTTCTGGCTACTTTGTACGCATCATCCTTTGCTTTGATACTATCCCTGATTTCCCTTGTTATCCACGGATGCACTACCTTCCCTGATTTATTCTTTTGCCAAACTGGGATGAACAATTTTTCGCCATGATTGTATCTCGGTCAAAGTCACAGAGGCCGACGTCAGAAGATCCTTCAGAGGGGTGAAGCCTCGGAAAGCGCCTGGACCTGATGGTCTTCCCGGCCGTGTTTTAAAAAGCTGTGCGGACCAACTGGCTGGAGTTTTTACGGACATTTTCAACCTCTCACTTCTGAGGTCTGAGGTTCCCAGCTGCATTAAAAGGGCATCAATAATTGCCCAAGAAGAAGAGCAAGGTGACGTGCCTCAATGACTATCGACCAGTGGCACTAATGTATGTGTTGATGAACTGCTTTGAGAGGTTGATCATGGTGCATATCAACTCATACCTCAACAAGAACCTGGACCCACTGCAGTTCGCTTACCGCCACAACATATCAACGGCGGATGCGATCTCACTGGCTCTCCATTCCGCTCTGGACCACTTGGACAACAAAAACTCATATGTCAGGCTGTTATTCATTGACTACAGCTCGGCATTTAATACCACCATCCCCTCCAAGCTGGTTACCAAGCTCTCAGATCAGGGGCTCTGCGCATCCCTCTGCAATTGGATCCTCGACTTCTTCATTCACAGACCACAGTCGGTCCGTATTGGTGGAAATGTGTCATCCTCAATAACAATCAGCACGGGAGCACCTCAAGGCTGCATGCTCAGTCCCCTGCTTTACTCGCTCTATACTCATGACTGCACAGCTGGACATAGTGCGAACTCCATCATCAAGTAGGACGAATGGTGATGAGTCGGAGTATAGAACTGAGATCGACCTATTGACCAAATGGTGCCAGCACGATAACCTGGCTCTCAACACCAGCAAAACCAAGTAACTGATTGTGGACTTTGGAAGGGGTAGGATAGGGACCCACAATCCCGTTATATCAACGGGTCGATGGTGGAAAGGGTCAAGAACTTCAAATTCCTGGGCGTGCATATTTCCAAAGATCTCTCCTGGTCCCAGTACACTGATGCAATTATAAAGAAAGCACATCAGCGCCTCTACTTCCTGAGAAGATTACAGAGAGTCAGTATAACCATATAACAATTACAGTACGGAAACAGGCCCTCTCGGCCCTTCCAGTCCGTGCCGACCATTTGTTTGTATGTCAAGGAGGACTCTCTCGAACTTATGCAGGTGCACAGTAGAGAGAATTCTGAATGGCTTGGTTCGGCAACTTGAGGGTCCAGGAGCAGAAAAGGCTGCACAAAGTTGTAAACACTGCCCAGGCCATCACCGGCTCTGATTTCTTTACCATCGAGGG
Organism: Okamejei kenojei; assembly: GCA_035221665.1. Lineage (NCBI taxonomy): Eukaryota > Metazoa > Chordata > Chondrichthyes > Rajiformes > Rajidae > Okamejei > Okamejei kenojei. Next base: position 104,019,301 of record CM069134.1, on the reverse strand, counting down.
GATCTATCGCAGCCGCTGCCTCAAAAAGGCTGCCAACATCATCAAGGACCCAAACCATCCTGGCCACACACTCATCTCTCTGCTGCCATCAGGTAGAAGGTACAGGAGCCTGAAATCGGGTACATCCAGTTTCAGGAACAGCTCTTCCCCACAGCCATCAGGCTATTAAACACAACTTCAAACAAACTCTGAACTATAACAGCCTATTGCACTTTATCTGTTTATTTATATGTATATATATATGGTCTATGGTATATAGACACACTGATCTGTTTTGTATTTATGCCTACAATATTCTGTTGTGCTGCAGCAAGCAAGAATTTAATTGTCCTATCTGGGCCACATGACAATAAACTCTCTTGACTTGACGATCAGTATTCAGTTTGGTTCTCCACTGACAAAATCATATGCTTCTTTTATTGTTCATTTAAACTGTATTTTTGACCTTTGGACATCAAGGTGCCATTTGATTCACTGCACCATGAAGGTGTCTAATTCAAAGTGAAGTTCATAGGTTAGAATCTTGCATATGATAAAGAAAGATGGTTATTGTTATTTGAGGTCAATTATCCTCACATCAGGACATGACGGTGACATTCAGGATAATGTTCAAGGCTAACATTTTAAGGTGTTTCATCGGCGACCTTCAATTCATCTGAAGTAGGAATGTTTTCTGATGATTGCACAACCTTCAATTGCGTTCCTAACACTCCAGAGAATGAAGTACCCCATGGCCGCCTGCAGCCATACCTAAATATTCAGACATGGACTTTGGTGAAATGTAATATTCAAGCAACATAAACGCCAGTTTTCACATTAAGGCCACATTTTCTGCTATCATCCGCAATATAGAACATCTTCCATTAAATCAAATCCCTGATACCCCACACTGGTGACAATACCTTTCACTCAGCCATGGGTTGGCTAGTCCAAACCACTGCACATCTTCCTGCTCTCCCAATGTGTCACCCCTATTTTTAATATCTGTTGTAATCCATCTACTTGCCTCTCAGTCTTCATACCAGTGCCTTTCAGCTGTCAACTGCAAAGAATGGTCACGGTAAACTCACCCATTTTGTTATGGGGAGGAAAAAACCCTTAATCTGTATTTTTGATCTTACCCTTTTAATATATTTCTCAAAGATTTTGTGAGGATGTGAATAACTTTCTCAAACACGAACAATACATTTCTGTATTATCTTGCAGGTGAACACTGCTGCAAAGGACATAATCCTCTACCTAATGCAAGGACATCTAGTTATGAGCGCTTTAAGCTGGAACAAGTTATGTGAAGCTCTCTACCCTATTATTCCAGCCCTGCAGGTAATTTTAGCTCTAATTCTGAAGCAGACCTTTTTTCTTATTTTCTTTATGCAGGAGATATGTCACTGGGATCAGCTGTAATTGTGACTCAAATGGACTGCTTGCAATGAGCCAGAATGCTTGTCTAATATTCTGGCAAATGTAGTGAAACTAAAAGATTGAACAGAAGCACTGTGTTCTGCTTTATCTTTGAATTGCATTGCTGTTAATTTCCTCATCATTAAATGACGGAATTGAATATTCACTCATTTGAATTTGGCTACAGAAAAAGAAATGGATTTAATTAACATTAGAATACAAAGGTCCACATTTTGCTGAATGTGTTCTGCCACATGCACTTTGCATTTGGCAACCCGATTCTCTTGTGCCATATGTCCTCGGCCTAGTTGGCAAGGCGTTGTGTGACTTGCAGGTGAGCCAGAAGAAGCCCCACTCGCAAAATTGGTGAGTAAACCGTAGGCAGATAGCAACTCCTGCCTGCAGCTTTGCAATCTGTCAATGCATTCAAGTGTAATAATAAAAAAAAGATCCAAAATACTTTAATTTAAATAAAACATTACGGCAAGTACATATGTTTTTAAAAGTTAACCAGACTAAGTGGGACCCGTTGGGTCCCAGTCACTCACGGGAGTCCTGGTCCCCCATTGCAACCCATTCCCGAATGCAATATTCCACCATTGTGGGGGAGGGGGGTTAGTGGGGGCGGGGGAGGGGGGTGGTGTGGGTGGTGTGGGGTAGGGGGTGTGGTGTGGAGTGGGGGCAGTGGGGTGGTGTGTAGGGGTGAAGTGGTGTGCGGGGGTGTGGGGGGTGTGGTAGTGGTGTCTGGGGTGGGTGGAGGAACGGGGAGGGGAAAAGGGGGGGTAGTGTGTGAGGATCGGGGAGGGGTAAAGGGGGGGTGTGGGTGTGTGGGGGGAGATGGGGTGTGGGGAGGAGGGGGAAGGGGTGTGTGGGGAGGGGTGCTGTGGGGGGGGGGGAAGGACTCCACTCAACGGCTACTGGCCGCGGCACCACACAGCGACTTTCCCGACTGCACACAGCGACTTTCCCGACTGCACACAGCGACTTTCCCGACTGCACACAGCAGCTCCCCCGGCTCCACGCAGCGGCTCCCCCGACTCCACGCAGCGGCTCCCCCGACTCCACTCTTGCGGACTCAACTCTGCCTCCGGGGCTTTATTCTCCAGCGGGTGCTGGAAGGGGCGTTACCTTCGTGGTGACTGACAGATGTGCTAATCTCACAATTTTTTAAACCTTCATAACTTTTGTAATCTTCCACCGATCGGAATAAAACTTGGTGCGCTTGGAGGAGAGGAGAACGGTGAGTAAGGTGGTGAAGAAATCCTAGCAACTGTTTTTGCGCAAATTTAAAAAAAACAAAAAAAACGGAAGTGGTCAAGATGAGAGTTTTAGTAATAGAATAGATAGATAGATATCCTGTTTTGTTCTTCTTTTGTACATACCAATGTGTTTGGCAAACTGGCAGGATGAATGGAGATGGATTTGCCATCTGCTGGTGGGCTGCATGCGTCATCTGCCTGGTGGTATTCGGGCATTACCCTTTGAGATTTCTCACCAACCGCGAGCTGCAACAATTGGGGGCTTGGTGGAGCTGAGCAGAGAGGCCACTCTGCCTTTGCCTGCTCACTCCCTCTTCGCAGGTAATTGTTTGTTACTCTTCCGCACAGCATTATTGTTTATTTCCAATTTGCAAACAGTTCTCAGGAACTGAAATCTGTCATAACTTGGGACAGTGTTTTTATTCAAAAGATTTCTAGCATAACGACACTTTCCACAAATGGACCATTTGTTCTGGTTGGTGCTGACTCCTCATATTGGCGGATGTATTGAGAGGTCACCTGTAAATGTAGCCTTTATGAATGTAAACCTAGATTCATTATCATTGCCTAATATGAATAGAAAACTTGTATGGCCGGCTCTTTGATGTAAAGTGGCAAACTGCAAGCCGTAAAAGGTAGGCCACAATTACAACATTATAGAATTAATTGATTCAGTGGAGATATTGATGGTAACAAGTTGCGAGTTGAAAAGATCAGTACTTTGGTACTTCAGTACATCAATTTCAACAGATAAGTTGTCATGGAACTCATTGATTACTCCTTGTAAAATTGATCATGGCCACACAAAGATATAATCAATTGGCTCCAAGTCTCCAACTATCGCAGTCGATGGACGTATTATAACGTGTTTAATGAAAGAAGATTCTGCCATTAATTGGTCGGTCAAGTCTCAATTACAAGTGTGCTGGACCCAACGATGTTAATTTGGCCTGAATTATTTGAATGACTGAGAAAGATGTGCACTGAGGAACTGCATAATGCGACTGAGCAGATTCAGCACAGTCTGGCAAAATAATGATCAATTATTGAGCCATTCTGCAGTTCTAACCATGTCTCAGTAGCTTTTACTTGTGTGGTCAGCTGGACCAGAAATGAAGAATGAAGAATATGGAGTCTCTCTGCTGTCACCGGGGGCTTTTCTCAGATACAAACAACGCGCTGTCGCAGGCCTGGTGGTAGTGGGAGGAACTTTTCATTTTAGAGATATAGCGTGGAAACAGGCTCTTCGGCCCATCAAGTCTGCGCTGACCAGCGATGCTCATACACTAGTTCTATCCTACCCACTAGGGACAATTTACAGAAGCCAATTGACCTACAAATAGACCCTTCAGCCCACCAGGTCCACACTGACCTGCAATCCTCATATACACACAATTTACAAAAGCCATTTAATCTACAAACTTGCATGTCTTTGGAATGTGGGAGGAAACTGGAGCACCCAGAGAAAACCCATGTATCACAGGGAGATAACCACATACATACAGCACCCACAGTCAGGATCAAACATTGGTTTGTGTAGGAAGGAACTGCAGATGCTGGTTTAAACTGAAGATAGACACAAAAAGCTGGAGTAACTCAACGGGATAGGCAGCATCTCTGGAGAGAAGGAATGGGTGATGTCTGAAGAAGGGTCTCGATCGAAACGTCACCCATTCCTTCTCTACAGAGATGCTGCCCGTCCTGCTGAGTTACTTCAGCTCTTTGAGTATCTCCAATTATTGGTTTTATTAACTTTTCACATTATTTGTACATCTTGACTGATTCATTTTGACCACAATGTATTAAAGTAGAAATGGTAGTAGACTAAACAGTCCCCCTGTGTCTGCTGCACCATTCAGTTTGATCATGATTGATTTCCACCTCAGCTGTAATTATCTACGTTAGCTACACATCCTATGTTATTTGCCTTGAACTGAGGATTAATTAATAACTGCCCTGCATTTTTTAATTGAATAAGCCTCTGCAATCTTTTTGGTAGACACAACATGCTGAAGTAACTCAGCTGGTCAACCAGCATCTCTGCAGAAAATGGATAGGAGACTTTTGTTTCAGGATCGTTCTTCAAGAGGGTCCTGACCCAAAACATCACCTTTTTATTTTTTGATGCGTTGAATTACTCCCAACAGTTTGTGTCAATCTTTGGTATAAACCAGCATCTGCAGTTCCTTCTAATTACATTATTATCTTTTTGGAAAAAGTGGGTTATGCTTTCCATTCTCTTCACGAGAGCAAAAGTATCTCTAAATTGCCTTGTTCTAATCTTAGTCCATTTCTGGATGCCTGCATAAAATAAATATGTTTGTTATATGCATTTGTTAAATATCATTATCTCAAATACCTCAATTGGGCAAGGGAGAACAAGGTCATATACCTTTTTCAGGAAAGGTCTTATAGAAACATAGAAACATAGAAAATAGGTGCAGGAGTAGACCATTCGGCCCTTCAAGCCTGCACCGCCATTCAATATGATCATGGCTGATCATCCAACTCAGTATCCTGTACCTGCTTTCACTCCATACCCCCTGATCCCTTTAGCCACAAGGGCCACATCTAACTCCCTCTTATATATAGCCAATGAACCGGCCTCAACTACCTTCTGTGGCAGAGAATTCCAGAGACTCCCCAATCTCTGTGTGAAAAATGTTTTCCTCATCTCGGTCCTAAAGGAATTCCCCCTTATCCTTAGACTGTGACCCCTTGTTCTAGACCTCCCCAACATCGGAAACAATCTTCCTGCATTTAGCCTATCCAACCCCTTAAGAATTTTGTAAGTTTTTATAAGATCCCCCCTTAGTCTTCTAAATTCTAGCGAGTGCAAGCCAAGTCCATCCAGTCTTTCCTCATATGAAAGTCCTGACATCCCAGGAATCAGTCTGGTGAACCTTCTCTGTACCCCCTCTATGGCAAGAATGTCTTTCCTCAGATTTGGAGACCAAAACTGTACGCAATACTCCAGGAGTGGTCTCACCAAAACCCTGTACATCTGCAGTAGAACCTCCCTGCTGCTATACTCAAATCCTTTTGCTATGAATGCTAACATACCATTTGCTTTCTTCACTGCCTGCTGCACCTGCATGCCTATTTTCAATGATTGGTGTACCATGACACCCAGGTCTCGTTGCATCTCCCCTTTTCCTAATTTGCCACCATTCAGATAATAGTTACTCCTGTTTTTTGCCACCAAAGTGGATAACCTAACATTTATCCACATTATACTGCATCTGCCATGCATTTGCCCACTCACCCAGCCTATCCAAGTCACCTTGCAGCCTCCTACCATCCTCCTCACACCTAACACTACCCCCCAGCTTAGTGTAATCCGCAAACTTGGAGATGTTGCATTCAATTCCCTCGTCCAAATCATTAATATATATTGTAAATAGCTGGGGTCCCAGCACTGAGCCTTGCAGTACCCCACTAGTCACTGCCTGCCATTCTGAAAATAACCCGTTTACTCCTACACTTTACTTCCTGTCTGCCAGCCAGTTCTCTATCCACATCAAGTCTGAACCCCAAATACCGTGTGCTTTAAGTTTGTATACTAATCTCTTATGTGGGACCTTGTCGAAAGCTTTCTGAAAGTCTAGATATAACACATCCACTGGTTCTCCCTTATCCACTCTACTAGTTACATCCTCGAAAAATTCTATAAGATTCGTCAGACATGATATACCTTTTGTAAATCCATGCTGACTTTGTCCAACGATTTCTCCACTTTCCAAATGTGGTTTGTAACTGGCCTGTAATGCCCTGTTTTCTCTCTCCCTCCTTTTTTTTAAAGTGGGGTTTCATTAGCTACCCTCCAATCCTCAGGAACTACTCCAGAATCTAAGGAGTTTTGAAAAATTATCACTTATGCATCCACTATTTCTGTGGCTACCTCCTTGAGTACTCTGGGATGCAGACTATCTGGCCCTGGGGATTTATCGGCCTTTAATCCATTCAATTTACCCAACACCACTTCCCGGCTAACCTGGATTTCACTCAGTTCCTCCACCTTATTTGGCCCCCGGTCCCCTGCTATTTCCGGCAGATTATTTTATGTCTTCCTTAGTGAAGACAGAACCAAAGTAGTTATTCAATTGGTCTGCCATGTCCTTGTTCCCCATGATCAATTCACCTGTTTCTGACTGCAAGGGACCTACATTTGTTTTAACTAATCTCTTTCTCTTCACATATTTATATAAACTTTTGAAGTCAGTTTTTATGTTCCCTGCCAGTTTTCATTCATAATCTATTTTCCTTTCCTAATTAAGCCCTTTGTCCTCCTCTGCTGGACTCTGAATTTCTCACCCAGTCCTCTGTTGTAGGCTGCGTTTTCTGGCTAATTTGTATGCTTCATCTTTTGTTTTTCTATAAGATCCTTGTTATCCATGGATGCACTACCTTCCCTGATTTATTATTTTGCCAAACTGGGATGAACAATTGTTATATTCATCCATGCAGTCTTTAAATACCTTCCATTGCACATCCACTGTCAACCCTTTAAGAATCACTTGCCAGTCTATCTGGCCAATTCACGTCTCATACCTTCAAAGTTACCTTTGTTTAAGTTCAGAACCCATGTTTCTGACAATGATGTCACTCTCCATCCTAATGAAGAACTCAACCATATTATGGTCACTCCTTTGCCCAAGGGGCCACGCACAAGGACAAGACTTGCTAACTAACCCTTCCTCATTACTCAATACCCAGTCTAGAATAGCCCGCTCTCTCGTTGGTTCCTTCTACATGATTGGTTTAGAAAAGTATCCCTCATACATTCCGAAGTCCTCTTCCTCAAGCACCCCTGCCAATTTGATTCACCCAATACTATATGTAGATTGAAGGCACCATTATAACTGTTTTACCCTTGTTGCACGCATTTCTAATTTCCTGTTTAATGCCATCCCCAACTCCACTACTACTGTTAGGTGGCCTGTACACAACTCCCACTAGTGTTTTCTGCCCCTTAGTTTTGCAGCTCTACCCATATCGATTCCACATCCTCCAAGCTAATGTCCTTCCTTTCTATTGCATTAATCTCCTCACCAGCAACGCTACCCCACCTCCTTTTCCTTTCTGTCTATCCCTCCTGAATATTGAATATCCCTGGATGTTCAGCTCCCAGCCTTGGTCCCCCTGGAGCCATGTCTCCGTGATCCCAACTATAGCATAGTAATTAATAGCTATCTGCACATTTAACTTGTCCACCTTATTACGAATGCTCCTCACATTGAGACACAAAGCCTTCAGGCTTGTTTTTACAACACTCTTATACAGTTACACTCTTATCCTTATACAATTATGTTGACAAGTGGCCCCTTTTGATTTTTGCCCTGGATTTGTCTGCCTGCCACTATTAATTTTCACCTTGTTACCAATTGCTTTTACCCTCATTTTATACCCCTCTTTCTATCTGCTCACGCATTTAAGAAACCCACCACCTCTTATTCTCTGTATATGTAGCTATCTGCACATTCAACTCGTCCACCTTATTACAAATGCTCCTCGCATTGAGGCACAAAGCCTTCAGGCTTGTTTTTACAACACTCTTACTCCTTATACAATTATGTTGACAAGTGGCCCCTTTTGATTTTTGCACTGGAAACCCATCACCTCTTATTTTCTGTTTATTATTTTTTCCTCTTTCCCCCCTACATGTTGGGTCTGAGTGCTTCCCTTCTCTGCCTCCTGCCTCAGACCCTGTCTACTAGCTTTCTCTATTTGAGTCCCTCCCCCCCAACCGTTCTAGTTTTAATGTCCCCCCAGTAGCCTTTGCAAATTTCCCCGCCAGGGTACTGGTCCCCTTGGGTTCAAGTGCAACCCGTCCTTTTTATGTAGTAACTCCTTCACCAAAAGAGGTTCCAATGATCCAGAAACTTGAATCCCGGCCCTCAGCACCAGTCCTTCAGCCAGGCATTTATCCTCCACCTTTCTCCATTCCTACTTTCACTGTCGCGTGGCACAGGAAGTAATCCTGAGATTGTTATCTTTGCGGTCCTTTTCCTTAACTCTCTTCCTAACTCCCTAAATTCTCCTTTCTGGACCTCTTCTCTTCTTTTACCTATGTCATTGGTACCAATATGTACCACGACCTCGGGCTCCTCACCCTTTTCAGGATATCTTGGGCACATTCAGACACATCCTGGACCCTGGCACCAGGGAGGCAAAGTACCATCCGGGTCTCCTGACTGCATACACAGAATCGCCAATCTGACCTCTAACTATAGAGCCCCTTATTACTAATGCCCTCCTCGTCTTTTCCCTACCCTTCTGAGCAACAGGGTCGGTCTCTGTACTGCAAGCCCGGTCGCTGTTGCTACCACTAGGTAGGCTGTCCCCCCCCCAACAGCACTCAAACAGGAGTACTTATTTTCAAGGTGTACAGCCAACGGGGTACTCTCTAGTCTCTGCCTCTGCCCCTTGCCTCTCCTAACCATGACCCACGTGTCTGCCTCCTGTGGTTTTGGAGTGACTACCTCCCTGTAACTCCTCTCTGTGACCTCCTCACTCTCCTTGACCAGACGGAGGTCATCGAGCTGCTGCTCCAGGTTCCTAACACAGTCCCTTAGGACCCCATCTCGACGCACCTGGCGCAGATGTGGACGTCTGGAGGCTATCCGACTCCATGACCTCCCACATCTGACATCCAGAACAGTAAACTGCCCATGGCCTCATATTCCCCCTTACCCCGGATACAATACAAAATACAAAGTACAGTACACTACAAACTTCTGGAATCTGACTGCCAATCAGCTGCTTACTCTAGTCCACTTCCCATCAATCAGTGGCTTCCTCAAGCCCAGTTAATTGAATGGAACGTTACAGATTTAGAATGTTACAGATTTCAGTTCCTACCTCACCAACGGTTCCTGGGCCACTGAAAAAACAAAGCCCCGCGCTGGGTTTTTGCACTCACCGCACGGACGTCACTCCTCCCTCACCAACGGCTCATGGGCCTTTGAAAAAATAAAGCCCCGTGCTGGGTTTTTACACTCACCGCTCGGACGTCGCTGCTCCCTCACCAACGGCTCCTGGGCCTCTGAAAAAACAAAGCCCCACACTGGGTTTTTACACTCACTGCTTGGACGTCGCTCCTCCCTCACCAACGGCTCCTGGGCCTCTGAAAAAACAAAGCCCCGCGCTGGGTTTTTACACTCATCGCATGGACGTCACTCCTCCCTCACCAACGGCTCCTGGGCCTCTGAAACAGCCGACTTCAGAAGCTGACAGAACAACCACTGTGAATCAACGATCGTCTTGTGCCTCTACGCATTCAGCTCGTCAAGAACCAATACACCACCATCATCAGTGCCTATGCTCCAACTCTGGACGCTGAAGATGAAGTAAAGGAGAACTTCTACGCCCAACTTAACGACGTCCTTTCCTCTGTTCCCAACGACGACAAGATCATTCTCTTTGGAGACTTCAATGCCGGAGTCGGGAAAGATAATAGGCTCTGGACCGGAACAATCAGCAAGGAAGGAGTTGGCAAGGTCATTGCCAATGGAACACTCCTCACCAAATGTGCTGAACACAACTTGGTGATTACAAACACCTTATTTCACCAGAAAAACAGGCACAAAGTCTCCTGGCAGCTGCACGTTCCAAACACTGGCACCTCATCGACTACATCATCGTACGATCCCAAGACCAACAAAATGTACTGAATACCGGAGCTGTTACTGGTGCCGAAGAGTGCTGGACAGACCATCGTCTCATCTCGTCCACCATGAGAATGAAGCTTCGGCCCAAAAGGAAACATGAAAGCCAAAACACCATCAAGACATTCAACGTTGACGTCCTTCAAGACATCAACCATGTACAGAAGTTTCAACAAAAAAATTTATGAACAACTGGCTCAACAAATCCCACCATCTGTCGAAGTACACTGATTGAAAGCAACTATTGGACTTCCGGTGGCGCTATGGAGCCCATAGAGTATAGTGCCAGCCAGCTCTGCAAAAAAAATCGTTAAAAACGGGGGTTTTAGAAGACTTACCGGCTGTCTGCAACGAGCTGTTTGTTAGTTTCCTCACCGAGTGACGTCATCAGGCGCGCGACGAGCTATGTCGGTTCCACGGAGCCCAATAGATAAGAGTAAAGCTCGAAAGCCGAAACCGGGAGAAGGCCCAAGTGAAGCCTGGGAGTCGATTAGAACTCGATCCCAGGAAGATGTGTCGACTAGGACTCGATCCCAGGAAGATGTGTCCAAGAAACCAGGGACAAAAGTGGAAGGTGAGGAATTGAAATCCTTTATTTCTCAGCAGATAGTTAAGTTAAAGGAAGAATTAAAGGAAGATATAAGTCAAATAAATAGCTCGATTGATATACAGATGAATCAGATGAAAACTCAACTGATGGAGTTAAAAAAGGAAACAAACACAATTATTGAAAAAAAGGTTAAGAAAATGTCGGATGATTTAAAAGAAGAGTTTATTGACACGTTTAATGACATGGAGGAAAAGCTGGATAAAAAACTGAAAGGTTTAAAAAAGACATTAAAAAAGACATTGACAACAGATTTAAACCTATTGAAGAAATGCAGAAACAACAGATGGCTGCAATAAAAGACCTTGAACAGACAGCTGAAGCGAATGCTTTGACTACAGCGAATTTGATTACAGAAAATGAACGTCTGATGAGTATGCTGACTAAAACAGCCGAGAAATGTACTGAGCTAGAAGGAATCAGAGAAGGCAAAATCTGAGAATTGTAGGGATTCCTGAGGGTCGAGAGAATATCGACGGCCTCGAGAGTTCACTGCTAAATTACTCAAAGAAGTCTTATCTCTGGAAGAGATGCCTTTATTAGCTCGTGCTCACAGAGTCAGTAGACGTCAGACCAGACCCGGCGCTCCTCCCAGGCAAATGATCATTAAAGTACAGTTTGATTTTGTTCTGGATGAGATTATGCGGAAAGCTTCGAAAACTAAAAACTTGACATTCGAAGGTCAAAGGATTAGTATTTATCGAGACTATCACCAGAGGTCGCCAGGAAACGAAAAAGCATTCAATGAAGCCAAAAGTCTTATGCGTGGAGTAGAAAATCTACAAGCAAGTTATACTGACTTTTACCATCTTCAGATACTCAACATGAACTTTTAATATTTACTGAGACTCTTCAAGAGGATATTGGACTTGATGGAATAGACAATGTCGAATGGAATGGAGGGGAATAAAAACAAGATTTGACAACGTCATCTGGATATCTGGACATTGATAATTAGTTCTAACATATAACTAACAAAAATAATTAATACACACATTAAGATTATAATACGGTTTTTATTATCAGTTTTTCCCACCCTATTTTTTTATTAATTAGGAATGTCTATTATTACTAATCACTATTACTAATAATTAATAACTAATTTTCCCTTTTTTGAACTGAATTAATTGTATGTTATTCATCTTTTTATATAGCCTTTGTATTTTTTATGTCTAATATTAGTTAGATTTCTAAGTTAGCTTTAGATATTGATATTTTTAAAGGAAGAACCTTTTTTTTTTTTTATTCTTCCTCTTTTCTCTTTTTCTCTCCCCTTCCTGGTTTTTTTTATTTTATTATTCCCCTCCCCCCCCCCCTTTTTTACATTATATATATTATACCCCCGTTAAAATATTGTTAAGGAATAGTATTCCCTAATTCCAGGAGCTGGTCGTGTTAATAACATCGATGACGGAAGTCGTTAGATATATAGTCATCTTAATATGGCTGGCACAAAACTACATCGATTCTAGATGTAGTTCTTTTTTCTTTTACACACAGTACTTCTATTTATTTTCTTTCTATCTTTTATATCTATAGTAATTTTTGGTTTGATTGGAGTAATATAATGTACCAAGGGAGATATATTCATGAGGGGCAAAAAAGAGATTTAAACTACATCCACTCGGGGTTCAGGTGTAAGGTTGGGTTTATCGCGCTGATCCTTAGATCCTGCAGATCCCCATAAATCTAAAATGCAAGACTTAAAAAGAAATACGGGGAATGAGGGATTAACATTCTGCAGTTGGAATGTTAAAGGTATTAATGAACCGATAAAGAGAGGAAAAGTATTGACATACTTAAAGGCAAGTAAAGCTGATGTAATTTACATTCAATGAGACCCATCTAAAAAAAGAGGCGGAAAACAGGTTGAAAAGCTAAATGGATAGATAAAATATATCACTCTTCTTTTACACATAAATCAAGAGGCGTAGCAATATTATTTCGTAAAGGTACTTTATTTAAACATACATTAACCATAGATGATAAAGATGGTAGATATATTATTGTGATAGGAGAATTAAATACAGAAAAAGTAATTCTTGTTAATATATATGGACCAAATTTTGATAGTCCATTGTTTTTTAAAAAAGTATTTAATAATATTCCGGAATTAAACACAATATATTTGATGATTGGTGGAGATTTCAACTGTACATTAGACCCTTACTTAGACAGATCTACAAAACAAAGAAAAAACAAATCACGTTCTAGTGATTTGCTAAATGCATATATGCAAACAACCAACATTAAAGATGTTTGGAGAACAGAAAATCCTACAGGACGAGAATATTCTTTTTACTCCCCCAGTACATAAAACTTACTCAAGAATAGATTATTTTTTGGTGGATGCAAAACTTATCTCACTTACTTATGAAGCTAAATATGATAATATAATAATCTCAGATCACGCTCCAGTAACGTTTAAAATTAAAATTAATAATAAAATAGAAAATTTAAGACAGTGGAAATTTAACCCACAAATTTTAAAAAACAAAGCCACTCAGGAATATATCATAACTCAAATTAAAACTTTTTTTGAAATAAATGATCAACCAGAGATATCGCGTTCTTTATTGTGGGAAACATTTAAGGCATATCTTCGAGGAATAATGATTTCTTCACAAGCATTTGACAATAAAAAGACTCGGAAAGAACAACAAGATCTAGAAAAGGAGATTAAGGAATTAGATATACAGAATGCAATAAAACCAGATACGACATTACATAATAAAATTGTTATATTGAAATATAAATTAAATAAAATATATACAGATCAAGTGATAAAATTTTTACCAACATACTAAACAATTACAGTTTGAATTTGGGGATAAGCCCCAAAAACTGCTGGCTCGACAATTAGGAAAATTGAAGCGGAAAAAATTATACATAGGATTAAATCACAAAATGGTGATTTATTAATACAACCTAAAGATATTAATGAAAGATTTATGCATTATTATAAAAATTTATACACTGCTAAAACAACAGTAAGTAAAATAGAAATAGATGCATTTATAAAAAAATGTAACTTGAAAGGACTGGATTTACAAAATAGAAAAATTATTAAATGCTGATATTTCAATAAATGAAATTAAAGAATCTATTAGATCATTAAAAAACGGCAAAACACCAGGACCTGATGGTATAGGTTCGGAATTTTATAAAACATTTCATGAATATATAGTTCCATATTTAAAATCACTATATGAACAGATATATACAGAACAGAAGCTTCCAGATACATTGAACGAATCGATTATAACACTCATACCTAAAATAAATAAAGACTTGGACGAACCAGGATCATATAGAGCAATAGCTCTATTAAATACAGATCAAAAGATATTAACAACAATATTAGCAAAAAGATTGAGTTCAATTGTTGATGAATTAATACATCCGGATCAAACTGGATTTATACCAAACGATATTCTTCATTCTAAGACGATTGTTTAATATTATATATTCGAAAAGAAGTGATAAAAAAGATTTAGTAGTTATTTCGCTTGATGCAGAAAAGGCTTTTGACCAAGTGGAATGGCCCTATTTATTTTCGGTGATGGAAGCTTTTAAATTAGGAGAGGAGTTTATTACTTGGATTAAATTATTATATGCAAATCCAATAGCTAGAATAACAAACAAATCGAATGTTATCAATTAAATTTAATTTATCACGAGGTTGTAGGCAAGGTTGCCCTTTATCACCTTTATTGTTTGCATTAGCAATAGAACCACTTGCTCAGAGGGTAAGACTACACCCGGAAATATATGGATATGATACCGCAAATAACTAAGAATAAAATTTCCTTATATGCAGATGATGTATTACTTTATATCACTCAACCAGAAATAAGTATTCGAAATTTGTTAAAACTAATAACGGAATTAGGATCACTTTCAGGATACAGTATTAATTGGAATAAAAGTGAACTTATGCCTATAACAATGAATAAGTTACATATATTACAACAATTTCCTTTTAAGATAACAAATGAAAATATTAAATATCTTGGGATTTTTGTTACAAAAAGATTTAATTCTCTATTTAAATCTAATTTTCCCCCCATTACTAGATAAATTAAATAAGAATATTTCATACTGGAAAAGTTTACCTATTTCGATGATAGGGAAAATTAATGCAATAAAAATTGATTTTTCTTCCACAATATATTATATTTTATTTCAATTAATCCCGATATATCTTCCAAAAAATTTTTTTTAAAAAAGTAGATTCTTTAATTACGAATTTTATTTGGGATTATAAGATTCATAGAATAAATAAAAAACATTTATGTAAGTCTAAAATAAATGGAGGATTAGCGGTTACCAAACTTGATGTTTTATTACTGGGCAGTTAATATTAAAAACATGAATTTTTGGTTAGGAGAAATAGATAATAAACCAAATTGGTTAAGTATGGAAGAAGAAGATTGTTCTCCATTAGAAATTAGCTCTATAATATTTGCTAATATTAATGTAGCTAAGAAAGTTTATAGTGAAAATCCGATAATAGAAAATGGAATCCGCATATGGAAACAAAATAAAGAAAGCATTAAAAACTAAAATCTATACCAATAAGTCTTAAGATTGTTAATAATTTTATGTTTAAACCTTCGATTTTGGATAAGGCTTTTTTACAATGGAAAAATAAAGGAATTTCTAAGATGGGTGATCTTTTATAAGGAAAATACTTTTCTTTCATTTCAAGAGTTGCAAACAAATTTATGGGCTACATAATAAAAGAATATTTCAGATATTTACAAATTAGAAACTATGCCTCTGTAAATATATATGAATTTAGAAATAGAAAAATAGAAATTTTAGATGAATGTTTGAATAAACATCCAAATATGGAAAAAATGATATCATATATATATAATATTTTACTGGAAAATGATACTCCATCAACAGAAATATACAGAGAATCTTGGGGAAAAGGAAATAGGCCAAATAATAAGACCAGAAATATGGGATGAAAGTTTACAACATATACATTATTGTTCATTTAAACGCTAAACATTCTCTTATACAGTTTAAAATATTACATAGATTACATTACTCTAAATCTAAATTACATAATATTTTTCCAAAAATATCTCCAATATGTGACAAATGTCAAATTTCAGAAGCAAAATTTGACACATTCATTCACTAACTGCATAAAAAATTGTAGAATACTGGAAGGAAATATTTAAAAATAATCTCGACTGTTATTAATATAAATATAATCCCTGACCAAAGCTGATTTTACTTGGAATAATTGAAAACTGACCAATTAATAACAAACGAATCAAAGAACTTTTTATTGATTATGGTTTAATAATTGGGAAAAAATTAATATTAAAATTTTGGAAAGGCCCTGCATTCCCAACAATCAAAATGTGGAATATAGAAATGTCGGAGACACTTCATTTGGAGAGATTGAGGCTTGTCCTTATGGATAGGTTAGATCTCTTCAGATGTATTTGGTCTCCATATATTAAATATTTGCCAGGGTCGTAATGGTTTCGGCGCGGGGAACCTGACTGAGGCCTGGACATTTGAGTGGATGAAGAGATACATATAATAAATCATGAATATATCTATAAGGACGGATTATTGACGAATATTTTATTCTCCATCAAACCTCTTCTTATTCTTTATTCTATTTCCTAATTTTTTCTATTTTCTTATATCTAAATAAAAATAAAAAAATATAATATAGAAAACACACTAGCTTAATATTTAGAATGAATATAAAATATCATTAGATTTATAAGAACATTGTTAGTATTATTAGCATTTCCTAGTATTTTATATTTTTTAATTATATAAAATTATATGCTTTTAATGGTACAATAATTTTAAATTTAGCGATAAAATAAAATATTGTTAACATTAGGAAGAAATAATAAGAATTATATAAGATTTACTAACTTTTTGTATCAATAAATATCATAAAATTTGGTCTTATACTTAATAAAATTAGAAATAAAATGATAATTTACTAATAGTACGAGTATAATGCTAATATTGTGAATGTATTAGTAGTATTATGTATCTTTAATTATATAAAATACATAACTCTGAAATCTATAACTAAGGATAATACAGTATAAATAATATTATTAGTATGAATCAGTTATTAGGACTATGTATTTTTACTACTGAAATATAATGTAACTGGTTGTTATTTTGTTTCTATAATAAATAAATTTAAAAAAAAAAAAAAAAAAAAAGAAAAACGCTATCATCGCCTCCTGCAAAGAAACAATTGAATTCAAGTAAAAAAACCCATCAGGATTGGTTCAACAATAATGACAAACAACTCCAACAGCTCATCGATGAAAAGAGAAAAGCTTTCATCACCTTACAAAATGATCGGCTACCAATAGGAAGTGCTATAAGTTATGCAAGGCTGCAGTCCAGAAGAGCACCCCGAAACCTGAAAAACCAATGGTGGAGGGGGAAAGCTCAGGAAATCCAACAACTAGCTGATGCGAACGGCACTCAAGGCTTTTTGCAATGCAATCAAAGCCATTTTGGTCCATCCATTCATGGTCATGCCCCTCTCAAAGGCAAAGATGGGTCAGCCATCCTGAACAGCAATGCTGACATCAATTCTAGATGGCGATTTGAAGATCTTCAAAATCAAACCGCCTCATTTGGCAGGAATGTGATCAACAACATTCCAAAGCATCCTGTGACGGCTCCCTAAGCAGATTACCATCACTTGAAGAAGTCAAAGAAGCCATCAAAACCTTGCAAAACAACAAGGCAGCTGGACTCGATGGAATACCAGCCGAGGTCTAAAAAATTGGAGGTAACCTGCTCCATTACCATCTGCATCAACCTCTCATTAAGATCTGGATAAATGAAGATGTACGTCAAGACTTTAGAGACTCAGCAATCGTTACCATCTACAAAAGGAAAGGCGATCGATTTGACTGCGGAAACTATCATGAAATTTCCCTATTAGCGACAGCAGGCAAAGTCCTCGCCCGCATCATGAACTACCGACTCAAGCCTTTAGCGGAAAAGATCCTTCCAGAGGCACAAGCTGGGTTTAGACCAACACGTGGAACAGCCGACATGATCTTCACAATGCGTCAACTACAAGAAAAATGTTGTGAACAACTTCAACCATTGTGCATGGCATTCATCGACCTCACTAAGGCCTTCGACTCTGTATCAAGGGAACTCTTATAGAATATCCTATCCACCTTTGGATGTCCTGAAAAGAACATTTGAATCCTGAGACTCCTCCATAATGACATGCTTGCCACAGTCATGGCCAGCAATAGCAACTGTGAGCCATTTCAAGTCAGATCAGGAGTGAAACAGATGCATGATTGCCCCAACGCTGTTCACCATCTTCATTGTGACAACCATCCACATCATCCAGGACGACCTACCCCCAAAATCGTCTTCAGACAGATGGCTTTTCAATCTTGTCCAAAGTCTCAAGTCCAAAACTAAGACATCCATGAGCTCCCTCATCGAGTTGCAATACGCAGGTGGCAACTGTGTTGCAGCTCTCTCAGAAAATCATCTGCAACAGATCCTGACTGCCTTCAACAGTGCATACATGAAACTTGGACTTATCATCAACTCCAAGAAGACTCAGGTTATATACCAATCGTCACCAACTGAGACAAATCGGAAAGAACCATCAATTCAACTTGGTGAAACAACCCTGGAAAATGTGGATCACTTTCCGTACCTTGGAAGCCACCTCTCCTTCAATGTCGACCTTGATGACGAGATCCAACATCGTCTTAAGTGTGCTGGGACAGATTTTGGACGTCTTCGAACGAGAGTCTTTCAAAATCGTGACATCCGAACAGACACCAAAATGTTAGTGTGCAAGGCAATGGTGATTCCAACGCTCCTGTATGCATCAGAAACCTGGACACCATACCGACGACATCTGAAAACACTTGAAAAGTTCCATCAAAGATGTCTTAGAAGATGCTTAAATATCAGTTGGGAAGATAGAAGAACCGATGTCAGCGTGCTGATTGAAGCAAAAACATCTAGCATCGAAGCCTTCGTCATCAAGAATCAACAAGATGGGTCGGTCATGTTGTTCGAATGGAAGACGAGCGCCTACCAAAGCAAACCTTCTACTCCGAGCTTAAAGAAGGCGCCTTAAAAGCCAGCATGAAGAAATGTGAAATCGACATCGACAATTGCGAAACCAATGCCAAGGACAGGAAACTCTGGCGAACCATCATCCAAGAAGGAACAGCAACCTTTGTAGCCAAGAGATGTGTAAAATTAGAAGAAAACAGAATGAGAGGCAGCAACAACCAAAGCCCAATCTGCATCTTGAATTGCCTGTCCTGAATGTCGAAGAACTTTCAAAGCCAGGATTGGACTCATAAGCCACCTGAGAGTCCATAAAAACAACAGAGGGATAGCCATGACGACGGCGATACAACAGCAACATGACCTCACTACTTCTATACTCAGTACTCTGACTGATGAAGGTCAATGTGCCAAAATCCTTTTTGACCACCTTCTCTACCTGCGATACGACCTTCAAGGAATCATGCACCTGCACTCCTTGACCTCTCTCTGCACCAGAACATTTCCCAGAGGCCTACCATTCACTGTGTGGGTCCTGCCCTTATTAGACGTCCCAAAACGCAACACCTCACATTTCTCAGTATTAAATTCCATCAACCATTCCTCAGCTCAACTGGCCAATCAATCAAGATCCTGCTGCAATCTTTTACTACCATCTTCACTATCTGCAAAACCACCCACTTTTGTGTCATCAACAAACATGCTAATCTTGCCCTAAAATGTTCTCATCCAAATCATTGATGTAGATGACCAGCAGGCCCAGCAACAAACCCTGAGGCACACCACCAGTCATAGGCCTCCTGTCCGAGAAACAACCTTCCACCATCACCATCTGTTTCCTTCCATGAAGCCAATTTGCTATCTGTTCAGCTATCTCTCTTTGGATCCCATGTGGAACCTTGTTGAATGCCTGACAGAAATCCATTCATCGACAGCTCTGCCCTCATCGACCTTTTTGGTCACGTCTTCAAAAAACTTATCAGATATGTGAGACACGACCTCCTACGTCCAAAACCATGCTGACTATCCCTAATTAGCCCTTGCACATCCAAATGCCAGTATAACCTATCCCTCAGAACTCTCGCTCGTAACTTTCCAACTACAGATATTAAGCTCACCGGCCTATAGTTCCCAGCATTTTCCCTGCAGCCCTTCTTGAATAGAGGCACAACATTTGCCATCCTCCAGTTATCTGGCACCTCTCCTGTATTTAAGGACGACTCGTAAATTTCTACCAGGAAGTTTTATCTTCCTCTTTTTTTAATTTATGGAGTGACAATACCGTTTTGCACTTTCTTATTTTTAATTGCAAATTTGCACTAGGAGAGTTTTGGAACTTAATAACCACCTACTGCTTCTTTTTCATATCCGGAAGTGTTTATCATATGAATCCAAAGATTTGTTTTGCCTAAATTCTATTATTTTATCCATTTGTATTGTGTTATCTCTGTTCAGTCACTAAAATCCCTATGACTTTCACTGCTGGTATTCAGACCTCATCCTTCATTGTGATTTGGATTAAGTTGAATAGAATTTATAGAGATGGACATACCTCATTGAAAATTACCCTGGTTTTATCGCTTTTCTAATTGATACAATTTCTCAACAACCTTGACTACTTTGACTGGTTCACAGGTGGTTTAATGTATATCTTCCTTAGTTATCTTAGTAATTCTCCACGCATCGTATGATAATTTTCAATTCTGATCCTTTGGCCGATGTCAACAGGGCATGTCACAGAAAATATACTCTAAATAAGCAATTCACATACTCTTAAACTGTATAGCATCCTTTAATGATAGCACAGGATATAACACATGTCAGCAAGCACAGGTTACATTATTCTACTGAACTATACCCAGGGAGGGGAAAGCGTTATGATGGATGTTAACTAAGGTGGGGTTATAGGTACTGAGGTAGCTATATTATTGGTTGCATGCATAAACCATCTACATCCTTCCCCATAGAAAATCAAAACAGCTTAGAAGTCATGACAACAGAATTAAACAAAATCGCCATAACGAGCTGGTGGCTTACTAATCCGGCCCGTGCGCGTACGGATGTCTCCCCCTTCCCTGGAAAGATCAGAAGAAACAGGAGGCCGCGAAACAGCTGGGGAACTAGAGAAGGGCGGTGGGGTGGGAGAAGCAGGAGAGCCAGAACCAGGACCGGCAGCAGGTGACCCGCGCAGAGGGGAACAGGGCGCGCGAGATGGGGATCGAGGCATGCAGGGAACACAAACTGAGACGGCTGCCGGCTGTTGGTATGAGAGTGGTGGGGCATAGGGACCCGGAGGCTGCGGCTTCGGCTCATTCATGGCAAGCAGGTGTTGACGGCTTTTTCGGTAAATGGTTACCTCAAAGTCGACCAGGTACGAACGAGGTGCATCGGCCACCCCAACTACGGTGGCCAGACGGGAGTAACCACTGGCGGTCTGCAGCCGAACAACCTGTCCAGGCAACAGAGGATCGAGTGGTCTGCATGGCCGATCGTGGGAATGCCGCTGGCTGTCATGTTTCTCTTGAATGCGCCTCTGCACGGAGGCAGGCTCCAGCACCCTAGGATGCAGCTGACGATGAGCAATCGGGATAGTAGGTCTGGTTGTTCTGGACATCAGACACTGAGCAGGGGACCCCATGGCCGGATCCCTGGAAACGTTCCTGAGGTTCAGGAGATCCAAATACAAATCAGAGTTAGACAGTCTCGCCTGTTCCATCAGAAGCTTGGCGTTGCGGACAGCCCGTTCAGCAAGGCCGTTGCTCTGTGGGTACTCTGGGCTGCTTGTCAGATGCACGAAATTCCACTTGTCGGCAAAACTTTTGAACTCTCGGCTGGTAAATTGCCGTCCATTGTCAGTCTGCAACCGGACAGGTGACCCAAAAGTGGAGAAGTGATTCCGCAGCTTACGGATTACCATCTCCGACGTGAGGGATGTCAGCAAATGCACCTCGAACCAGTTGGAGTACGAGTCGACCAGGACAAGGTAGTGGTTACCACGCAACTCGAAAATGTCGGCAGCCAGCGAGGACCAGGCCAAGGCAGGAGCAGGTTGTTGCAGCAGGGGCTGTCGCTGCTGGTGTGGTGCAAGACTGTTGCACGCGGAGCAGGCAGAAACGTGGTCCCGGATATACTTGGCCATTCCAGGCCAGTAGTACAAATCAAACAGGGAAGAGGGGACTACAACTTTATGTCCCTTGACGATAACGCCATTCTGTAGCACCAGTTCGTCGCGGACCAGGAAGAAAGGCTGTGTTTCAGTCGGCGCGCTGTAGCGCTTTGTCGGCCACCCCGATTTAATCACAGAGGCAAGCCGCTGCAGAACTGGATCGTCAGCGGTGTGCTCAGCCAGGAGCTGTAACTGCTTGGTGGGGATAAAGTCAACGCCCAGTACGAGCAAGTCTTCTATTTCGTAGGGGTGGCAGGCACAGGAAGTCCGAGCGGCACGGGACAGGGTGTCCGCAATGTGCATCTCAGTGCCCTTCTTGTAGACGATATTGAAGTCGAAACGCTGGAGCTGCAGCATCATACGCTGCAGCCTGGCAGGGGCAGCATGAATCGGTTTGTTCAGAATTGTCACCAGTGGCTGGTGGTCGGTTTCGACTGTAAATTTGCTGCCAAACAGGAAGTCCCTGAACTTGGAGCAGACGAACACCACCGTGAGCAGCTCCTTCTCGATCTGAGCATACTGCTGCTCGGTGTCCGTCATGGTACGGGAGGCATAGGAGACAGGATGTAACGATCCATCGACAGACTGTAGGCAGGCCGCGACTAGACCGAACTTGGAAGCGTCGCAGGTGACGGTGATGGGGCGACTCACGTGAAGAACCTGAAAGTCGGTGTGTTAATCAATCTGGACTTGAGACAGTTAAAGGCCTGCTGGTGCTGTGGGAGCCAGGCCCAAGCGATAGCCTTTTTTGTCAGCTGCCGCAGGGGTGCACTCACTCAGCTCACTGAGATTTGGTATGAACTTCCCAAGGTAATTCACCATGCCCAGGAAGTGTTGCAGGCTAGGCACGTTGGTGGGGGCTACCATCTCGGAGATGGCAGCAGCCTTCAAGGGATCGGGTTTTAGTCCGTTAGAGGTGAAAACATATCCAACATACGTGACTTCTGAGACTCGAAACCGGCACTTCTTGGGGTTCAGTTTCAGGTTGGCATGTTGCGCCCGATCCAGGACGCAGCGGAGGTTCAGGTCGTGCTCGGCAATGTCCTTCCCATAGACCAGGATATCATCCACAATGATGGCACATGGCAGGTCTGAGAACACCTGCTCCATCGTTCGCTGGAACACTTCGCTAGCGGAATTGATGCAGAATGGCATTCGCAGAAACTTGAATCTGCCGAACGGTGTGGAGAAAGTCGTCAGGTCAGAGGACGCTTTGTCCAATGGGATCTGCCAAAACGAGTTCTTAGCGTCTAGGACTGTAAAGATAATGGCCTGCCCGACCCGAGCCGCCACGTCCTTAACAGACCGCATAGGGTAGTGGGGTCGCCTGATGGCAAGGTTTAAGTCCTTCGTGGTGATGCACACGCGTATTTCATTCTTGTCTTTCTTTAACGTGGCAACCATGGTGGAGCCCCACTCGGTGGGCTTGCTAACCGCTTCCAGCACCCCCAATTCGACCATGTTGTTGAGCATCGCCTCGACCTTGTCTTTCATGGCGTGAGACACCCTGTGAGGTGCGCGAACCACGGGCGTCACTTTTGGGTCAATGGAAATATGGTTAGTCAATGGTAACTTTCCCAGGTCATCGTTGAACAGGTCCGGGTATTCTGCTACTGGGTCAAATGACATTTGCACTCTGTGGACCGTGCGGTCGAAGGACACCAGGCCAAGGTCCTGGCACGCACGGTTGCCCAGCAGAGTCACACAGTCAGAATTCAAAACGTAAAAAAACAGGTTTCGCGTGGCCTTTTGCAGTGCACAAGTTAAAGTGGCCCTCCCCACTGGCCTGAGAATCTCTCCTCCATAGGCATGCAGAGTAGAATGGTCAGCAATCAAGGGCTCATTATTCCTTATCTTGTTGAAGAGGTTTATTGACAAAACATTAACTCTCGCTCCAGTATCTAACTCAGCAAGGAAGGTCAAACCATTGACAGTTACAGATACGGTAGGATCGGAACGCTGGCCAGGTGCATGGAGGAGTGTAAACACGCTCGACTCCTCTGGAGAACTAATTGGATTCGCATCGTAGGATTCTGCTATGGAGGACTGTGAGCCCATAACAGCCATCAGATTGTGTCAGCCTGTTTAGATTAGGTCTGGAAGCCTGTACAGCTTTCCCACGGGCTCGACAGACTGCAGAGAAATGGTTTAGCTTTTTACAAAAATTACAGGCCTTACCATAGGCGGGGCACGTCGACAGTTTGTGGTGCATGTCGTTACAATTTGGGCACTTCTTGGGGGGCATGTCGCCAGGACCTGGGTTGGCACGCGGCAGAAAAGCAGTGTTTCCCATCTGAGGCTGTGGTCTCTTAAACCCAGCCAGGTTGATAGATTTAGTGCCCGAATTACGGTGGTCATCTGGCAATTCAACGACCTCAGACATTCTGCAGGCATGCGTAGCTTTGACTAATGTCAGATCAGAATCCCTTAGAAGCTTAGAACGCAACTTCTGGTCACGCATGCCATTTACTAAAATATCTCTAGTGAGCTGGTCTGTCATGTCACCAAAACGGCACCGCTGTGCAAGATAACGCAAATCAGCAATAAAACATTCAACAGGCTCATCCGGCAACTATACCCGATAGACAGGAGACGCAGGTATCTTCCAGCTTCGACACCATGTAAATAAGCAATTCACATACTCTTAAAGTGTATAGCATCCTTTAATGATAGCACAGGGTATAACCCACGTCAGCAAGCACTGGTTACATTCTTCTACTGAACTATACCCAGGGAGGGGAAAGCGTTATGATTGATGTTAACTAAGGCGGGGTTATAGGTACTGAGGTAGCTATATTATTG
The DNA here is from genome assembly GCA_035221665.1 of Okamejei kenojei. NCBI lineage: Eukaryota > Metazoa > Chordata > Chondrichthyes > Rajiformes > Rajidae > Okamejei > Okamejei kenojei. The sequence continues at coordinate 103,994,326 of CM069134.1, read as the reverse complement.
GTTGCATGCTTAACCATCTACATATACGAATTTAACATTGTAGTTAAAATGAGTTTATTTAGTGCCTGTCCTTGTGTAAAAAAATGGACTATTAGCATTTTGAAGCATCTCCATTGTTTAATGTTGCCCTTTTTTTTGCAGGGCTTTGCAACTGTAGATGGGCCACTGGGACGCTGCATTCTTGCACTGAGTGAGCCACATGATGAAGCTGCACCCAGCATTTTGTCAAGGATAGCAAGAATCCGTGCATCTCTTCGCCTATTTATGAGTAAACAACATTCGTAAGCAGAATAATTTATCTTAGAATAACCCACCTTTTAACATTACACTGAGGTCCAGCGATATAAACTGTTGCCGATCTGGGTTGCATCTATATAGTGCCTTAAGTCTTTTTAGATATGTAGCACATCTCAGCCTACGAATAACTTCTCCAGATTAGTCACTAATGTATTGCTGTAGAGAAACCAGCAGTCAGACTGCTCACTGCAACCTCCACAAACCTGCTTATGCAATCTGTTTACAGTAAGCCCCAGGACAGTAAGGAGTCCCAAGAAATTCTTCCTGAAAACAAATATTAAAATACATCATATGATCGCTCTTGTTCATTGCACCTTGTTAATTATGAATTTGTCATTGTTTCAACAATCACTAAAAGTGAAGTTGTTTGGATGAGATGAAATACTGTGGAAGAAGGCTTGACACAGCAACAATCAGCATTGACGTCTCATTATATCTGGAATACATGGAAAGGTGCATTATAAATGCATTTTTCTTTTCTACTTTTTGCTCATATGATTTAATTATCGAACATTAGTTACACTAAATAAAACAGTTTGCATTATTGTATGGAGCAACATTGAGATCAGATTCAAGCTTGCCAGGTAACATCAACAGAAAGAACCAGTCAGTGGATTTAGCACTTTCTTTTGAAGAGTTTTTTTTAACAATAAAATCACAATTTTCAACATCTTTCAGAATATCATGTACAGTACATGCAAGGGATTTATTTATAAACATGAAAAATGCTTATATGACTACAGTTTTGTGACAAGTATTGTTGAGTGCCAATTTTGCATTGTTGTAATATGATAAGAATCTTTACTTTCATTAAGCTGTCCGAGTATCATAGAAACATGGAAATTAGGTGCAGGAGCAGGCTATTCGGCCCTTCGAGCCTGTACCGCCATTCAATATGATCATGGCTGATCATCCAACTCAGTATCCTGTACCTGCCTTCTCTCCATACCCCCTGATCCCTTCAGCCACAAGGGCCACATCCAACTCCCTATTAAATATGGCCAATGAACTGGCCTCAACTACCTTCTGTGGAAGAGAATTCCACAGATTCACCACTCTCTGTGTGAAAAATGATTTTCTCATCTCGGTCCTAAAAGACTTCCCCCTTATCCTTAAACTGTGACCCCTTGTCCTGGACTTCCCCAACATCGGGAACAATCTTCCTGCATCTAACCTGTCCAACCCCTTAAAAATTTTGTAAGTCTCTATGAGATCACCCCTCAATCTTCTAAATTCCAGCAAGTACAAGCCAAGTCTATCCAGTCTTTCTTCATATGGAAGTCGTGCCATCCTAGGAATCAGTCTGGTGAACCTTCTCTGTACTCCCTCTATGGCAAGAATGTCTTTCCTCAGATTAGGAGACCAAAACTGTACACAATACTCCAGGTGTGGCCTCACCAAGACCCTGTACAACTGCAGTAGAACCTCCCTGCTCTTGTACTCAAATCCTTTTGCTGTGAATGCCAACATACCATTCGCTTTCTTCACAGCCTGCTGCACCTGCATGCCTACTTTCAATGACTGGTGTACCATGACACCCAGGTCTCGCTGCATCTCGCCTTTTCCTAATCGGTCACCATTCAAATAATAGTCTACCTTCCTGTTTTTGCCACCAAAGTGGATAACCTCACATTTATCCACATTATATTGCATCTGCCATGCATTTGCCCTCTCACCCAGTCTATCCAAGTCATCCTGCAGCCTCCTAGCATCCTCCTCACAGCTAACACTGCCCCCCAGCTTCGTGTCATCCGCAAACTTCGAGATGTTGCATTTAATTCCCTCGTCCAAATCATTAATAATGCCTTTGTAATTCATGGCATCTGCTTTAGCAAACATGCAGATTTCTCCAGAATGCTTCTGAATAACAGATTAGAAACTATGTGAGGGAAATTCAACCCTCTGTCTTCTTGGTATCCAAATAAAGGAATATTGTAAGCTAAAATAAATGGTGTTGGGGTGGTGGGTGGTGTTGATTTGATTTTTTTTATAGTAACTCTCTCTCTTGTCCAGTGCTCCAATGGAGCTAAAGTGATTCAGAATTTATTTTTAGGAAATTTGATCAAGATTATTCCTCCCATTGTGTAGGAAAGAACTGCAGATGCTGGTTTAAATCAAAGGTAGACACAAAATGCTGGAGTAACTCAGTGGGACAGGCAGCATCTCTGGAGAGAAGAAATGGGTGACGTTTTGGGTTGAAATCCTTCTTCAGACTGATTCTTCCCATTGTTGTCTTATAAATATAATTTGAGACCCATTTGGCAGAAAAGTCAAATTTCTAATCCAGTTTAAAACCATTTACTGGAAGTTTGATCCCTGAAGGAACCTGGTGTGGCTATCAGATAAAAAGCACTTGGGAGACCATCAATTCTTTGTCAAACAGTATTCTGCACTCAGAAATCTAAAAATACAAAAACTGTGAGAAGCATTGAAGGTGAAATAACAAACTGAAATGATCAAATGGCAGCATCATACAAGGTTAAGGCTACAACTCATTGCAAAGAATAATTGGATCTCTTTGTGGGCTGTAATAACATTCTGCAGCCTTGAAAGAAAATTGACTGGAATGGACCTGTTTTATATGTCACAAATCCCCAGCCAAGTAAGATTTACATTATTAGTTTGTCCTTCATTCTTCCATTGGGTTATTCCAGAAATGTGAACATATTGTAAAAGTGCATACTTTTGCATTGTCAATTAAATGATTGTAAGTCAGAGATTATTTCTACATTTTTATATACTCACAATATTATCGTAGAACCCCTTGGATGACTAGGGTGATATATTGGAGCAGTGAACATTTGTAATGCTGTTCTGTTGTCCATGTCCTTTGTCATGTTATGTTTTGGAGGCACAAGGAAGGAAATCATTGTTGACTTTAGAAAGAACAGAGGGGGCAGACACACCCCCATCCATATAAACGGGACTGAGGTGGGGCGGGTCACCAACTACAAATTCCTCGGGGTACACATCTTGGAGGATCTGTCCTGGTCGTGTCCAAGATATCTTGAAATGGGAGGGAGAGGAGCCAGAGGTCATGGTACATATAGGTACCAATGACATAGGTAGAAAAAGAGAGGAGGTCCTGAAAGGAGAATTTAGGGAGTTAGGAAGAGTGTTAAGGAGAAGGACCGCAAAGGTAACAATCTCAGGATTACTGCCTGTGCCACGCGACAGTGAGAGTAGGAATGGAGCAAGGTGGAGGATAAATGCGTGGCTAAAGGACTGGTGCAGAGCGCAGAGATTCAAGTTTCTGGATCATTGGGACCTCTTTTGGGGAAGGTGTGACCTGTACAAAAAGGACGGATTGCACTTGAACCCGAGGGGAACCAATATCCTGGCGGGGAGATTTGCAAAGGCTACTGGGGAGACTTTAAACTAGATCGGTTGGGGGGAGGGATTCAAATAGAGAAGGCAAGTAGTCCGTTTGTGAGGCAGGAGGCAGAGAAGAGAAGCAGTCAGACGCAACACGTAGGGAGGAAAGAAGAAAAAAATAACAAAAAGAGAATAAGAAGTGGAGGGTTTCTTAAATGTGTGAGCAGAGAGACAGAGGGGTGTAAAATGAGGATAGGAGCAATAGGTAGCGAGGTGAAAAGTGGCAGGAAAACAAATCCAGGGCAAAAATCTAAAAGGGCCACTTTTCAACATAATTGTAAAAGGGCCAAGAGTGTTGTAAAAACAAGCCTGAAGGCTTTGTGTCTCAATGCGAGGAGCATTCGTAATAAGGTGGATGAGTTGAATGTGCAGATAGCTATTAATAATTATGATATAGTTGGGATCACAGAGACATGGCTCCAGGGTGACCAAGGCTGGGAGCTGAACATCCAGGGATATTCAATATTCAGGAAGGATAGACAGAGAGGAAAAGGAGGTGGGGTAGCGTTGCTGATTAGAGAGGAGATTAACGCAATAGAAAGGAATGACATTAGCTTGGAGGATGTGGAATCGATATGGGTGGAGCTGCGAAACACTAAGGGGCAGAAAATGCTAGTGGGTATTGTGTACAGGCCACCTAACAGTAGTAGTGGAGTTGGGGATGGCATCAAACAGGAAATTAGAAATGCGTGCAACGAAGGTAAAACCGTTATAATGGGTGACTTCAATCTGCATATAGATTGGGTGAATCAAATTGGCAAGGATGCTGAGGAAGAGGATTTCTTGGAATGTATGCGGGATAGTTTTCTAAACCAACATGTGGAGGAACCAACGAGAGAGCAGGCTATTTTAAACTGGATATTGAGTAATGAGGAAGGGTTAGTTAGCGTCCTTGTTGTACGTGGCCCCTTGGGCAAGAGTGACCATAAGAAAGCTATTATCATATAAGCCAAGGTGGCGTGGTTCTCAGCCTCAGAGAATAAGATCAGTGTTGTTGGGGCTTGTGAAGGCACTTTGGTGCTCTCTTGAAGCGAGCATAGAAAGGATTCTGCTTGTCCGGAAGTGATTCTTCACTGTCACTTGATGTAGTTTTGTCATAGAAAGTAATGCATGCAAGTCATGCCTGTGCAGTTGAATGTTGTCCTGATCCTCCAGTTTAGACAAAAAGTGTTTCTTTGCTTTCGAGTTGGGCTTAACAAGGTTGTACCTCAACTTCGTATTTGATCGTTTATCACCCGAGTTGAATGGCCAGCATCTGGTCGCCAGTAGATTATGGATCTCTTGATTTAGCCAAGTATTCTGGATATGGAACACTTAGGTCTTAGTGGGAACACATTCTCCACATATTTCCGTATGAAGTTGGTAACAACCCATACAAACTTAAAAGCTAAAATCAGTTCCAAGTTGCTTTGGCCCAATGGAGAATTCCCTATTAGCACATATATGGAAATCTTGAAGTTTGGGCACTCAGCTACTGGAGAATTAATGCAAATTAATCTTTACTGGGTTTGGCAGTGGACCATTTTTTAAATGATTGTTTAAATGCAACTGGAGTTGTGAAAAGTTGATGAGCTAAACAAAAACATCTTATTTTGTTTCCTGCTTTACAGGCACAACTTCTAGTAAGATCATCAGCAACTTCTAGTAAGATCATCAGCAAAATTAAATTAGTAAAGCTTCAGTTCTGCAATAACAAACAATTTTGTAACATACACAACATGCGTTAGCTCCCTTATTTATAACTGGTCTAGTTTGATTGCCATTATCAGATTTTTTTTAGGGAATGTAATCTCGCTGTTTTTTAACTTCAGTAAATTGTTTATTTTCTCTGTTTGATCAACAGGGTACGCTCTGTAGCTATTACACACTTAATGCCACATTTGGTAAATGAAGAAGATGCCTCCAATAAACAGCCTGCATTACAAGGAAGTATATTCAACAATGTGTCTGATCTGTATATATTGGATAAGACTATTGATTTACAGTTGGAAGATAATGACAAAACTGTGTTTAAGGTAAGAATCCATTACTTTGTTTCTTTCAAACATATAGTTCACACATTGTTATACAATAAAATTCATCTTTCTGGGCAAATAATTCCTAAAATGGGCAGCATGGTGGCACAGCAGTAGAGCTGCTGCATTATAGCGCCAGTGACCTAGGTTCGATCGTGACTACGGGTGCTGTCTGGAAGGGATTTGTACGTTCTCCCTGTGACTTGCATGGGTTTTCACCGGGATCTCTGGTTTCCTCCCATATTCCAAACATACAGTTTTATTGGCTATTTGGCTTGGTAAAATTGCAAATTGTCCCTAGTGTGTGCAGGGTAGCGTTAGTGTGCGGGGATCGCTGAATGTCGCAGACTCGGTGGGCCAAAGGGCCTATTTCCACGCTGTACCACTATACTAAATTAAACTAAATGTAGTAATATGAAGTTAAAGGTAAAAACAATGTGACAAATGTAATGCATTAAGGTTTGCATCGTTAAGTGAAAAATTAAAAAAATGCAGATGGTGGAAATCTGAAATAAAACACAAAAGTGCTAGAAACACTTCTCTCCAGAGATGCTGCCTCACCCACTGAGTTACTCCAGCATTTTGTGTCTACCTTTGCTAGAAACACTTTGCAAGTCAACAGAGATGCGTGGGAGAAAAAAAGCACATTTAATGTTTCGGGTACAATGCCCTTTGTCAAAAGTAGGAAGGAGACAATACAAGTTAGTTATCACATAAAGTAGGGAGAGGAGGGATGAATAAAACAAAGGAAATGTATCTGAAAGTGAACTTGTATCGGTTACCGTGGCAGTTATAAACAGATGCTGCCTTGCATACGTTATGTATTGGTAATTGCAAGGTAGACAAAAATGCTGGAGAAACTCAGCGGGTGAGGCAGCATCTATGGAGCGAAGGAATAGGTGACGTTTCGTGTCGAGACCCTTCTTCAGTTACAATGCAGTGGAACATGCTCAGCAGAGCAGGTTATACTAATTTAGAGATATTTGAAATTGAAGTTGGGGAAAGTGCCAGGAAGGGGGTGGTTTGGAGGGAACAGATGAGTGAACTAAGGAGATGCAGAGGGAGTAGTCTCTGCAGATAGTGGAAATGGGTGGGGATGGGATGATGTTACTAGTGGTGGGATCATGTTGAATACTTGTCTGTAATGACAAAATGTTGGAAGAACCAGCAGGTCATGCAATATCTGTGAAGAGAATGGATTAACAACGTTTCAGGGGCCTAACTTGCTGAGTGTCCCCGACACATTTCACATATCTGCAATGGGTTCCATCTACAGTGGTTCATCATATTGACATCCTCATTATACCATTCCTTCAGATTCTACTGCTTCATTTTACTTTGTGATTATAAATGAACTTCTAAATTTTCTTCATTAAGTAAATTGTAAACTAGTTGTTATCTGGGAATGATTTCAGGAACACGTCGTTCGGTTTTTCAACGTCCAACATAAATCATATTTAGAGTATACAGGTAGTTTGAAGACGCCACAGAATTGTAAAAATCTCGTAACCAAACCGCTCGTGACTCTGATTCTCCAGCCTAACAGTCTCAGGGGAATGCACAAACGCCACACACTAATAATGCTGGGTGTCATACTGAACCCACGTTGCTGAAGTTGTGAGACGGTTATTCTACCAGCTGCATCACGGTGCCATCTCTAAAACGAACCCAAAGAAGGGTCCGGCCCGCAATACTGTGTGTCCTTTTCCCAGATCTCCTTGACCTGTTGAGTTCCTCCAGCAAATGTTTCTTGCTCGGTATACAGGAAATTTGAAGTAATACAGTACAGTTTTGTTTATTGTCACGTGTACCGAGGTGCAGTGGAAAGCTTTTGTTGCATGCTATCAAGTCAGCAGAAAGACAATACATGATTGCAGTCGAACCATTTACAGTGTATGTTACATGATAAGGGAATAACGTTTAGTGCAAGGTAAAGCCAGTAAAATCCAATCAAGGATAGTCTGAGGGTCACCAAAGAGGTAGCTAGTAGTTCAACACTGCTCTCTGGTTGTAGTAGGATTATTCTGTTGCCTGATAACAACTGGGAAGAAACTGACTCTGAATCTGGAGGAATGCGTATATAATTCTCTGCTTAAGTTTACATCACTGAAACTGGGTCTATTAGATATGTGCTAAAGTTTCTACTTCACAAGAGTTTGTGATGATGAATCTTTGACCTGACAAGTTAAATCTATTTATCTTCTGCCAGAATTGCTAAGTGCTTCCAATATTTTCTTGATTTTATTTAAATTATCTGGATCTGTGTTTATTTTCATTTTCTTTGACCATCCTACTTTACTTGATTGTCTTTTCCAGAGAGAAGAACCCCTATCTGTTCAGCCTTTCTTGATTGGTATAACCTCATAATTCTGCTGTAAACTAATTATTTTCTCATCCTTATAAACATTATATTCTCCTTCAATAGTGCCTCCACATCCTTTGTAATATTCCCAGCAAAATTCCATACACGTTTAGCAAAGCTTTCCTTATTCTCTTTACTAGACCTCTTTTAAAAAATAAAATTGTGGTTTATGATATTTTTGTGCTCTTATTACTCCTAATAATTAGTTTGACTGTGCTCCTGGATCCTCGACAATGTTTAAACATTAATTTTTCAAGGAGTACTATCACCAAAATGCATCATTCCAGGCTTATATGATTTGCTAATAACCTGTCTATTTCATCAAAATTATCAATATCATCATGTAACTTATTATTATCCAAAATAAAATCGTGTCATCCATAATTTTTTTAACTGCTTCCAAGTTCCTTGTCCAGATTCTTTGCATAGCAAGTGAACAACCTTAGTCCGAGTATTGATTCATACGGAACTGCAACCATCTGACCGGGTGCTTATCAATCTTAACCTACTAGCATCTACAATTGGTTGCTAAGAGCCATGGGTGCCTTTCTTCCTTCCTTCGGCTTGAATGAGATCAATTCTGCCGCGAGTGTGGAAAAGGCAGAATTTGGAAATGAAACATCATTTATCTTTTATCCTAGTGATCAACAGATTGAGGATCACAATAAATTAATATTCACTGCTTCATGAGCTATATTTAAATTACAATCTGCTTAAATTGCTACATTAATACATTGTATGTTAGTGTGGCATCAATACATTTTTTCAATAAATTCGTTTTGTGTAGCACTGAAGCCAATTTTCAATTGCAAATCCAGTGCAAAATCAACAACTACCGTTTTTACGTCATTTAGTTTTAAAGAAGGAACTGCAGATGCTGGAAAATTGAGGTACACAAAATGCTGGAGAAACTCAGTGGGTGCAGCAGCATCTATGGAGCGAAGGAGATAGGCAACGTTTCAGGCCGAAACCCTTCTTCAGACTGATGGGGGGTAGGGGGAGGCGGGGGGGGGGGGGGGGGGGGGGGGGGGAAGAAAGGAAAAAGGAGGAGGAGCCAGAGGGCTGAGGGAGAGGTAGGAAGGCGAGGAGACAGCAAGGGTTAACAGAATTGTGGGAATTCGATGTTCATGCCAAGAGGATGTAGACTCCCCAAACGGAATATAAGGTGCTGTTCCTACACTTTGCGGTGTTGCTCACTCTGGCCGTGGAGGAGGCCCAGGACAGAGAGGTCTGATACGGAATGGGAGGGGGAGTTGAAGTGCTGAGCCACCGGGAGGTCGGGTTGGTTAATGCGGACCGAGCGGAGGTGTTCGGCGAAACGATCGCCAAGCCTCCGCTTGGTCTCACTGATATAGATCAGCTGACATCTAGAGCAGCGGATGCAATAGATGAGGTTAGAGGAGGTATAGGTGGACCTCTGTCGGACCTGGAACAACTGCTTGGGTCGTTGAATGGAGTGGAGGGGGGAGGTAAAGCGACAAAGGTCATTTAGGTCATTTAGCATTGTTTGGGAACTTGACTGGACACTTCCATGTGATCCTGGTGCAATTTCCACACAGGAGATGACCTAATTTTTCATTAAACTTTCTTCTTGAAGTATTATGGAGGAAGAGTATTCTGAGACAATACTGGAATAGCCATGTTTTGCTGATATACTGTTGTAAGCTAACTTCCATACTTTTGATTTTTTGTGAACTCTCCTGCACATCCTTTTCTCCCCACAATCCAGCCCTAGGCCAGAGTGGTGCATTTTCCACAAAGACAGGTCCATAGCTGAAGTAGTCCTTAGTTTGTCACTGTAACACCCAATGAGTATAGATGTATGGGTTAACTCAATTGTCTAGGTTAACCTATTGCGAAGAAAACCATTGGGTTGTGAAGCTGGATCAGAGCTTCAGAGCAAGATTATTCCACTCCTTTTAAACATGCAGCTTCATCTGCTTGTTTACAATAACATGGTTCAATGGCACTTTCTTCTCTTCTCGCGTATGGTGTGCACAGCCTAACGTTGTAGGACAACTTGTTGTATTTGATCTTATTTGATTGTGCACGCTGGGTTGATTGCATTCGTTGAAACAAGGCAGACCACGTGAAGGTTGCAATTTTGCACCCCAATGGCACTTTCATTGAATTGCTACAACAATATCATGCTCCTATCTTTTGCTATAGGATGAGAGTGTTTGCAAAGTATATGAAATCTTAATCTCGGAGACTGTCGACCTGATTCTACGGAAATCTGCAGCAGAACAACTAGCGATTATGGCACAAGGTAATTGGTTCTGAATGAGTTCAGTGCTTTTCAGATTGTAGAATTTAACTTCTTCATCATATGAACCAGTTCTCTGGTTTTGGGTACTTCCTTTAAAGATATTGTACTACAATATGAATTTCTAACCTGATAAATTGGATTTAAGTAGTGCATCTCTTGTAATAAGAATCTGTGAAGAAAAAATCTCTATACAAACGCAACTGCAACTGGCTTTCCGTTCACTTAGTAGCCAGTGAAAACCAGTCTCCTGGCTCAACAGCTGTTAACATGAGGGGGAATCGAGAGCATCCCAGACATTTCACTTTCTTATGCACCTCATAACTCAAAATTATAATTTGCGTACATGAGTGGGAATAATACAGTAAGAGTATGTACCACAAGAAAGTAATAAGCATTAAAGGTTGGCAGATTTCGAATTGCCCTGAATTCTCGCTCCTGAGCTATACTGTTTTTACCAATATGCCCTCTGCTGCTGTCTTTTGCTGGCAGCCAGCTTCTACATTTTCGGCATGGCATAGCACAATACAAGGTCTGCCTCAGCAGGGGCTAACTTGAACTTGAACTTGAACAGCTGGCCAGAGACACGAGACTGCAGATAATGAAAAGGAGTTCCAACATAAAACACATCTGTCCATTTCCTCCAAATGATAAACTAAACATTCATGTAGCTTCTGGAGACATTAAAACTCGAGAATTCATAGAGTTAAGGAATAAAACGATATGGATGTGAGCCATTTGATCCATCATACTTATTCCAGTATTTTAACAGAGCAGTCCAATTAGTTGCAGTTCTGTGCTCATTACCACATCTCTTTTTGTATAATGTTAAATTACTTCCACTCACTTTCCAGGCAATGTTTTCCGAATCGCAACTTGGTGCAGCATAATAACTCGTGATTGGTATTTATTTACAGATACTAAAATTCACGAAGGACTGAAAAACCTTGGAATAGTAGAAAAGTTAGTTTCATTTATACTTGAGAGTATACACAAAAATGGAAAGGTACTTTGCAATTTGTTTTTTGTCATCAATTTGTGCTAATTGACAGAATGCTTCTATTGCTGATTGCTTGTGAAGGCTTTGTTTCATAATATTTTTCAAATGTCGTTCATTTCCTAGTTCTCTCATTCAAAGGTTCAAGGCTCTTTTATTGTCACGTATACCAATTAAGGTACAGTGATATGCGAATCGCCATACCAAAAAAAAAGCAACAAGACACAACTACATAAGTTAACATAAACATCCACCATATCCATAAGTTAACATCCACATCCACCTCACTGTGATGGAAGGCAATAAAGTCTAATCTTCTTCCCTCATTTTTCTACCATGGTCGGGTTAGTCGAACCATTCGTCGGGGCGAGCAAAGCTCCCATAGCCACCTGTTGAAGCCCCCGCAGCTGGCTGTTGAAGGCCCCGCGTAAGGGCGATCATAGCTCCCCGTCGGGGCGATCAGAGCTCCCGCGTCGGGTGGTTGAAGCTCCTGCGGCTTGTTCCGATGTGGGTCTCTAAACAGAGACCGCGAGCTTCACCTTGTTAAAGTCTGCGGGCACCCGCGGTAGGGCTCAGAGGCCGATTCCTGGCAAAGGGATCGCGGGCTCCACGATGGTAAGTACACAGGCACCCGCGGTGGAGCTCTCGAAGTCGGTCTCCAGCAAAGGCCGCCAACTCCTCGGTGTTATGCCACAGTGCGGATGGAGATACGATACGGAAAAAAATCACATCTCTGTCGAGGTAAGACAAGAGACAATAGGTGCAGTAGGCCATTCAGCCCTTTGAGCCAGCATCGCCATTCAATGTGATCATGGCTGATCATCCCCAATCAGTACCCCGTTCCTGACTTCTCCCCATATCCCCTGACTCCGCCATCTTTAAAAGTCCTATCTAGCTCTCCCTTGAACTTATCTAGAGAACGGGCCTCCATCGCCCTCTGAGGCAGAGAATTCCACAGACTCACAACTGTGTGAAAAAGTGTTTCCACATATCAGTTCTTACCCCTTATTCTTAAACTGTGGTCCCTGGTTCTGGACTTCACCCAACATCAGGAACATGTTTCCTGCCTCTAGCATGTGCAAACCCTCAATAATCTCACTAAGGCCCTGTACACTGCAGAAGGACCTTGTTGCTCCTATACTCAACTCCTCTTGTTATGAAGGTCAACATGCCATTTGCTTGCTTCACCGCCTGCTATACCTGCTTGCTTACTTTTATTACTGATGAACAAGGACCCCCAGATCCTGTTGTACTTCCCCTTTTCCCAACTTGACACCATTTAGATAATAATCTGCTTTTCTGTTTTGCTACCAAAGTGGATAACCTCACATTTATCCACTTTTCACTGCATCTGCCATGCATTTGCCCACTCACCCAATCTGTCCAAGTCACCCTGCATTCTCATAGTATCCTCCTCACAGTTCACACTGCCACCCAGCTTTGTATCATCTGCAAATTTGCTAATGTTTCTTTGAATCCCTTCATCTAAATCATTGCTGTATATTGTAAATAGCTGCGTTCCCAGCACCTTGTGGTACCCCACTTAGTCACTGCCTGCCATTCTGAATGGGACCCGACAATCCCTACTCTTTGTTTCCTGTCTCCCAACAAATTTCCTATCCATGTGACCTAATTTTGCCCACTAATCTCCTATGTGGGACCTTATCAAATGTTTTCTGAAAGTCCAGGTTCACTACATCCACTGGCTCTCCTTTGTCCACTTTCCTAGTTACATCCTCAAAAAATTCCAGAGGATTAGTCAAGCATAATTTCCCCATCGTAAATCCATGCTGAATCGGACCGATCCTGTTACTGCTATCTAAATGTGCCGCTATTTCATCTTTTATGATTGACTCATCTTCCCCACCACCGATGTCAGGCTAACTGGTCTATAATTCCGTTTTCTCTCTCGCCTTTCTTAAAAAGTGGGATAACATTAGTTGCCCTCCAATCCACAGGAACTGATCCTGAATCTACAGAGGTAAGAGATTAGAAAATGTTTGCCCCAACCCCCTCCCCCACCCCCCACATAAAACAAGCTAAAGAACACTAAAAATATACATTTAACATATACAAAAAAAAACAACAAAGAAGAAAGGGACAGGCAGACTGTTGACGCTGCAGCTGGCACCACCCTGTGGTGTCATAGTTGATTTCATGTTTAAAAACATTGATGCAAAGTTTAACTTATATCCAGTTTAAGATTTTTTTTAGCTTCTCTTCAATATAACCATTCTGGCCATTTTTAGTCTTTGAGGCCTCTGAAGAATTATTCACATTGTTATTGGGCTTTAATCAAGAAATGGCTAGATTGGATAAGTATGACGATCTTCTAATGTAATTACGTGAGCCAGAGGGATTAAAAAAATCTCATTGTCTCTTTCACCAAAATCTTGTATTTCTTTATATTTGTAATTGATTTTAGTTACGTGTGAGTTCATTGGGTTATTGGTACATGTTTCTGGATCTCATTTCCATTAACAAGTTTGTTACTATTGTATCCAGATAAATGACAAGAAAAGATAATTTACAATGTTAATGATAATCAATGCGACTGCAATAATAAAATATTTGAGTCCATGTTTTCTTTTAAGTATGAGAGCAGATTTAGACAAAATATATTCTCAATTCAGTGGTTTGAAATATTAGGTATATATTAGATTATTTCATTTGCTTTTCTCTTTACAATGTGTCATTTATTCACATCTTGGATCTGAATATTTGACAGTGTCATTTGAGTTTTCTACTATCTTTGAGATTCTGCTATTGTTATTCTTGCCAGTACACCAAATCCTATCATCTGTTTCATTTGTCAGTGAACTAGTATGTTACATGAAAATTCATGTTGCCAACTATTGAATAAAAATAAAACCCTTTAATTTAGGGTATTATAGTCACATGTACCAAGGTATATTGAAAAATGTTGTTTTGCGTGCTATCCAATGAAGTCAGACGATACTATGCATAAATACAATCAAACCAATCTCAGTTGCAATAGGTAGATCAAAGGGAAATATACAAAGTGCAAAAATATAGTTCTTAGCATTATGGCGCATCGGTTCCAGAGACAAAGTCCAATGCCTGAAGCGAGGTAGAGGAGAATCAGACTGTACCCTGGCTTATGGAACGATTGTTCAGAAGCCTGATAACATGAGAGAAGAAGCTGTTGCTGAAGGTGGTGGTGCATGCTTTCAAGTTTCTGTACCTGCTCAATGGGAGTGGAATAGGTCTTTGATTATATTGGCTCCTTTCCTAAGGCAGTATGATGTGTAAATGGAGACTGGGAACACCATAAGCAGTGTCATTTGTCTGCACAGACAGCAAAAATAATATATTTTGAAGTGGAATTAATATAAAGCTGAATTCTATTTGTTAAAGTCAGCACACCCAGTGATTAAACCAAATCAAACACTAGATAGTTTTTGATTGGATGGCTAATTTTTCTACCAACAGAATGTCCTGTTTGGGTTGGGATGGTAATGCAGAGAAATGGTTAGTTAAGCTTAAAACTTGCACGGAAATCTTTTCCAAATATGCTTCTCTTTGCTGAGGTTTCCTTTAGAATTATTTTTTGCTTTTTATGGTTTTGTACTGTAATTGGTTTACTTTAGTTTATCTTTCTCTTTTTTTTAGAACATGCAATGTTTGGTGTTGCCATGTCTTTCTATTTTACGGAAGCTGGTTTACCTGGACCCAACACTGCGCCACAGCCTGGCTCAGCAATCTTCATTTCTACTTGCTCTTTTCAGAGGTGAGCTCCCTGAAGTTGCTTACATTGCTATTTTTCCACTGCAAGCTTCAGTGTATTAGTGAAACCTCTGGCTAAATTGCAAAAAGGAGAGAGTCCAGATGTTTTTATTCTCCTCTACAACCTACATTTTGTTTTAGGTCCACTTTCTATTGATTTATATCCATTGCTTATGTCACAGTAATAGCCCTGTCTCACGGTGCAAGTCGACCGACGAGTGACCCCGAGTTTTCACTCGCGGTAATCACGTACAATTAACGTAGCGGGAACGTCGGAACTTGCGCGCGCAACTTAGCGACTCGTGACGCTAACGGCAGGTACCCGTGAAACTTGTTAACTCATGAAAAAATTCAAACATGTTTGAGGTTTTCCATGAGTCAAATTTACTGTTCAAGTTAAAAATTGAAACGTTTAAACTCGTTGTAATAATGTCGTGTTAACCCGTGGGTACTCTGAACTCGGCAGCTGGACAGAGGAAAAAAAAGGTGATTTCAACATCAGCACGTGACCTGAGTCAATCGAGGGCGTTTCACCTCATTGCTGGTGAATCTTTTTGATAAGAAGCTTGCTGAAAATGGCTCCAAGAAATGTGGAATGAAAGGGAAGAGCAGCGCCTTACCAAAAAACTGCCAAGAAGATTTTGATCATACAGGAGGACGAGGAGAGGCAGGAAGAGAGGCAACAGGAGATTCAACTGGAGATGCCACAGGAGGAGGCAACACTGCCTGTTTCCCTGGAGGAGGAGAACAGGGAGTTTGAAAATGTTCAGATTGCCTCCCAGGTAGTTGTGTGTGAAACAGCCTCAGAGATTTGTATTCAATAAAGATTTAAAAGACAATTTAATATAGAATATTAATGTAGAATTTGGGTTATGAATTAATTAATATAACTATGATCCAGAGACTTAATCTGAATATACATTGGATATTTGGCTAGACACTGATAATATTCACTGGGATATTTTGATAGGGAGTAGAGGAAAGTCAGGGTGGGCCACATTTCTCAGGCTATTCTTTGTTGGCTGGAACATTGATAAAGACAGGGGGATCAAAATGTTAACAAAACAAAGAGGTCATCTTTAACTTCAGGAGAAACCGGCACAGTCACACACCACTACAGATTAATGACATAGATGTGGAGTTGGTCAGTTGCACAAAGTTCCTGGGGATACAGATTACGAACAGTCTGACCTGGTCACAAAACATCGCATCACTAGTTAAGAGAGCGAAGCAACTTTTGCACTTTCTGTGCCGGATGAGAAGAGCTCACCTCACCCATCCCATCCTCACCACTTTCTACAGGGGCACCATAGAGAGCATTTTGACCAGCTGCATCTCTGTCTGGTTTGTGGACTGTAAAGCCTCCGACTGGAAGTCCATGCAGAGAGTGATGAGGACGGCTGAAAAAATCATCGGGACTTCTCTTCCTTCAATCTGGGACATTGCGGGCAAACGTTGCTTGTCCAAGGCCAACAGCATTATAAAAGACCCCACACATCTCCATCATGGACTGTTCACTCTGCTGCCCTCGGGCAAAAGGTATCGCAGTATAAGGAGCAGAACGGCCAGGTTTTGCAACAGCTTCTTTCCCCGAACCATCAGACTCTTGAATTCCATATAATGTGCCGCCACTATTTTCTATTTTATCTTTTTATCTATTTTATCCTTTTGTTATTTTATGCTGCACGGTAAGCCAGATGCAACAAAATTTCGTTCAGATTTGCATTTGTTGGTGTATTTTTGAATGACAATAAGGTCTTTGATTGATTGATTGACCTTGTTTCAAACTATAAATCGCTTCTAATGCACAGGTCGGTGAAAGAATATGGGAGAAGTTGATAGAGAATGTGGGAAGAATAGAAAATAGGATTAGTGCTGATGTGTTAATGGTCACTGCAAGATTGGTAGGTTACAAGAAGAATGGTCTCGACCCAAAACGTCGCCTATCTCCTTCGGTCTGAAGAAGGGTCTCGACCCAAAACGTCGCCTATCTCCTTCGGGTCTGAAGAAGGGTCTCGACCCAAAACGTCGCCTATCTCCTTCGCTCCTTAGATGCTGCTGCACCCGCTGAGTTTCTCCAGCTTTTTGTGTACCCGTGGTAGGTTACAAGGCCTGTTTGTGCTTTGTGACTATATCCAGCCGGATAAAAGATTAATTTGGTACTTAAAATTGGCCTTACTTAGGATAGTTCTACAAACATATACAGTGATGAGACATTAGAGGCGCATAGATGTTTGAAAACCATGACCTAACCAGGTGTTGGGGGAGGATTGAAGGTTTGGAGAAGCATGTTTCATATTGGTCTGCTGGTGATTGGCACATTAATGGAATGAAGAATTTAACAACCTTTCAGGATAGAGTATTTAAACTGTAATGCGAATGCAAGGATAAAAGAAAAACATCAGTTCTCTCAAGTGAGTCTTATACCGAGCATTGGCTTAACATCTTTATTGCTTCAGAAGCGGATGCCCATGTCTGCAATTTACTGAGAATGGACAGCTCCAGTTCATGTCAGCCATCTTGTTGTTTCTCCTTGTTATGACTGGATTTTTATTTAATTGGATTCTGACAATTACTTCAGCTCCCTCAATGAACCAATTAATCACGCACTACACTCCTGCTCAGGTAATCTGAATTGAGTTAGAGTTTACATAATGTAGATCCTGAGTTACTGATTTTTGTTCAAAGTTGTTGTTTATCTTTTTACATTTTGCTTCTCTTTTTTTCTGGTTCTGAGAGATGCAGCTCAGATATTCCTTGATGGAAAGATTTATATCTCAAGTCTGTTTGTTGAGAGGTAGAATTAATTGATATTTAGATATTTATTTTCTCAATTCTGTTAACCCTTGCTGTCTCCTCTCCTTCCCACCTCTCCCTCAGCCCTTGGGCCATGGCATTCCCTCTCTCTCTATCTCTCTCCCCCACCCTAGTCGCACTAGCTTCTCATTTTCACACTACAAACAGCTTACAATGGCTTGTTCCCTTTATCATCAATACTTTTTTGCATATCTTTCATTCATTGTTCTTTATCTCTCCACATCACCGTCTATATCTCTCGTTTCCCTGATCCCTGACCAGTCTGAAGAAGGGTCTCTACCCGAAACGTCACCTATCTCCTTCGCTCCTTAGATGCTGCTGCACCCGCTGAGTTTCTCCAGCCTTTTGTGTACCCTGAATTGATATTTATTGGCTTTTGTCCTTCGTAAAATATACATTTAATTCTATGGGTAGATGGGGAAACATGTCATTTAGGTAACTCATTTTGTATACACCTTCACACCTTGAGATTTAATTGGCTTGCGAATTTACAATTTATTTTTGTTTCAATGAAAATTAGCATTTTCAGTCAGCAAAGGTGCAAAGCACTTTTCACAACATCTGAGCTGCTAATGACAAGCATTGCAGCATGCAATTTTTTGAACAGATTTGTTTCAGCCTGTATACTGATATTTTTGACGGGTTATTATATTTGAAAACAAGTGTTGTTATTAGATGTATTTTTATTATTAAAAAAAATTGCATTTTATTTAGTTAAATCAACAATTTTCAATTTAGGCCATTAATCATGTTCAGAAATCAAGGATATTTTTCTTATGCTGTTTTACATCATTGCATATCAGCTCTCATTTTTGTGAAACTGATCTAATTTATATCTAAAGCTTAATGTGTGAAGTGAATCAATTTGTACCTGTTAAATGTACGATGTAATAGTTATTGACTATGGTCTACATTTGTTTAATGTTTACCTTTGTTTCCTACTTAATATAAAGTGGATTATATTACATTGCAAAGATTTAATAAATATACCTTTACTTCAATGTGATTTGGCAGGACAAATGTGTAAAAGATTAGGTAAACTCAAATTGAATTGCACAAAACCAAATTGAATATCAGTAAATATTTAATTAATATTTGTTCTCTTTTCAGTATCTCTGATTTTGAAGAATGACACGGATACAGTTTCTGAGGTGGCTGCCTTACTGACCCTGCTTCTTTTTGATGAAATAGCCAGACTAGATGCTGGGTAAGACTGTGGGTTATTGACTTAATATCTGAAACCATAAAAATGTTTTAAACAAAATGGTCTAGGAATTCTGTAGTATGGCTCTGCGTTTAGGTATGCAAAGGTTAGTGATCATTGCTGTCCTGAAAATTAATGTATATGATGCACCATATGCATTAGTGGTGCATTAATGGTAGTGAATGTTTTGACATTGTTTTATTCCCTACTTTGATATTGTGGGCGACCTGAATTTGAGTGATCTGGTGATGCAAAGTACCACATTTCTGTTGCTGTCTGTAAAGATAGGGCGAATTGTTTTGTTTTCATTTGCCCTTACCCTCCCAATCCCGTCATGGCCTGTATCCAGACCAAAGCCCCATTCCCCATCTCGATTGTTTCCCCAATTACCCATTCAATTAACTTCTAAGTTGTGCTTCGACCATATCCCCAACTAGGTGCTGATGTCGCTGGTCTGTATCAGCGAGCTCATATCCATTTGCAGTATTTCCATTAATTGGTACTAGATTTGGTAAATGAGGTGTAAATGTAAACATTTTTCCTCGCAACATATTCTACGTTTTTGTTTGGGCTTTTCATATATTTGAATCAATATCTTAAAAAGAACCATTATTTTTACCCCTGATAATAGTAAGAAGAAAACGGCATCTCCTGAGCAATAGGGTAATCTCTTTTCTATTTTTGTTCCTTTTTAGAGGTGACTTACAAAGATAATTAAATCTCCCAAACCTAAACTGTGAATTGTGTTTTCTTTCTTTTGCTATGTGAAAGTTTAATGGGCCTGTCCCACTTAGGCGACTTTTTAGGTGACTGCAGGAGACGTCACAAGGTCGCTACATGTTCGCGGGTGGTTGTCTTCATGGTCGTGAGGAATTCCAGCATTCTGGGAACTAGTCGCGGCCTCATTAGGGTCACTGCAAATTTCCACGCCGCCGTGGAGAGTAGCACAAATTCCCGTGCCGTAGGTGGGTTGCCAGGAGGTCCTAGTTGGCTGCCAGGAGGCCGAAGGTTCTTGTAGGTTGTAGCCAGTGCTGACCGGTGAATTTCATTGGCTCATTGGGAGTTTTCAGAACCAAGGATAACCGACCGGTTATATTATATCATGAGCTGCATAGCCGTGTATCTCTGGCTTCTTAAAAGTTGTCTCCACTCCTTCTCCCTCCTAATCCCTCCTTATCCCCCCTCTCCCCCCTCTCCCCCCTCTTTTAAAGGACTCCCCCCCCCCCCCCCCCCACCCCCTCTTTTAAAGGACAATGTGCTTAGCCGTCTTAATTACAGGGCCAACCTTCCAGTTCATTGCAGTGAGTGCCTGTGTCATCTTGGCTTTGCACTGTGCATTTCGCTCAGACAGCGCTCCCCCCGCTTGCCCTGTCCCCTGCCTGCCTAACGGGCTGGTGAAGGAAACGATGTGTGTGTGTTCCACTCTGACAGTCACCGTTCCAGTTACCGTGTTTTTTAAGCGACTGAAAAATCGCCTAAGTAGGCAGGCCCATAAGAGTGACCTAGAATTAATAGATAACATAATGGATACATATATATGTTGCAGGTCCCCATGTGTGCAGTGTAAAGTTCTTGGTTATTAATCAAAAGTACTGATCTGTTATTTCTTTCTGTTTTGATTTGTTTCATAATATTGATTACTTTGCTCATGAGGCCATTTTCTAACAGGTCTAATAGTGGTGCTGCTCCTTCTCCATTCAGTTTGCCTGTTACTGTAACTCGAAGGTAAGCTTCTCTGAATTTAAGGTTTTTGTTGACATATTTTAATGTTATTTTTTTTGTCTACATTAAAATACGGCTTGGCAGCATGTTCATCAACACAGATTTCATAGAAGTAAAGAAGTAATACATTAGAAATTTAATCCTGACCGATTTATAAAAAAATAAATCAATTGCCCAGAAAATAAGATAATCAACTGCTAAAAAAGATTTTGGGGATGACTTTTGGCAACTACTGTTTCTTTATTGTTCCCGTCAGAATCAATTGAATTTATAATTACAGTCCATATCATGTGAATTTATAAATACAGTCAGAATCGTGTGAATTTATAATGGGGAAATAAGAAAATGGCGGACTAGTTAAATGAGTAGTCTGGTCTGTCTTCACTAAGGAAGACACAAACAATCTCCCAGAAATACTAGGGGACCAACGATCAATGGGTGGGAGGAACTGAAGGGAATCCACATTAGTCAGGAAATGGTGTTAGTTAAACTGAAAGCAAATAAATTCCCAAGGCCTGATGGTCTGCATCCCAGAGTACTGGGAAGGAGGTGGCCCCAGAAATCGTGAATGCATTGGTGATCATTTTCCAATTTGTACACTGGATCAGTTCCTGTGGACTGGAGGGCAGCTAATGTAATCCTATTTTTTGAAGAAAGGAGGGAGAGAGAAAACGGGGAATTATAGACCAGTTAGCCTTGGATCAGTAGTGGGCAAGATGCTTGTCGATTATTAAAGATGTAATAACAGCTCGTTTGGAAAACCGTGACAGGATCTCTCTTAGGGCTAACGGAACCAAGGGATATGGGGAAAAAAGCAGGAACGGGGTACTGATCAGCCGAATGGCCTACTCCTGCACATATTTCTATGTTTATACATTTATCCTGACTTAAAAATATGTCATTTAGTTGACAATAAAATGCCTTACAAAATGCAGGTTTGTCCCAGAACCTCATTGATTATTTGGTGGTGCAGTGGTGCAGCATAGGAGTTGTTAACTTGCAGCGCCAGAGTGCCGGGTTCAATCCTGACTACGGGTGCTGTCTGTACGGAGTTTGTACATTCTCTCTGTGGCCGCATGGGTTTCCTCTGCGTGCTCCGTTTTCCACCCACATTCCAAAGACATGCAGGTTTGTCGGGTAATTGGCTTCTGTAAAAAAAAATTGCCCTCAGTGTGTCGGATAGAACTAGTGTGAATGAGTGATCATGGTCGGCACGGACACAGTGTGCCGAAGGACCAGTTTCCACATTGTATATCTAAATTAAACTTGGAAACCCAGTTTCTCTTAAATTGGTTGATTGCAATTCATATTTTTCACTCAATTCAGGAATATGGCTCACCGCATCAGTCTGTGCAAATTCAGTAGTTCTGCTTGAGAATATGCATGGATCATAGGGACATGTAGCACCAAAACAGGTCGTTAAACCCATCAAGACGGAACGGCCATGAACCACCCATTTACACTAATCCTCCATGAATCCCATTTTTACCTCGTACCTACTTTTTCCTAATTCCTAACAAATGATCTACCAATTTATCTAATCTACCTACCTTCTCCTAATTCGCCTAACAAATTAACCTATCAAACCGTACATTGATACTATGTGGGAGGAAACCCATGTGGTTTTGAAAGTACATGACCCAAGGTCAGGTTTGACCTCGGGTCAATGGTGCTGTGAGACAGTAGCTCTGTCAGCTGTGTCACTGCCCTGTGCATTATGTAGAATTACCAAATAGAAATAAAAGCAAAATATCGCAGTTACTGGGACCCTGAGATTAAAATAAAATGTTGAAAATATTTAACAGGTTTGACAGAGTGACAAGTCAATTCTTTCGTGAGGAAGTTACATTTTCCAATGAAGTCCACATTAGGGCTTTTTCGAAATCTCGGATACACTGGAAAATAAACCTTACTTTCGCACCTCAAAAGCTAGATGAAAACAAAGTGTGGAATTTAAAAATATATATTTTATGGGAATTTTGATATGAAACAAATGCAGTAAACCCTTGATTTAACAGACCCCATCCTAACGGATTTTGGTTATAATCCACCATCCCTGTTCGCAAGGCCACCCCAGCCCCAGCTTCCGATCCCACCCCCGACTCGCAAGTTGCACCAGCATGCCCCCCCCTTAACCCATCGCATGGTCCGATAACACGGTTATTATGGCTCACATTGTAGCCCCTGGGGTCAGCGCTTTCCTCAGGCTGCCGCCTCCGGCTGAATGTGCTCAGTCACCATGGCGCTCCACCCACTCACTTGCTGCCGTTTCCCTTCTGTTGGTCCGTCGCTTTGTTCACTTGGGCCCCATCCACACCATCCCCCCCATCCCCCCACTACCACCACTGTCGCCGCCTCCTCTACCTATCGCTCTGCCCACTCGGCCTCTTCTTTCCCCTTCCATCGCTGCCTTCTCCTCCTCATTCACCCATGGATTCACTGACATGCTCCACTTTGGAGGGTGTTGGCTGCGGGGGAGAAGAAGGGGAGAGCACGCTGCTGGTGTGAGAGGGCAACATTGGCAGCTGGTGGGAGGGGATGGAGCCCCCCAGTGGCCGGGTGTGTCTTGTCGTTGACGGTGGACTGTGGGGGCAGCTGACAACTGGGGGCTGCTGTTGCCACTGCGTCTGTCGGATGGCAGGGCAGCTGATGCGGAGGAGCTCGCTGGTACAGACCAGTGACATCAGCACCTAGTTTTAGGGTGCAATGACACAAAGTGCTGGAGTACCTCAGCAGGTTGAATCAATCTGAAGAAGGGTCCCAAAGTCACCTATCCATGTTCTCCGAGATACTGCCCAACCTGCTGAGTTACTCCAGCACTTTCTGTCCTCTTGGGTATTAACCATATAACCATATAACAATTACAGCACGGAAACAGACCCTCTCGGCCCTTCCAGTCCGTGCCGACCATTTGTTTTCCCCTAGTCCCATCTACCTGCACTCAGACCATACCCCTCCATTCCCTTCACGTCCATATACCTATCCACTTTACTTTTAAATGTTAAAATCGATCCTGCCTCCACCACTTCTGCTGGAAGCTCATTCCACACAGCCACCACCCTCTGAGTAAAGAAGTTCCCCCTCACGTTATCCCTAAACGTCTGTCCCTTAATTCTCATGTCATGCCCTCTTGTTTGAATCTTCCCTACCCTCAATGGGAAAAGCTTATCCACGTCAACTCTGTCTACGCCTTTCATCATTTTAAAGACCTCAATCAAGTCCCCCTTAACCTTCTGCGCTCCAAAGAATAAAGACATAACTTGTTCAACCTTTCTCTGTAACATAGTTGCTGGAACCCTGGCAACATTTTAGTAAATCTCCTCTGTACTCTCTCTATTTTGTTGACATCCTTCCTATAATTAGGCAACCAAAATTGTACACCATACTCCAGAATTGGTCTTACCAATGCCTTGTACAATTTTAACATTACTTCCCTACTCCTATATTCAATGCTCTGATTTATAAAGGCCAGCACACCAAAGGCTTTCTTTACCACCCTATCTACATGCGATTCCACCTTCAGGAACTATGCACAGTTATTCCTAGATCCCTCTGTTCCACAGCATTCCTCAATTCCCTACCATTTACCATGTACGTCCTATTTTGATTTGTCCTGCCAAGATGTAGCACTTCACACTTAACAGCATTAAACTCCATCTGCCATCTTTCAGCCCACTTTTCCAAATGGCCCAAATCTCTCTGTAGACTTTGAAAATCTACTTCATTATCCACAACACCACCTATCTTAGTATCATCTGCATACTTACTTATCCAATTTTCCACCCCATCATCCAGATCATTGATGTACATGACAAACAACAGTGGACCCAACACAGATCCCTGAGGCACCCCACTGGTCACCGGCTTCCAACCTGACAAACAGCCATCCACCATTACTCTCTGACATCTCCCATTCATCTTGCTACTCCTCCATTAACACCCAAAGATTGAACCTTCTTAACAAACCTTCCATGGGGAACCTTGTCAAAGGCCTTACTGAAATCCATATAGACAACATCCACTGCTTTACCCTCATCAATTTCCCTAGTTACCGCTTCAAAAAATTCAAGGTTTGTCAAACATGACCTTCCAGGCACAAATCCATGATGACTGTTCCTGATCAGACCCTGTTTATCCAGATGCTTATATATATTATCTCTAAGTATCCTTTCCATTAATTTGCCCACCACTGACGTCAAACTAATAGGTCTATAATTGCTAGGTTTATTCTTTGAACCCTTTTTAAACAATGGAACAACATGCGCAGTACGCCAATCCTCCGGCACTATTCCCGTTTCTAATGACATTTGAAATATTTCTGTCATAGCTCCTGCTCTTTCTACACTAACTTCCCTCAATGTCCTAGGAAATATCCTGTCAGGACCTGGAGACTTATCCACTTTTATATTTTTCAAAAGTGTCAGTACTTCCTCCTCTTTGAATCTCATAGTTTCCATAGCTACTCTACTTTTTTCCCTTACCTCACAGTTCAATATCCTTCTCATTGGTGAATACCGAAGAAAAGAAATTGTTCAATATCTCCCCCATCTCTTTTGGCTCTGCAGATAGCTGTCCATTCTGGTTCTCTAATGGTCCAATTTTATCCCTCGTTATCCTTTTGCTATTAATATAGCTGTAGAAACCCTTTGGATTTACTTTCACCTTTCTTGCCAAAGCAACCTCATATCTTCTTTTAGCCTTCCTAATTTTTTTCTTAAGATTCTTTTTACATTCTTTATACTCCTCTAGCACCTCATTTACTCCATGCCTCCTATAATTATTGTAGATATCTCTCTTTTTTCAAAACAAGTGTCCAATTTCCCTTGAAAACCATGGCTCTTTTTACAGTTATATGTTTCAGCTACATACCATGATAATAACTTAATCAGTTATAGCAGAAAAAAGGCAATATCTGACAACCCCCCCCCCCCCCCCCCCCCCCCCCCACCCACCCCATGGTCCGTTGCAAATTTTCCGAGAACAAATGTTATTATGCCTTGTTCTGCATGTTTTTATGTTAATTTGTTCTATTAATTAAAAAAGGTACAAATTAATGGTCAAAGTGGCAGTACATCATGCTGTAAGCCCCTACTGTATTGTGGTTCCAACTACATCGGATGCAATGACCATGAAACCTGTATCGCACACGTTGAAAATAGCCTGGAACCTTGCATGGTATCATGGAATTGAGCAAATCATAGATCAGAGAATTGACACCACACCTGAGTAAGTGCGCATTTGTAATATTTCTAATTGTTTGGCATTGTAAATGCTTTTTCCTGAATCAATTTTGGGCATCAAGACTGCCAAATGGCACAAAGAGTTCAAAAACACCGGTGACCAATAGTTTTTGATTTTAAAGAAAGTAATTTAAGCATACTTCAGAGTTGCAAAATGAGAGATCTCTAGGGAAAGGGCGGGGACTTAAAAATGTAATGAGTGATGGGATTGTGTTGAAACTGGCAGTAATGCTGAAGAATAATGTGTTGTATGCAGAGCTTAGTGTGGCGAAAGGTAAGAACCGAGGAAGCTCTAGAAACGGGGGGTGGGGGGATCATTCCCAGGGTCTGATGGGATCCATCCCATCAAACATTGGAGTGAGTGATGGAAAAATAGAGGTTAGGTCCAATAAATTTCAAAGCAGGCAAGGAGATGTGAAGGAATATGGTGATGCTGATGGGGCTAAATGAATATTTTGCATCTATTTTCACAAAGGAGAAAGATTGGAGGAGAGTGCAACCAGGGTGGAGAATAGTGTGCAAGGTGAGTTTGAGATTAAAAAAGGGAAGTATTGGGGGTCTTGAAGAGTATTAAGGAGGATAAATTCCCAGGGTCTGATGGGATCCATCCCATCTTATTGAGAGAGGCAAAAAATGAGATTGTGGGAGTCATGAAGATCATTGCATCTTCTCTGGCCACAGGCAAGTTCTCCAAGGTCTCCATAGTATCTAATGTTGTTCCTTTGTTGAAAAAGGAGAAGTGGAGAAATGCTAGCAAATTACAGGCTAGTGAGCTAGGTGTCAGTGAGGAGGCTAGTGGAGAGAATTCTTTGGGATAGGATTTGGAAGAATGGGTTAATCAAGTACAGTCAGCATAATTTTGTATGCGGTAAGTCCTGTCTTACTAACTTGATTGAATATTTTGAGGAGGTGATGAAGGTGATTGATGAGGACTGGGAGGTGGATATTCGCTACATGGATGTTTGTAAGGAATTTGATAAATTTGATGGTAGGCTAATCAAGCTAATCAAGTCTGGAATTCTCTGCCTCAGAAGGTGGTGGAGGCCGGTTCTCTGGATGCTTTCATGAGAAAGTTAGAGCTGAAAGATAGTGTAGTCAGGGGATATGGGGAGAAGGCGGGAACAGGGTACTGATTGGGGATGATCAGCCATGATCACATTGAATGGTGATGCTGCTTGAAGGACCAAATGGCCTACTCCTGCAACTATTGTCTATTGTCAGATTAGGATTTCCTGAGTTGTATACTTCATGTCCTCACCAATGAAAGCAAGCACCACCATCGGCCTTCTGTACCATTCTATCTACTTGTTTTGCCATTTTCAGGGAGTTATGGAGTTAGACACCGAGATCCCTCTGTACATCAATGCTGTCAAGGGTCTTGTTGTTTATTGTATGATTTCCCTTTACATCTGGCCTCCCAGTGCAGTTTGCTCCCAAACCTCACACTTGTTCAGATTAAATGGTATCTGCCATTTCTCTATCCATTTCTGTAGCTGATCTAAGTCACAATGGTTACATTAACAGCCTTCCTTGCAGTCCACAACCAAAGCAATCTTGGTGTCATCTGCAAACTTACTAACCAACTCATCTACTTTATGTCCAACTTGTATATATCACAAACAACAGATGTCCCAGCACTGATCCCTCTGATCTCCAGATTGAATATCATTCTGCCACCACAACCCTCTGTCTTTTATCAGTTAGCCAGTTATGAATCCATATAACCACATCGTTGTTAATCCCTGAGCTTTTCCTGATTGGGGAATGGAAGAGAAAATGGATACATGTCCAAGGTAAATATGAGGTGGTGATTGCCAAGAGTAGAGTTTTTGTCATGTGGCCTGGATGTAGCTGGGCAGAGACTGGACTTGGAGGGACAAGATAATGTTGAGGTGTGTTAGGTGGGGTAAGAGCAGGTGGAAACAATGGGCCTGCCAGGGCAGTCTTGTTTGTGGATTTTGGATAGGTGATAGACACGGGCAGTGGGGGAGGTTGTGGAACTATTAGGTTGGAGGTTGTGGAGGGGGGATTACTGGAAGTGATGAGATCTGGGATGGGTCATGAGATGGTGGCCTGGTGTTCATTGGTGAGGTTATGGTCAAGAGGTAGGTATGAGGACGTGTATGAGAGCTGACTCTGCCTCAACAAGGTAGAGATCCACCTGCTAGACTACCAATATGATAATGAAGTTGGGACTGATGTAGAGTTAGTGAATGGCTGTGCATTCGAAAGGAGTGAGATTGGAGTATGCCAGGGGGGTGGAGAGGTCAGGTTGGTCAATGTCACAATGGGAAGTTGGAAATAAAAAAGTCAAAAGAGGGAGAGGTCGACAAAAGTTTCCAAAAGGAAGTGGAGAAAATATCATCGATGATGTGGCAAAGGGCCTTTGTCAAATAAATAAGCATAGATTCTATGCTGAATTAAGGGTGTCAGGAGGTACATCACTCACTGCAGGATTCATAGCCACTGACCTGATCTCTGTATAATTATTCTTGGATGTAAACATGAGCAGATTAGCAGGAGGGTGCTCAGTCAATTAACTTCATCCTATTCATTTCCTTTTCTGGTCTGTGTGTTTTGAGGTGGCACCACTCTGAGCACTTGCCTATTGACAGAGTTTGAAGAACTGCTTTCTAATCTTCCTCGGCACTAATCCAAATCATTGTTCAGGAGCAAATGTGCTTCTCAAAGCTGTAAAACTGGATAATCTGTGATAATCCACATGTTTTTCCAAACTGGTAATCAAGCAGTGTTTAAGGAATCAAAATAGAAATTCAGATCCAAAATGTTTTTCAATAAACTTTGTGTTGGACTGTTTGTTACTGATATAACTTTATATGAGCTGTTCTATATTTTATTTCAAGGTAGATTCAATAATGAAGCAACACAATTGAATTGTACCCATACTGATTTAATTGACAAATTGATTTGTTGTTTTTTTAAAAATAGATTTCCAGAGGACATGATACTGTCTCCTGTTGACAAAGTGGTGCTAAAAACAAGTCATACTGCCAGTGGTCTGCAGGACTCTCTTCTTTCCATCACCCAGGCAGATTCTCACAGTGATGTCAATTCTGCTCTTGCCAGGATGAGATTATATTTATTGAATGATAAACTAGCACTGAAACAAGGAACCAACAGCAGCATATCTATCTTGCACAACCTTGAATGGCAGACAGCATTGGGCAGGTTTGTACAATTGATGAAAATGCAACCGTTGAATATCTACTATTTAGAATTGTTAAAGAAGGAACTGCAGATGCTGGAGAATCGAGGGTACCCAAAAGGCTGGAGAAACTCAGCGGATGCAGTGTTTAAGGAATCAAAATAGAAATTCAGATCCAAAATTCAGATCCAAAATCAATAAAGAACAATGAATGAAAGATATGCAACTTATCATCGATACTTTTTTGCATATCTTTCATTCATTGTTCTTTATCTCTCCACATCACCGTCTATATCTCTCGTTTCCCTGATCCCTGACCAGTCTGAAGAAGGGTCTCGACCCAAAATGTCGCCTATCTCCTTCGCTCCTTAGATGCTGCTGCATCCGCTGGGTTTCTCCAGCCTTTTGTGTACCTACTATTTAGAATTGTTATTTTTCACATATTTTATATTTATGTACCTTGTTTCAATTAAAACTGCCATTTTTCTCTTAAATGATTCCATTATTTTCAAGACCGTATCATAAAAGTGATCAGTGCCACTATTAGATCTGTCTGCAATTACTATGTTTAAATGCAGCGGGGTAGGTTGCTGTTGAATGGGTTTAACATCCAGCTCGGGGCAAGCAAATTTGCCCCGGAAAACATTGCAATTTCTCCTCAAAAGTGTGGATCTAGAATGCAACTCTTCAATCCTTTTATCTCACACCTTCAGTCTTTTCATCTCTTGCCTTTGTCCAACAATCTGTCTAACAAAAAGTCAAAAAGTCACCCCATCTTCATATTACTTGCCAAGGTTTGTCCTGGCCCAAATACCATCCAGCTTCCTTCCCCGTCCACCACCCCCACCACAAACAGTCTGAAGAAGGGTCCTGACTCGAAATGTCACCTATCCACGTTCTTCAGTGATGCTGCCTGACAAGCCGAGTTACACCAACACTTGTGTTTTTTTGTTGTGCAAAAGGTTTTGTTCGAATGTAACTAGCTTAACAATGGTTAATTCCTGTTTATTTCCTATTCTGATGAGACAGTTAGTGAGGAAATCAAAGCTGAAAACCTGATTAATTTGTTCGGAAACGTACTCCAGTATTTTTTTGTTTGAAACAAGCTTTATGTCCTTTGTGAAACAACCTTAACAAAATGATTTTTTCGACATATGAATACACTAATTAAGGGCAGGAGTAGATTATTTGCCCTTGTCAAGCTGCTCTGCAATTCAGTGAGATTGTGACTGTCCTAATTGTCACCTCAATTTTGCCTTCCTGCCTGTTCTTGTTAACCCCTGATTCAAATGGCAATGAAGCTGGGATGTTGTCTGTCGTATACACTGATCTGAAAGAACTACTGTTTACTTTCCATAATTAACAGCAAAATGTGTATGGAATATTTGAATTGTTACATTTCAGGAGGAGGTCACTGGGCCCATTTAGTCTCTTCATAGGCCAATCCATTAGTCTCATTATCTTGGTTCCCATTAGTTTGTTTTCCATGATCTGCTCGTTAACCCCTCTCAAGTGTCTAATCGTTTTCTTTTTGCAGGCACTCATTGTTTCTGTTTCCATTACCCTTGAGGCATTGTATCTCAGATTTTAACTATCATGGGCAAACTATGCTTATCCTCTCAACCCATTTTATAACTTTGGTCCCTCATTTAAAATCTCCATTCCCTACTCTTAAATCAACTGCCAATGGGAGATCTTAAATCTACTTATCTAAACCAGCCATGATTGTGTGCACACATTTCTGTTCATCCTAATGTTCTCCAAGGAGAGTGACTCCAACATTTGCATTATAACCTTGCAGTTGAAAACCTTTGATCCCTGGAAGTATTTTAGTAAAACTTTAATACATCATTTTAACAATTTTCATATTATTAAAGGTGATCTGATCTGGATGCAGTGCTCGAGTTGTAGCCAAAAATATATTTTGAATGTGTTGAATAATAATTCCCTAACTGTATTGTATGTTTCCATTTATGATTGTATATCTTTTTGCAATATTAACCACTCTCTGAATTCTAATTCTCCTGTCCAAAACTCCTTGCAATTTCAAGGATCAATGCATGTACATAAGCAAGTCCCCCTTTTCCTGTAGCCTTTTTAGAATTATGCCATCGAGTTGAAATTATCTCTGTTGACACTTTCTGCCAAAGTGTGTCACTTCACATTTTTCTAGGTTGAATTTACCCTGCCACTTGTCTGCCCATCCAGCCAGCCTACTCATGTCTCCTTGCAGTAATTGAAACGGAACATGATTGCCTATTCTGGTAATCTGAAGCTAAAAAAGAAAATGTTGCTGAATATTTCTATTCTTGCTATCTTCTACTATCCCCCTGTTTGTCGCAGTTCAAAGCTGTGTGTTAGCAGCACATTTGGAATTTTTTGTGTGGTCAGGTGAAATAGGAACCAGTGTACGAGGGGAAGTGAATACCGAATTAAAAAAGTGTTGTATTTAATTGTGCGAAGTATAAGAAATAAAGGATGCTTGAGGTTTAGTTAGAAATTGGTAAGTATGATGTTGTGGGAATTACAGAGACATGGCTGCAAGAGGATCAGAGCTGGGAACTGAATATTCAGGGGTATACGTACTATCGAAAAGACAGACAGGTGGTTCTGTTAGTAAGGAATGAAATTCAGTTCCTTGCGAGGGGTGACATAGAATCAGAAGATGTAGTCATTGTTGATAAAACTGATACATTTTTAGGGTAAAAAGATCCTAATGGGAGTTATCTGCAGGCCCCCAAACAGTAGCCTGGAGATAGGATGTGCGTTGTATCGGGAGTTAAAATAGTAAGATTAAACGAGAACTTACCAGTTCGAAGTTTGATCGTTATTTTATGAGGAGTTACGATGAGGGATTACGTGAAGAGCCCGCCTGGCGCTGGCAAACGGCATACTTCAAAGCAGCGGCATGAAAAACACAGAACACCAAATAGCCGAAGTAACATAGTAAGGCTCATAATAGACTTAGAACTACCAGATGATCATTTATTTTATGAGGGTGGGAGTGGAGGGCACGTAATCCCTCATCGTAACTCCTCATAAAATAACGATCAAACTTTGAACTGGTAAGTTCTCATTTAATCTTACTATTTTACTTCGGAGTCACGTGAGTGACTACGTGAAGATTTTAAAGCTTTCTGTGTTTTTTATGTCGTAGAATTAATCAGTACGACAGTCCGGCTAAGTAAATACATACATGAGAAACAAGACTAATATTAGTTCTTTCCATAATTAACTTTTTAATGGTTTAAAGAACATATAATAACCCTCCTTATATCCGAGGGAATGATTACAAGTGATAAAAGATATAAGTGACTACATAACTGATTATAGTAATCAATAGTAAACAAAGCAGGTGACTATAGTGATCCCAACACCGAGTGGCCAAAGCTTGTCATAGTGTGAACAGGTTTATTGTAGAACTTTGAAAAAGTTTCTTCTTTACTCCACCCTGCGATTTTTAAAATATGCTCGAGTGGTACGTCCCGCCCCTTCGCCGCGGACGTAGCTGCAGCCCTGGTGGAGTGAGATTTGAACACATCAGTGTCTACTCCTGCTAAAAGCAACACCTGTTTCAACCATTTTGAGATAGTTTGAACTGAAGCTTTTGTGTGTGGTTTTTTATGCGTAATCATTAACGTTTTTTCATTTCCTCGAAGAGTTTCAGTAACTTTAACATATTGATTCAAATGTTTAACCACACACAAAGTAGGATCAATAGGATAAGCTTGAAAGGTTACCTTAGCTCCAGATCTCCCTGGTCTGCTTTGTTTGATCAGATCGTAAACATAGAACACAATGTTATCTGTAGTCACATGCATACAGTCTAAACGCAACATTTGTAAAGTTTGCACTCTTTGAGCTGAGACCAATGACATTAACATTATTAATTTCAATGTTAATCTTTCCAATGACAATCCTTCAATTGGAGTCCATTGCCTAAGTAAGGTAAGTACAATGCTCACATCCCAAATCTCTGTGTATCTTGGTTTGGGTGGATTGATGTTAAAGATTCCTTTCATGAATCTAGATATTAATGGATGTGATCCAATTGATTTCTGGTCAGACATTAGTCCTAAATAAGATGATAAGGCACTGCGTGCAGTGTTAATGGCACTGTAACTTAAATGTTGCTCAAAATGCAATTTGGCAAGGAACTCCAAAACATTTGCAATATTCACAGTATCATAAGAAATATTTGACTGTGTGCAAAATTCTTCCCATTTCTTTATATGTGTCATATATTGTTTTTGTGTGCTATCTCGCCATGATGCGACTATAACTTCCATAGTTTTGTCCGACAATCCCAGCTCCTGTAGTGGTCTGGTCAAAACCTGCAGATTAATAAATTCATATATGCATAAATTTCTTTAGTTACTGGATTAATCAAAATATCACTACAGTTAGGAATTGACATATATGGTTCTTTAATCATATTCAGCATTAATGGGAACCAAGGTTGTGTTGGCCAATTTGGAACTACCAACAATCCAGTGGCAGAATCTTGTTCTATTTTCTTCAGACATTTCTGAATCAAAGCAAATGGTGGAAAAGCATAAAAGAACATATTCCCCCAGTTCAATGAAAAAGCATCTACTGCTACTGCATCTGGATCGTGTTCCCAAGACACATATTTAGGCAATTGATGATTAAGCCTTGATGCAAACAGATCAATTTCTGGTAAACCAAATTGGGTTACATTATTCTTAAATATTATTAAGCATCCATTCTGTGTTATCTTTAAATATCCTTGATCTTTTATCTGCCACCACATTGTCTTTACCTGGAATGTAGTTTGCTGAAATCCAAATTTGGCGGTCAACACACCATTGCCATATTTCATTGACCAGACAATCACATGATACTGATCTAACTCCCCCCATGTGATTAATATATGCAACAGCCGTTTTATTGTCTAACTGTATTAATACATGTAGACCCTTTTTTGAACAACAATATGCTTTTAGTCCATAGAAAGCACCCAATAACTCTAAATAGTTAATACCATAAGTTTGAAGAAACGTTTCTTCTTGAACTTTCCATCTACCTCCACAACTGGAGGATGAATCTGTTGCCCCCCATCCGAGAGCACTAGCATCAGTTTGTAAAACCATTTCAGGCTGTTTAATCAGAATGTTTTTAGCAGCTTGTGGGACATTTTTAACCCACCATTGTAATTCCAACACAGCTTCTTTTGTTAATTGCATAGGCCTATCAAAGTGGCCTGCCTTCTCTTTGAGAGCTCTTATTTTGTCCCTTTGAAGATTTTGATAATGTAATGGACCAAATTCTACTGCAGGAAATGCTGCTACTAGTTTACCAATGGTTTTCGCTACTTCTCGGATGGAAGGATAAGGTTTGTGAATGAGATTATTACAAGTTACCAAAATATCATCGACTTTATCTGTTGGTAAAGTTATTAACATAGTCACTGAGTTAATTACAAACCCCAAAAAGTTAATTGATTGTGCTGGCTGCAGCTGGGATTTAATTGGATGAATCAAGAACCCTAGCTTTTCAAACAAAGCTTTAGTAACTGAAACTGAGTTCTCACCTGACTCTTGATTATCATTAATGATTAGAATGTCATCGAGATAAGTCATAACGATGTGTTTTTGTGCTCTTAATTGGGCTAAAACTGGTTTCAACAGTTTCGTAAAGAGCCTGGGAGCTGAACTCAGTCCATTTGGCAAAGCTTTAAACTGCCATAATTGTCCCAGCCAATTAAATTTTAAGTACCTCCGGAAGAACTGATGTATAGGTACAGAATGATAGGCGTCTTTTAAATCAATCTTAGCCATATAACAACCTGCTGAAATTAAATATCTTGCAGTATTAAATGTTTCCATTTTAAAATGTTTGTATTCTACAAACTTATTTAGATCTGTAAGGTCCAGAATAATTCTGCAACCACCATTTTTTTTATTTCTTCGAAAAATATTAGAGACAAATTGATGCTCGTGTTCATAAGTTTTTTCAATTACCCCTTTTTCAGATAATTTGTCAATTTCCACATTAATCTCTGCTTTTTCAATAGCAGTAAACACGAAAGCATAAGCAGGTTTATTCTGTACAGGAGGATTAACCCCTTCTTTAAATGTAATAGTGGCTCCTGAAACTGCTTGTAATATAAATCGATCAGAAGTAATAGTAAGCCAGTCTTTATAAAACTTTTGTAATCTCCCTCCAACTGGAGATTTATCCGCAGTTTCTTTAAGGATAGAACAAGTCTTTAATACCTCTCCATATGAGCGTGGTGGTCTCCTTCTCCCCGAATACGGGTAAGCATTGGGCTGTGCAGGACGATAATACTTCCTTGACAAATATCTGCCTCTATTTCCAAAATCAAAACCCCTTCGGGGCGAAAAATACCTTTTTTGTCCAAAGACGAAAGGTTTCATACCGCTAAAATATTTAGCTTCTTCATCCAACTCTTTCAGTTGTTTAGGCAGATTTTCTCCAAACAGATACCCAGGAGCTTGAACACCACTTGCTCGACACAGGCTTGCAAACCTAGGGTGAAATATGGGCCGAATCGCCATTTTCCTCATACAATTAATTTCATAGAAAGAATTGCACAATAAGCCCAAAGTATCTTTTTGAATCTTATCCATCTCCAATCTCTCCATTTGTCTCCCATAGGCCATAATGGCAGCAGAAATTAGTTTGAGGATTTTTTGAAATCTCACTTCTTGAGCTCTCATACTTGGAGTTATGGATGTCCATATCAACGGATTAACCGTAGGCACTTCCAATGAGGCACAATTTCCTGGCGTTTTATATAATTCTGATGTTTCAATCATCACAGAATCATGAAGTTGGTGAGATACCATATAATTTATGTTGACAGCTAGGTTTTCTTCCATAGCCTCACCACTTCCTTCAGGTATAGCAAATTATTTTGCTATCCCAGGCACATTTGGCCTTTTCTTTTTACTTTGTGGTGTGCATTCAAAATCCAAATCACCACCAGCAGGGTCTGCCTTCTGCAGCCCTAAATCAATTGGGATTTCACCCCATGAGACTTCTTCCGGCCCAAATCCTGGGTCCGGAGTTTCAAACTCCCAACTTAGCCCACAGCCATATTCAGAATAATCAAACCCCTCAGGGCTTTTTTTGGGATCCTTCTGGGTGCTGTGACCCTTGTCTCATGATTTTTTGGAGAACTTTCTCCATATGCTCCATTTTTAACCACATAGTTTTATTATCTGGAGGACTTTCAGTATCAGAGTCATCAGAAACCACGGGCCTCTCAGATTTCTTTTTACATTTTTTAGGAGCATTTCCCTCCGTGGTTATTATTGCTGGAGAATCTAGAAACTCGCTATCGGGTATATCAGCGGCCACCGGTATCGGAACCGGATCCGCACTAGCTTCTTGTCCCGTATTTTTATTTTCACCCCGGGAAGATTTTTTTACCCGCGAATTTTTCTTTGCCGATTTCTCCATTTTCTTTATTATCAGTGCTAAATCAGCACGTTACGCGACTCTGAATTTTTACTTTTACTTTCGCTTGCTGGACCCACCCAGCGTACGCTAAAGAACGTCCCGATTTTGCTGCACTTACCTGCGGGGCCGTTCCGACCGCTGCGAGGAGCTGCTCCTTACTGCAGCTCCTCCTTCCGCCGTCAGCGTCGACGTAATGCCGTTTGCCAGCGCCAGGCGGGCTCTTCACGTAGTCACTCACGTGACTCCGAAGTAAAATTAGCATGTAACAAAGGTAATGCTGCAGTGGTTATGGGAGATTTTAACATGCAGGTAGACTGGGAAAATCAGCTTGGTACTGGACCCCAAGAAAGGGAGTTTGTGGAGTGCTTCCGAGATGGATTCTTAGAGCAGCTTGTACTGGAGTCTACCAGGGAGAAGGCAGTTCTGGATTTAGTGTTGTGTAATGAACCAAATTTGATACGGGAACTCAAGGTAAAGGAATCGTTAGAAGGTAGTGACCATAATATGATAAGTTTTAATCTGCAGTTCGAGAGGGAGAAGATAAAATAGGAAATGTCAGTATTGCAGTTGAATAAAGGGGACTATGGAGGCATGAGGGAGGAGCTGGCCAAAGTTGACTGGAAAGGGACCCAAGCATGGATGGTGGTGGAACAGCAATGGCAGGTATTTGTGGGGATAATCCAGAAGATGCTGGATCATTTCATTCCAAAGAGTAAGAAAGATTCTCAGGGGAATAAGAGGCGACCGTGGCTGACAAGGAAAGTCAAGGATAGTATAAAAATAAAAGAGAAGACGTATAACAGCAAAGATGAGTGGGAAGCCAGAGGATTGGGAAACTTTTAAAGATCAACAGAAGGTAACGAAAATGGCAATACGGGGCGAAAAGATGAAGTACGAAGGTAAGCTAGCCAAGAATATAAAGGAGGATAGTAAAAGCTTCTTTAGATATGTGAAGTGGAAAAAAATAGTTAAGACAAATGTGGGTTCATTCCTGGAAGACAGAAAGAGGTGAATTTATTATGGGGAGTTTGTGGAGTGTCATGAAGGAAGACACAAACAATCTCCCAGAAGTACAAGGCGACAGAGGACCTAGGGTGATGGAGGAACTGAAGGAAATCCACATTAGGCAGGAAATGGTGTTGGGTAGACTGATGGGACTGAAGGCTGATAAATACCCAGGGCCTGATGGTCTGCATCCCAGGGTACTCAAGGAGGTGGCTCCAGAAATCGTGGACACATTGGTGATCATTTTCCAATGTTCTATAGATTCTGGATCAGTTCCTGTGAATTGGAGGGTAGCTAATGTTATCCCACTTTTCAAGAAAGGAGGGAGAGAGAAACCAGGGAATTATTGACCAGTTAGCCTGACACAGGAAAAGTGGTGGGGAAGATGCTGGAGTCGATTATCAAACATGTAATAGCGGTGCTTTTGGATAGCTGTAACAGGATCTGTCCAAGTCAGTGTGGATTTACGAAGGGGAAATCATGCTTGACAAATCTTCTGGAATTTTTTGAGGATGTAAGAAAATGGACAGGGAAGAGCCCGTGGATGTAGTGTACCTGGACTTTCAGAAAGCCTTTGATAAGGTCGCACACAGGAGATTAGTGGGCAAAATTAGAGCACATGATATTGGGGGTAGGGTATTAACATGGATAGAAAATTGGTTGGCAGACAAGAAACGAAGACTAGGGATTAGCGTGTCCATTTCAGAATGGCAGGCAGTGACTAGTGGGGTGCCGCAATGTTCGGTGCTGGGACCGCAGCTATTTACAATATACATTAATGATTTAGATGAAGGAATTAAAAGCAAATTTGCAGATGAAACAAAGCTGGGTGGCAGCGTGAACTGTGAAGAGGATGCTCTGAGGATGCAGAGTGACTTGGCCACGTTGGGTGTATAGGCAGATGCATGGCAGATGCAGTATAATGTGGATAAATGTGAGGTTATCCACTTTGGTGGCAAGAACAGGAAGGAAGAATATTATCTGAATGGTGTCAGGGTAGGATAAGGGGAAGTACAACTATACCTGGGTGTCCTTGTACATGGGTCAATGAAAGTAAGCATGCAGGTACAACAGGCAGTGAAGGAAGCTAATGGCATGTTGGCCTTCATAACGAGAGGAGTTCAATATAGGAGCAAAGAGGTCCTTCTGCAGTTGTATAGGGCCTTGATGAGACCACACCTGGAGTAATGTGAGCCGTTTTGGTCTCCTAAGTTGAGCAAGGACATGATTGCTATTGAAGGAGTGCAGCGTAGGTTCACGGGGTTAATTTACAGATGGCGGGACGGACAGATGATGAAAGAATAGAGCGACTGGGCTTGTATTAACTAGAATTTGGAAGGATGAGAGGGACTCTTATAGAAACATACAAAGTTTTTAAGGGATTGGACATGCTAGATGCAGGAAACATGTTATCGATGTTGGGGGAGTCCAGAACCAGGGCCCACAGTTTAAGAAGAAGGGGAAGGCCATTTAGAACTGAGATGAGGAAAAACTTTTTCACCCAGGGAGTTGTGATTTTGTGGAATTCTTTGCCTCCAAATCCAAAGGGGAAGGCAAATTCACTGGATGCATTCAAAAGATAGTTAAATTGAGCTCTTAGGGCTTGCGTAATCAAGGGGTATGGGGAGAAGGCAGGAACGGGATACTGATTGGATGATCGGCCATGATCACATTGAATGGCGGTGCTGGCTCGAAGGGCCGAATGGCCTACTCCTGCACCAATTGGCTATATATCTATGCCTCAATGTTATTGACTCATTTTCAGATGGACATTGTCAAAATCCTCCTGACAATCAACACCTGCAAACCTTTCATTGGCTTTTTCTTTCACCTCATTAGTAAATTAAACTAAGTTAATCTAACACAATTTGCCTTTAATGGTGGCGCAGCAGTAGTGTTGCTGCCTTAAGCCCCTGTCCCACTTGGGCGACCTCCACCTCGACTTCTCTCGAGTTTGCCCGCTACCCATAGTCGCAGCATGGTCGCCACGAGGTCGTAGGATGTCTTCGTCACTCTCCTTCATGGCCGCGTAGTTGAGGCTTCAGCTGATTCGCAGTGTATTTTTCAAGATGTTAAAAAATTGACCACGACTAAAAATAGGTCGCCGTGGGAAAAATAGATATTTTTTTAGTCGTAGGTCTAGTCGAAGCCGGACGTAGTAGGTTGTGATGCTAGTCGTAGGTAGTCGGAGACAGTCGAGGGTAATAGCACCGGGGTGAAAAAAAGGTCAGTAGAGAAAAAAAAGTAATTTAAACAGCAGAACGTCACCTCTGTCACTCCAAGGCATGTTCATTCATAGCTGGAGAGTTTTTTGGAGAGGAGACTTGTGTTTTAGAGATGGCACCAAAAAGGCAGCAGCGCAGGGGGAGGGCACAACCCTAAAAAAAAACTGCCATGCAGGTGTTGCCCACCCAAGAGGAGGAATGGCAGGTGGTGATGCCACAGGAGGTGATAGTGCAGGAGGAGGTAGCCCTGCATAGGAGACCCCTGGAGGTGGAAACCGGGGTGGTAGTATATGTCCCCACCACCACGCCATCCTTCAGTGCCTCATTTGAAGGCAGCAAAGCAGCTCTTTCTCCTGTGTCTGACACAGCATCAGAGGCAGATGCCCCATTGGTAGTGAGGGAGGGCTGGAGGAAGGTTATGCCCTACACCTTCACCAGGCAGCAGGAGGGGGACTTTGAGGAATGGTTCCAGCAGAATGCCATCCTGTACGAAAAGGAAAATCAGGGGTACGGAGACAGGGACAAGAATGGCAAGCTTGCCATGCACTGCCCCACATGTGCGCTTAAAGTTCCATCTTTTGTCAAAGCCCAGTGCCACTCTCTTCCAGTCATCTGGTGTACTGGGACAGTCCATCATATCATCTCCATTCACCCGTTGAGACCTCTTCTTGTGCTTCCTCTTCACCCTTGCTCTTCCCCTTCTGCCTTTCTTAAAAGGCTGCTGAAGCCAAAGGGCCACTGCAAACAGCAGTAGTTGTATTTTTAGTAACATCCTCCAAACTAGTTCCTTCCTTGCTTGCATGGTTCAGAATGATTTTAAAAAAAAGCTGGGAGGCATTTTTTAGTGGAAAAAAAATACACACATTACATAATTTTATCATGTGATCATTTAAGCTGTAGACAATCGTTACTGGTTGTTGTTGGTTTTCGGTGTGGTCCTCTGAGGTGGAAGGGGGTCGTGCTCATTCACGGACAAATTTTCCAGAGAACATCCTCGAGTAAAACGTACATGATCGAAGCCAGTCTTCAACATAGTCGAAGGAGGTCGTCTCCATAGTTGAGGGAGGTCTTCAACATAGTCGTAGGAGGTCATACACATAGCCAAGGAAGGTCGTAGGTCACCGCAACATTGATTTTTTTTTAGTCGCCAGAGGTCGCCGTGGAGGTCTCCCAAGTGGGACAGGTCCTTTACTGTGGGAATACCAGTGGGAATCATTCTCTCCAGCACCTTGTTTAGGGCTGGAAGAGACCTCCCTAGAGCATAACTCAGGAGAAGCCAGGGCAGGAGGAATCTGACCCTGAAGCTGGTGTCACTGCTTTTGTGCACACACCAGAGCACACGAGCCACGCTCCAGGTGTCCCGGACATAGCGTTAAACTTTGCTAATCCGGAAGGGACTGGTGAGGCCATTGATTCAGTTGATATGTCAGCGACTGCCTACAGCCAAGGCTGTGGAGATCAGAGAGATCTGTACTAGTCTCGCTGAGAAACAATATCCCTCCATCCGAGAAGTAGCCAGTGCTATTGGTAAATTGGTAGCAGCTTTTCCTGCAGTGTAGTTTGTACCACTGCACTATCAAAGTCTGCAACGAGCTAGAGAACAAGCACTAAAAGAACATGCAGTCATTTTGATAGACCTATGCAGTTACCAACCGAAGCCATAGATGAATTACAATGGTGAATTATCAATATTGTACAAACTACCAAAAGCATTTTGGGTTCAGCAATCTTCAGTGGTTTTACAGACAGATGTGAGCGCTCTCGGATGGGGTGCTATGGACAGCGAGTCTAGCTGTGGTGGTAGATGGAGTGTGCAAGAGGATTTAATCCTGCACAGGAATGGTATAAATTATTTAGAATTGTTGGGTGTATTCTATGGATTTAAAGCTTCTTGTTCAACAATGAATAATTTACATGTTCAACTCCAGATTGATAATACCATGGCTGTGGCATATATCAATCACATGGGAGGAATAAGATCAGTATCATGTGATAATCTGGCTAACCTCACGTGGCACTGGTGTTTCTCCAGGGACATCTGGCTATCTACCTACCAGGTAGAGACAATGTGGTGGCAGACATCAGGTCAAGGAAGTTCAATGACACATAGAATGGATGTTAAATCCTGAAGTTTTAAAATGATTGTCAGCCGCTATGAGTTGCCAGATATTGATCTGTTTGCATCCAGGCTAAATCACCAGTTGCCTAAATATGTTTAATGGGAACCGGATCCAGGAGCAGTAGCGGCGGATGCATTCTCGCTACATTGTTTTATGCTTCCCCCATTCTGCCTGATTAGGCAATGTCTCACCAAAATAGAGCAGGACTCCGCCTCAGGCGTTTTGGTGGTTCCGGACTGGCCTACACAGCCATGGTTCCCATTGGTGCTCAGAATGATGACTCAGCCATTCATGACTGTCCCCAACTGCAGTAATTTGTTGGTGCATCCAATAACAGGAGAAAGTCATCCGTTACATGAACGTATTAATTTGTTGATCTGCAGGTTCTGACCAAGGCTTTGGACTGTCGAATAGGACCATGGATGTCATAACTGCAGCTTGGAGAGATAGTACTAAGAAACAATATATGTCTCATATTAAGAAATGGGAGATGTTTTGTTTACAGTCAGATATATCTTATACTGCAAGCATACCGTGCTTGATTAAATCTCTAATCAACCTCACCCCTTTGGGGAGCTTCTTCATATTGTAAGACATTCTCTTTACATCCTCTCTCATTCTTTGTTTTTTGTTTACTTCTCTCAATATAATTTGTCAACTTAATGTGTTTCATGCTTTACTTTGATTATTATTTTTTTAATCTCCTTTGTCATCCCAGGAGTTTTGGCTTTGATTCTCTTGCCTTTCCCCTTGTATAGGATTGTGTCTTGCTATTCTGGAAAATCTGCTCAATAAATACTTACTGGTTTATCTATCAACATTTGGTTCCACTTTGATCTTAGCCATTTTTTTTTTTGAATTCCACTGAAGTTCGCCCTTTTCCAGTTTGGGTCTATTTAGGATATTTCTTGCTTGCATCCATTTTCAATATATACTTGTATGATTCAAGATCATTTCTCAAATGTTCAGTGATTGTTCTCTCCAACACCACAAACTCACACTATATATGCACACTTCTTTGCTCTCTACATTAATATCATTAAGTCAATATCAGAGTAATTAAAATTATCCAATATCACAATGGTACTGATCTTGCACACTTTTGTAATATTCTGTAGATTTGTTCGCTACCTCTCTTTTTTTAGGTGGTGGTGAAATATAAAACTGATTAACCACATGGTACATTGATAGTGTAGAAAGGTCTGGACGATTGGAATTTCATTATTTTTGGGCTTTTTATTCATTTTGGCCCCTTTATTTACTTTGAACAAAAGCTGGCATTTAAAAAAATACTACAAAATCGTGTGTTTTGAAATTAAATGTTTGCTTTATTCAATGAAGTCGCCTAGTTTGAAATGTCACACACTTGCTATTAACTATGTTCCAGGTTTTTACAAGTTCTTCCAGCCTGCGTTGAAGATGAGAAACTTTTAGCTGATGTTGTGACTTTCCTAACCAAAATCTTGATAACTCAAAGGGATGGTACAGATGCCAAGTACCTAGGCTCAGTCTTGGAGCTCCTGGTTAAACAGGTACAGGAAATAAGATGCAATTAATGTGTTTGGTAAAAATAGTTTAAGCCCGCTAATCCACCCAAGGCTATCAGATAGGATCATGTTTATTTGTTAGGTGCAGATGATGTACTGTGAAAAGTTTTGTCTTGCATGTTATCTGATCAGATAATACAATACATAAATACAATCAATAGACAATAGGTGCAGGAGTAGGCCATTCGGTCCTTCAAGCCAGCACCGCCATTCAATGTGATCATGGCTGATCATCAGTACCCCCTGTTCCTGCCTTCTCCCCATATCTCCTGACTTTGCTATCTTTAAGAGCCCTATCTAGGTCAATCTTGAAAGTATCCAGACAACTGGCCTCCACTGCCCTCTGAGGCAGAGAATTCCACAGACTCACAACTCAGCGTGAAAAAGTGTTTCCTCATCCCTTATTCTTAAACCTTGCCCCTGGTTCTTTACTCCCCCAACATCGGGAACATGTTTTCTGCCTTTCTGTTTTTGCTACCAAAGTGGATAACCTCACATTTTTCCACATTAAACTGCATCTGCC
The DNA here is from genome assembly GCA_035221665.1 of Okamejei kenojei. Taxonomy (NCBI): domain Eukaryota; kingdom Metazoa; phylum Chordata; class Chondrichthyes; order Rajiformes; family Rajidae; genus Okamejei; species Okamejei kenojei. Next base: position 103,950,249 of record CM069134.1, on the reverse strand, counting down.
ATGCATCTTCCCACTCATCCAACCTGTCCAATTCACCCTGCATTCTCATAGTATCCTCTTCACAGTTCACACTGCCACCCAGCTTTGTGTCATCTGCAAATTTGCTAGTGTTACTTTGAATCCCTTCATCTAAATCATTGATGTTTATTGTAAATAGCTACGGTTCCAGCACCGAGCCTAGCGGTAATCACTGCCTGCCATTTTGAAAGGGACTTGTTAAAGGGACTTTATTTCCTGTCTGCCAACCAATTGTCTCTCCATGTCAGCACTCTACCCCCAATACCGTGTCCGAATTTTGCCCACTATTCTCCCATATGGGACCTTATCAAATATTTTCTGAAAGTCCTGGTACACTACATCCATTGTCTCTCCCTTGTCCATTTTCCTAGTTACCTCCTCAAAAAAACCAGAAGATTAGTCAAGCATGATTTCCTCTTCGTAAATCCATGCTGACTCGGACCGATCCTGTTACTGCTATCCAAATGTGCCGCAATTTCATCTTTTATCATTGACTTCAGCATCTTCTCCACCACCGATATCAGGCTAACTGCTCTATAATTCCCTGTTTTCTCTCTCCCGCCTTTCTTAAAAAGTGGGAAAAGTGGTTCTTAATTAACTCAGATCCAAATACAAAAGATAGAGCAAAATGGAAGATACAGAGTGTAGGATATAATAATCAGCATTGTAGCGCACCCGTTCCATAGATAAAGTCCAATGTCCATAATGGGGTAGAAATGAATTGGATAGCACCCTAGCTTATGGAAGGACCATTCAGATAGACTTATAGAATGTGGAAACAGGCCCTTCAGCCCCATTTGTCCAAACCAACCAACATGTCCCATCTACACTAGTCCCACCTGCCTTTATATGGCTCATATCCTTCTAAACCTATCCTCTCCATGTACCTATCCATATGTTGGGTTTTTTTAAAAATGGTGATAGTACCTACCTCAAATAATTCCTCCGGCAACTCGTTCCATATACCTGACTTGGTAAAAAAAAAGTTGCCCAACAAGGTAAATCTCCCTATTAAATATTTCAACCCCCCCCCCTCCCCCCTCACCCTAAACCTGCATCTCTGGTTCTTGATTTGCCTATTCTGGATAAAAGACTGTGCATTTACCCTATCTATTCCTTTAATGAACTTACACACCTATATAAGATCACCCATCCTCCTGCACTCTAAAGAATAAAGTCCTAGCCTACTCAACTTCGCTCTGTAGCTCAGGCCCTCGAGTTCTGGCAACAACCTCATAAATCTCTGCACCCTTTCCAGCTTAACATCTTTCCTATAACCAATATCTTGTATAACTGTGACATAACCTCCCAATCTCTCTCAATGTGCCAAAAGCCTTCTTGAACACGTAATATTGTCATTCCACACTGAACAATGTACTTGCATTCCTAGGCCGCACTCCCCAGAGCTCTGCCATTCACTGTGTAGCTGGTGATACTTCCCAAAATGTGACATATTGCACTTCACTGTATTAATCTCCATCAACCATTCCTCAGCCCACCTACCCAATCAATCAAGATTCTGCTGCAATGTTTGACAACCATCTAATCTTCATTATCTACAATACCACCGAATTTAGTGATATTTGTAAACATACTATTCATGCCTTGTACGTTCTCATCCAAATCATTGATATAGATGACAAACAGCAATGGACCCAACATTGAACCCCGAGGCACATAGCTAGTCACAGACCTCCAGTCCTATAAACAACGTTCCACCATCGCTGACTGCTTCCTTCCATGAAGCCGATTTTTCCCAACACTGTTGTCAAATAATTGAGAATTCAGTGATCCTACTGTTGACAAGAGTTATTTCTAAATAATACTTCTCCTCCAATTGCATTTGCCTAGTCCAGTAGTCGCGTTTTAAAACTTTTATTGAAGCACAATGGTTATATGGCATCGGAGCAAAGCATTAAAATATCTGGAGACCTTAACTGAAAACTGAACATATCATAACTAACTAAACAAAGAAACAATCGAACTGTAACTATTAGACAGACAACTGAACAAGATGAGAGACAAAAGACACTGACACTAACACTTAACAAACGGACTATAGAATACACTGCTGAAAAACAAGCTTCCCTATCTACATAGGGCGATTGATGCCCTTTGAATACATCTATCCAGGATGAAAGCCACAGGGGTTAAATTGCAGTGCAGCCGGCTGACATTTTCACCATCTCCAACGGGATCCCACCACAAGGCACATCTTCCCATCACCACCCATTTCTGCTTTCTGCAGATACCATTCTCTTTGAAACTCCCTGGTTAACTTATCCCTTCCCACACAAACCACTCCCTCCCCAGGTACCTTCCCCTGCAACCGCAGGAGATGCAACACGTCCCTATACCTCTTCCCTCCACTCTGTTCAGGGACCGCAAGAGTCCTTTCGGTGAGGCAGAGGTTCATGTGCACCTCCTCCAACCACATCTACCGTACCTGCTGTTCCAGGTTGTTTCGCTGAACACCTTCTCTCAATCCGCCTTGGCCTTCGTGATCTCCCAGTTGCCTAACACTTTAACTGCCCTTCCCATTCCCACACTGACCTCTTTGTCCTGGGCCTCCTCCATTGTCAGAGTGAGGCCAAACATAACTTGGAGGAACAGCACCTCATGTTTCGCTTGGGCAGCTTACAACCCAGCGGTGTGAATTTTAATTTCTCATAACTTCAAATAGCCCTTGCATCCCCTGTCACACTTCGTCCCTCCCCCACCCTCATCTTCGTGCTAGTTTTACTGTCATCCTGTTGAGTTCACTATCAGTATTAACTCGTTATCACCTATCCCACAACCATCAATGGACCATTGTGGGCTGCACAATTCTTGATTATCCTTGCTTTTTGTATATCTTCCATTTATTTGTCCTAGGTACCATCTATATCTCTTGTTCCCCTTTCCCCTGACTCTCCGTTTGAAGAAGGGTCTCGACCAGAAACGTTACCTATTTCTTTTATCCAGAGATGCTGCCTGACCCGCTGAGTTACTCCAGCTTTTTGTGTCCACCTTCATAGAGCTTTTGCAGCCCCCTGTCTAATCAGAAACAACAATCCTGGGAATGTCACCCCTTGTAATGTACAAGATCCCACAATCCATAATTCTTGATGACCTAAATCATGCATTTCAGATGGGTAGGTTTCTGAAATTATCCTTCAAGTATTCTCTGAAATATGTATTGATTAATGAATAATATTCTGTTTTAAATTAAAATGACTAGGAAAATGTACCTGTTTTGCTTTTTCCATGACAGACAATAAATGCCTGAATTTTTCACATTCGGATTAGAGCTGTAAATATAGAAAACTTTCTCTTCTTTGAATAATTTGTGATTCTCATACCAGGCTCTGTACTTAAATGATCAATATTATGACAGAGCTGCTGGTGTGAATGAACAGTGCAGGTATTCAGCAATGATCATAGTTCATATTGCCAGGTGGGTGGGTTAAAGAAATTTTATGTTTGAATCATTCTAGTTGCTATTGCATTGATGTGACAGGAAAGCAGTTCGCTGCTGAATTTACTGCAGACAGAATCATCAGCTCAAGGTGAAATGGATGAAGTTCAAAGTCTTGTAAGACAGAAGCTGCAAAAGGAACTGACAGGATTCTTCAATGCAATATTGCAATCCCTCACTTTTACTACGGACAGGTAATGGCAGTTGAGGTTGTTCTCCAGCAATTTGACCCACTATTTTAAAACTGGGTTCAGGAATGCCATTTAGGCAGGCCTAGATCGTCTGAATGAAAGCCGGTAGATCTATCTTAACAGCCAGTTATGTTCTGCCCTTTAATTTTGTGTTGGGTCCAAAGCCCGATGAGTACCATGATACCAGTTTATTTATGAGTACTGTGTTTAAGGATCTGATATACTGCTGCAAGTAAGAAATTAATTGTTCCATTTTTTGGTACAAATGACAATTAAACGCTCTTGACTCTCTTGAATGTAAACAAATATGCCCTCTGAAAAGGCTTCAGTCGCAATATAGCAGGCCGATTCATTTAGTTGGAAGAAAAAGCTGTGGATAAATGCAAGTACAAATAATTTACTTTTCATTTTAATTAAATTGATTTCATTAAATTGATTTGGGGCGGCATGGTGGAGAGCGGTGGAGTTGCTGCCTTACATCGCCAGAGACCCGGGTTCAATCCTGACTGCGGGTGCTTGTCTGTATGGAGTTTGTACGTTCTCCCTGTAACCTGCATGGGTTTTCTCCGAGATCTTTGGTTTCCTCCCACACTCCAAAGACGTACAGGTTTGTAGGTTAATTGGCTTCGTTAAATGTCAAAAGAATTGTCCCTTAGTATGTGTAGGGTTGTATTAATGTGCGGGGATCGCTGTGCAGCACAGAGTTGATGGGCCTGTTTCCCCGCTGTATATCTAAACAAAACAAAATTAAATACATTCTTAAAATGTTTGGTAGTAAGTTTTGTAAGTTTTAGGATGTTTTTTTGTAATATTTGAATGTTGCAACATTCATACACATTAATTTTCCTTGACACCTTTGTGGACTGTATTAAAGCCAAGGGTTTGGGCAGCTTGGAAGTGGAATTTCAGCTTATTGAGTTGATTCCAACCATAAAATACCCATTTGCAATACTGCTCCTAATTTAGTTTGGTTTTCCTTGCATTGTCATCATCTCTCCCCCCCCCCCCCCCCCCCCCCCCCCCCCCCCCCCAGATTTTACCATTGATCAATACACTGGGAGCAATTTACAGTGGCCTACTAACCTACCAGCTCGCACATCTTGAGCCCGCAGAGGAAACGCATGTAAATGCCATTGGAAAATTGTTAGGTGCAGACGAGGTTGCAGCATACTGAGTCACTCTTATGTCGGTATACAACTCATCCCCTTTTCCCTCCTCTCGCCCATTTCTCCCACTATTTTGCCCCTCTTTTTATTGCCTCCCCACATCCCCTTCCACCTACATCCATATTTCACTGCTGTCCTTATTTTACAGCTTTTTGTCATTTTTAATCTTTGGCATTCATTCACCCATTTGCCAATCAAACCGCCTCACCTGTCTCCATTGATCACTTGCCATGTTTTGTTCCATACCTAACTCTCTTCTAGCTTTCTCTCCTCTACCAGAATTAGTCTGAAGAAGGTCCTGACCTGAAATGTCCTACAGAGATGCTATTTGACTGGCTGATTTACTTCAGTATTTTGTTTGTTGTAAACCAGCATCTGCAGTTCCCTTTGTCCATGAGCCAGTCTTATGTGTAGGAAAGAACTGCAGATGTTCATTTAAATTTAAGATAGGCACAAAATGCTGGAGTAATTCAGCGGGTCAGGCAGCATCTCTGGAGAGAAGAATGGGTGCCTTTTTCGGGTCTTGACTCGAAACCTCACCCATTCCATCTGTCCAGAGATCTGTCTGACCCGCTGAGTTATCCAGTCTTATGTAATACACACATTGTTTATGCAAATTTCTGTTCATGCAAAGCAGTTTTTTTTAAATCAACAGCTGATATACAAATTAGGAGGAAGAGTAGGCCATTATATTAATTGAAACTGCTCCACCATTGATAGCTGATGTCTTGTAATCACAACTCCACTGCAGGTTACCTTTCATTTCTTTTCTTATCAATAATCTGTGCCACAGCTTGAAAAATATTCAAAGACTCTGCTTCCACTGGCCGTTGACGAAGACTATTTAAAAAATTCACAACCCTTTGAGTAAAAAAAAATTCTCCTTACCTCTGCCTTAGGTGGGTGAACCTTATTTCTGAATAGTGAACCCAGGTCTTTGACTCTCCACATTTAATATGCAAGACACACCTGCAAAGCGGCAGCAACAACGTGTGTTGAGATATATGCGCCCAAGGAAAGTTTTCAATAATAAATTAGTGCGAATTGTGGTATAGTGTGTTTGCAAAGAAACATGAATCCCTGACTTTGTCACTTACTCTGCCAAGGAAGCTAAATGACACTTGTCATTTTTAAGAACATTATTTTTGTCCAACTATTCACACAACTCTTACTCACAACCAGCAGAAATTATGCTTGTCATCACACAAAAACTCTAATTTGGACATCATCTGTTTGAATGCTGAAAATAGTGATTTTGCTCTTTTTTAATAACATTTCACTAAAAATGTTCATTAAATTCTTCCTCTCTGTTTTTGTACAGAAAGTGCCTGTACATAGCTGGTCCTTTCAGAACCCAGTTGTCAGGCAAACTCTTACAATGCTTGCGGATTACAAATGCCCCGCATTTCTACGGGCTTCCTTCATTAGAGCGCGCACTGCAGGGAATGGTCCACATCACTGCTCTTCCTGGATGGAGTTTGCACTCAGACACTGTGGAATCCTCTTCACTTTGTACTAAATATCTGAATGGTCTTCTAGAGGTATGTGTTCAGATGCCAGGAATAACCTGCAAAATAATTACACTTTTAAAGTGATTTAGCTTTGTAATAAAACAGGTGCTCACAGCAGCTGCGGAAATGATTTACAAAAAGTGACGTTTCAAGTCAGTAGCATTTTGCTGCCTTACCATGTTAGTTTTATTTTCGTCCAGGTGAAGAGACTGAAGAGAACTAGAAACTCAACAAATTATTTCCTCACATTGGTTGATATCCATGAAATCACTGTTTATTCTGTTCAGTCTTCCAAGCTGCAGAAATGTTTTTGGAATACAATGAAACATTGCAGCATCACAAATGTCTTGACAGATTTTGTAGTTACAAAATTTCATTATCAAAACAGGTTTTAAGGAAGTAGTTTATAATAGAAATATAAAGTTGCAAACTTGTAATATTAAAAATGGAAATTTAATTTCACTCATGATTCATTAATGCTCCAAGCTTTATCCATATGTTCTGCACATGCGATAACTCCAGAAGGCTCCAATGATTTGTTCATCCACCGATGGAGGAATTGTCGATATTTGCTGAACCTCAATCTTAAGATTTGATTAATAATTGATATCACTGCAGTCCATCTGTCACGCCAAGTGTTTTGTGGATAGTATGTTTCACCTGGTAGTAAGTGGGTGCTCGATCATTGGTGTTGATTTAATGGGTTGGCAGTTGTGCTTCTCTGTGGCACCCCAAAAGATGGGAGGAAAATTGATTGAGGAAGGAGAGAATGTTCTGGAATGCTTGATGTTCTACATTTCTGGAAGGAAGGAATGTACTGTAATGACCAGGGACAGAAATGTCTCATTAGAATAATGAACCGACAGAAATCTCAAAACTATATCTCTGGTGATACTAAACTATTCTGTAGCTGTAAACCAGTAGGAAGGATATTGATTACATTTTCTGGGAATTTCAATGATGAGAAAATGGCATGGAGTATTGATTGTGCGATAATTGAAATGTGCAGATAAAACAATAACATCATGTTCACAAAGATAAGATTCAAAGTGAGATGAATACTTTTTAGTGTTCTTCCTTTCTTTGTTTTCAGTGTTTGTTTTTTCAAAATGTTCTTGGTGCAATGAAGTTTGCATTGTTCGATTTGTTCTGTCAACTGAGCTAGGGTAAGTGGAGAAAATGTCAGTGGAGAACATATAGAAAACAATAATCATGATGTCAGGTTTAGAATAGCTTTGGAAAAGGATATAGACTATTTCAGATTAAAAATACTGATCAAATAAGATCAAATATCAAAGGAATGAGAAAAATATGTGTCCTTAGTAAATTAGAATTGTATTGGCAGTCTGTACTGTAAAAACAGTGATACGAGACCTTTAATAGGCAAGTGTTTCTGCTGGAGCCTAAATACATTCTGAACACATGATGAACTTAAAGCCAATGTATCATTAATAACTAAAAAGTAGATGGGAAAACAAGCAGAAAACCAAAGTGCTGATGTCAGGTTATTAATTCAAGCCAAGTTAACTGGCTGATTATAAAAAGTGCAGATAAGAAACACAAAAGAAAATATGGAAAGACTTGGTATGCTTTCTTAGATGAGATACCTCCCTAATTGTTGAGGGAAGGAAATTACAGAGGCATTGGTCATAATCTCGCAAACACCAGTAAATTCAAAGGTGATGCCAGAGGACAGCACTTGCAGGAGGCCTCATGCACATTATTCAGTCATTTCTTCTGACATTCTGAGTATCTCTTCCATGACAACTTGGAATTGTGAGTCTATTTTAGGAGTTTGATGTAAGGTATGTTAGCATAGTAGCCAATAGAGTGAAACTTAACCAACATGAAGTTGTTGGCCGCAGAGAGGACACTGACAATTGCTTCTGTTATATTTTTGGTGAATTTGGAGGATTCTGTGAAGGCTAATATAATGGCATCTTTCCAGTACTTTAAGGTGCCTGCTGTAAGTATCGCACACCTCCAAACCATACCGGAGACAGTGATCACCAGTGTCTGGTAGACCATAAGTTTTCTACCAGTATGTTCATGGTATTTTATTCTCACATGTACTTGGGTACAGTGACATTCTTGTCTTACATACAGTTCAGAAAAAATGTTACCATACATAGGCACAACATACAATCAAGTACAAATGTGTAGACATAGTAGATTACACAGTACACAGGATTCGCCACATTTCTGATGCTGTTTCATATGATTCGTCCACAGTTGTTAAAAATGTAGTCTTAACTTGGCCATAAAGGCCTTTTATTCTGGCGGTAGCACTTGGTCACAGGGTCCTCTGCCACCCCATGCCACTGCAAGCCGCGTCTGATCTGCATGCTCAACCTCTTGCAGTGGCGCCTGATTCACCTGTAGCACATCTAACTGCCCGCTCGACTGGCACCATAAACCGGTCTTGTTGTCCTTCACCTCACATTGCCACGGGACCATGGAACACCGTGTGCCTCGAGGCTGTGGGACCACAGCCCACCCACCATCACTCTTGTCTTCCTGTGTCTGCTGCCGCCGCCATCTGTACTATGAGGGCACGAATCACTTACTTATCTGGCTGGAAGATACAGTTTTAAACACAGTATCCTTATCATTATACAACTGAGAAAATTTCACTTCGTTTTTTCATTAACTAATTAAATTACTTTCCTTCATCCTCTGATCTATCATGAAAGGGAAAATGGTGATATTAAAGAGAAGTAAGCTGCAGCAAGGAGATTGGTTAAAATGTTATTAAGAAGATAGAAACAACTGCAATAAAACATTTAAATTTGCAAAACTATAAATAAAACTTTAAAAATGCACAATAATAAATTGACGCATGGCAAATTAAAAATAATAATAATGTTAAACAAAGAAAATACTGCTGTGCTGATAATTTAGGCATCAGTCCCTTTTTTCAGTGGTAGTCAGCCCATTTCATGTCAATATTGACTCAGAACTTTGACTGACCCAGCATAGAGACTAAAGGTAAATATTTTCACTGTTGCATTGCTGAGATGTTTCATTTCATGTGAACTTTTTGACTTTGTCAATCTATCAGGTAATTTCATCCTTTTATGTGGAATGGGGAGGAAATGCAGTGTCTTTCATGGGTAAAGGTGTCACAAAGAATGCAGTTATCTGCTTGCTCCAGCTGTCCTACGAGATGAAAACGCAGGCCAAAGATAAGGTAGGAACATCAATAGAACATTTACATGTTTGATGAACACCTTTGAGCAAGTAAACATTTTTCTGACATTTCCTTGCTACTTCATGGTTGAATATCTTTTCAGAGAATATCTGGTTCACTGTTCCCTACACAGTCAATGCATCATAGATATCAGATAAATTTAGATGAAACTTATGAATAAGCAATTAATAAGCATATCTAGGCATGCATATTTTATTAAATAATGCACGTAGCAAGTTCATTTCAATGTGAATTGGGATTGTACGTGGTAAGATGGCTTATTGAGGTTGTTGGGTGGCTTATTAATGAATTTGCCTCATTGAGATAAGAATTAAGGGCCTGTCCCACTTGGCCGTCATTCGCGCGCCATTTACGCGACTTGCTAGCATGTCGGTAGCGTGGGACGGGCGCATGGAGTGGTGTGGAGGAGTGTGGTGTGGCGTGGAAGAGTGTGGACTTCGTCCTGCACAAAATCTTTGCACGCCTCCGGACAGGCCCAAGACCCTGGCGCGGCGCAACGTCTCGCCTCCAACAGCAGCAGCAGCAGGCAAGCAATCGCCGAGCCTGGCCTGGGGCTCACGTCCGTTGCGGATCCGGATCCGCCCCCACTCCTACTCCCAGAGCGGGGCCAAGACGATTGGAGATAGACACAAAATGCTGGAGTAACTCAGCGGGACCGACAGCATCTCTGGAGAGAAGCAATGGGTGACGTTTAGGGTCGAGACCCTTCTTCAGACTGAAGAAGAGTCTCGACCCGAAACATCATCCATTCCTTCAAGCTCAGTGCACCGTTGCGCGTCAGTCACTACCGGCCGGACAGGCCCTAAATTGTTTAAATTTGAAAAAATAATTTCCATTTTAAGAACAATGTGTATATTCAGTTAATTATTAATTCAGTGTGTGCTGTACATTATCATGGTCAGGCAAGTTGTGCTGTATGTAAAACAAGGAACAGCAGATGCTGGTTTTACCAATGAAGGACACAAAATGCTGGAGTAACACAGTGATTCAGGCAGCAACTTTTCTTCTTGCGTTTGAGGCAGCAGAGGTTATGTGATGCCCTCCAGGCGCTGTAGCCAGTTGAATGTGCTGTTGTCGAGGGCCGTGAGGTCTACCCCTCCACTAGGGGGGCGGAGGATAGTGCAGTCGAAAATGACGTTCTGCGCTGTTTGCTGGTCTGCTCTACGCATGCAGGTCGCTGATGAAACAGGCCCCCAGCGATGCATGTTGGTGTTGAACCGGCCGACCCCTGTACAGAGCCGGTTCAGGGCGACCCACTCTTTTCGGGGCAGGTCGAAGCCGGGTGGGGCTGTGGTGTTCGATGCAACAGTGAATTGAGGAGGTCGCGAAGTCTGTCCCCAGCTAGTTCTCCAAGCTCTTAGAGTGTTGAAACCGGAGCCACAGAAGATCGCTGCGTGATGGGAGAAGGGGCGACGAGATGACAGGCGTCGAGGTCCCAGTTGCTGTGTATTCTGGGCGAGGTGGTGGAAAGGATGTTTGGCGTCCGATGGGGCCTTGCACACCAGCTGTGGGTGACGTACTCGCTGCAAAGCTTGGCGGGTGCGATACCTGCGAGCACCGGCGGACGATCCGTCGGAGAAGGACGTAGGCATCCGGTGATCATCCACATGGTGTCATTGAGGATGACGTCTAGCTTGCTAGTATGAGCGCTGCGGCACCATGCTGGGGTGGCATACTCAGCGGCGTTGTACACGAGTGCAAGAGCACTGGTTCGGAGAATAGATGTCCTGGCGCCGATGACTATCCAGCCAAGCAAAGCAGGAGTTTGTTCCATGCCGAAACTTTAGCACGGAGAGCTTCAAGATGTTGCTTTGTAGGTCAGTTGCCGATCTAGTTTCGCCCCAAGGTATGTAGGAAATGGGTTATAGGGTAGGGGTGACCCACTGAGGGTGACGGTTAGCTGGCATTGAGCTTCCTTGTTGTTCAGGTGAAAGGCCGATGTGGTGGTTTTTGCCACTCAGTTTTAGTCTCCAGGTCTTAAGGAAGCCCGCGACAAGTTCCATATCCGCCGAGAGCACATCCTCCACGTTTGACCAACTCCTGTCCGAATGCAGTAGGGCCAGATCATCTGCGTATCCATACTGGCACGAGGTCGTGCGTGGCAGATCGCTGATATAGAGATTGAAGAGCATGGGGGCCAGTACCGAACCTTGGGGGACTCTGGTTCTTAGGCATCGCAGTCAGCTAGATTGTCCGTCGCTGGTCTTGAGTACAAAACTGTGGTTGGCAAGGATGTTGGCAAGGAACTGCATTAAGTGGCAGTCAGGAATGGTGCGGAGGAGCTTCAAGATCAGGCCCTGGTGCCACACTGTATCGTAGGCAGCGGTGAGGTCCACCACCAGCAGCAACCCTGGAGAACATGAATAGGTGACGTTTCAAGTTTGGACCCTTCTTCAGACTGAATCAGGGTTCCGATCTGAAAAGTCACCAATCCATGTTTTCCAGGGATGCTAACTGACTCGCTGAGTTCCTCCAGCATTTTGTATTTTTCCAAGTCTTAACTATAGATTTATTGCAATATCTCTGAAACACAGTAATATAATAACAAGACCACATTTCCTCCAAAAAACTGAAATTGATCTATGGCTTAACAGTTAAATAACAGTTAAATATGTGGTTAGGTAGATAATACTTTGGTTAGGTGGGTGTGCACATATATTAAATAGCAGGAGAATTAAATTTTAGAGTTAGCAGAGCATAAGAACAGGTGAGTCTCACTTTTGGGAAATAAGGTGGATAAACAAAATTGTTAAGCTCATTTACTGAGGTGATGCACAACATTTAAGTTTCCATATTGGAATATTTTGCAATGCACAAATGTGGGGTCTGAATTTGTTTGTATTCCGTATTCAATGAAGTATTGAATGAGATGAACCTTGTAAAAGAGAAAACATTAGCATGTTTGGTATCTTTAGAAGTGGATAAATTGTAAGGCCCAGGTGAAATATTTCCCTGGCTATGTAAAGAAGCAAGGGAAGAAATTGGGATCTAAGAGCATTTAAAAAAAAATCTCCCACACTTCTGAAATGCCTTCAGAACATTAGAATACTTCAAATGTGGTCTTATTTAAAAAGAAAGAAGGAATAAAACGGTCCAGTAATTTTAACCCGAGTGGTGGGTAAATTATTACTATACACTTTTCTAGTGTATGGTGTAAACCTTCATTTAGAAAGACATATTCACAGAGATCCTCAGCGTGGCTTCATTAAGGAAAGTTCACATCAGTCTAACTTGACAGCTTTCTTGGAGGAGAGTTCAATTGATGCAATGCAATTGAACTTGAAGATATTTCACAATGTCTCACAAGGTACATTTGTCTAACATGCCATGATGTCCATGGGAGAGTGGGGACATACGTTGGATACAAAATTGGTTCAGGAGCAGGTGCATTGGCTACTGGTTCTTATGTCTGGAACACTGTTCTAAATAAGCTACCGCAACGAATAGTACTCACCTCCTCACTTTGCGTTTTTTAATAACTCCTTTCTCGTTTCCCTGACATTTCAGTTTAAATCTTTAATACCAGTGTGACAGATTCAGCCACATTCATGCACACTATCTGTCTTTAATGTTGCACATACTGCCTCCTTCGTGCACATGCAAATTATGTGCACGGAAGCAAATTTCAGTGTGCACTCCGACAAAGCCATCTTCACATATACGGATATTTACTCCACATTTTAAACACATTATGTCAGTCATGAAATTGAATTTTCAAGCCAAAGAGTAAGGATGAAAGGAAAGAGGGCATGTGGCATTTGATTTTACATTTCCCTTAATTGAAACATAGAATTGCGATAAGAAACACAAAAGAGCAGAAGGGAATTGTGCAGGTAGAAATTTAGTGTTTGTGGCTTTCAGGTAAAATACCACATAAAGAAACTGAGTTACTGGTATCAGAATTCTTTAGAAAAAAATGACAGTACAATAGTTGATTTAGCTGCAGAAGTTAGAAAATTGAAAGATTATTCAAAGAATGTGAAGATATTTAATACTCTAATAATAAGAAACGTGTGAGATAGCACTTTGTGACACAGCTTCTGGAGCTGCATCCTCTCAACTCGACCAGGTTCAATCCTGAGCTCTGCTTGTCTGTGTGAAGTTTGCACATTCTCACTGAATTTGTGTGCTTCCTCTGGGTGCTCTGGTTTCATACCACATCATTCGAATGTGCAGGCACTGTAAATTACCCCAATTGCACAGGTATGTGGTTGAGTCTGGGGGTGATGGGGAAAGTGGGAAGAATAAAATGAATTTGTGTCAGAAACAAATGGTGCTTTATTGACATGGAGTCGGGCTGAATGCCCTGTTTCCATGATGTATCTCTCTATAACTCTGACAATTAATAGTACTGTGATTCAGGCTGAATGTGGAGAAGGGGGCAGGGGACTGACATGGGGTGAAATTAATGGAAGAATGATGTACATGGGGACATGGAGCTACCAGACAAGGAACAATCTATAACGATCTAAAGAAACTGATAAGATGCATTGAAATTGGAAGATTATTAAAATTTAAGATTCATTTAGATAAAAAATAGAGAATAATGGCTGCCAGCTGATTCACTATAACCAATCTTAAAGTGAAGCATCAAGATATTGAATAATGCAGATTGATAATATTGTGTGATAAATGTAAAATACATTGTTTTTTAATGTGCATGGAAATTAGATCTCATATCACTGCTTTCTCAGCTTTTTGTGATTGAAAATCTACTTAATCCAGAATAAGTGATGTCTATGGCTGTCTCTGAATTGAATCTAGTTATGACTTTCAACCAGCATTTCCTGTTATGACCCCAAATGGATTTCCACATCGGTGATACATACAATGCATAGAGATTTGTAGCATGGAGATGGATTTTTCAGCCCACCAAGTTTGTGCTATCAACCATACATGTACTTTAATCCTCAATTCATCATATGTTTTTATTCTCCCCACATTCTTATCAACTCCCCCAGATTTTTCTGATTTCCTACACACTAGGGGCAATGTACACAAGTCAATTACTCTTCCAAACTGTGTGACTTGTGAATGTGAGAATAAACCAGAGCACCAAGGGGAGCACATGCAGTTAGAGGGGAAAATGGCCATTCGGTCCATCAAGTCGGCTCTGCCATTCAATCATGGCTGATCTATCTCTCCCTCTTAACCCTATACTCGTGCCTTCTCCCCATAACCTCTGACACCTGTACGAATCAAGAATCTATTTACCTCTGCCTTAAAAATATCCACTGACTTGGCCTCTACAGCCTTCAGTGGCAAAGAATTCCACAGATTCACAACCCTAAAGACATTTCTCCTCATCTCTTTCCAAAAAGAATGTGCTTTAAATCTGAGGCTATGACCTCTAGTCTTAGGCTCTCCCACTAGTGGAAACATCCTCTCCACATCCACTAAGCCTTTCATTATTCTGTATGTTTCAATTAGGTCCCCCCCTCGTACCTTCCAGCGCAGTGCTGACAAACGCTCATCATAGGTTAACCTATTCTTTCATGGGATCATTCTTGTAAGCCTTCTCTGGATCCTCTCCAGAGCCAGCAGATATGGTGCCCAAAATTGCTGACAATATTATTCCAAATGTGGCCTTACCAGCGTCTTATAGAGCCTCAACATTACATCCCTGTTTTTTGTATACAAGCCCTCTTGAAATAAATGCTAGCATTGAGTTTGGTTTCTTTACTACTGATTCGACGTGCAGATGAACATTTTGGGAATCCTGCACCAGCACTCCGAATTGCACACAAATGGCATTAAGATCACGAATAGGCAGCAGCCCAGCTCTGCTAGCTGCACCAATGTGTATGAAGTATCTTCCCACATAATGCTCATTTTAGAGCTTTGCAAGATCTTTGCTTGCACTTCAACAACCCACACAACTCCTTCCCCGATCTTCAGCTGGCCCCCTGACCACTAAATAACTCTCGGTAAAATGAATTTCAGAGGGCAGCTAAATATGAGAAGGATATTACGTTATCCCTCAGTTGTTATAATTACAGGATTTTGTTAAAAGAGGCTCCTTATAAAAGTTGATTCAGCTCCTTATATCTATTTTGCTCTTGCTTTGCCGTGCTGGTCATGTCTTCTTTGCCTCCCAATTGATAGAGTTTGCACTGCAATTCAGGGAGCAGTTTTTTTGGCCACAGGGAGGACGTTATTGAGGATGACCCATGCTATGATTCCATTTGTGGCAGACTCCTTTGTGGTTACCACTATCTCCTTCCTCAAAATGGTCACTGTTACAACAGGTCCATGGCAGGTCCTCCTTTTGAACATTTCAACCTGACACACATATTCTGTTTCTCATTCCACAGATGCTGTCTGACATACTAGGTATTTCTTGCATTTTCAGTTTTTGCTTATTTTTCCACAACAGTTGCCTGATCCTCATAGTGTTGTTAGCGTTTTTGCTTTTTTATTACAGATTTTCACCATCTACATTGTTTTTATTTTGTTGCCTCTGTGGCTCAGACTGGCATTCTTTGCTTTGCTCTCACAGTCTGTTTATTGCCTCACATGAATCAATTACGTACTCATGGAAGCTGATGCTGGTTCTGATATTGCAAATCTGTGGAGATTCTGAAAATGATTAGAAGTAGCAAGCATAGCTGGAAATACACTAGCTTTGTCAGTGACTTCGGCAATATATTTACATCAGATTCTCACTGTACATTTGGGTTCTGGTTTAAATTGTTGTGCATGGTACCGAGGGCTTGCAAAATCAGATAGTGAAGGGGTGATGGGAAAATTCAGGAAATGCTGAATCAAGAATACATGGGTAATACAGACATCACTGAGACAGGAATAATCCTTTTGGATCCCCCCCACTATGATAATTTACCCTGCACCATCCCCAACACTGAATTAACCATAGAGACCTATTTGTGCATGGCCTAATTTTCATCATTTTAGATCAGAATTTACTCTTTGCTTCACAAAGTGCATTCATTCATCTCAGCATCTCATGTTCATTTAAATTTGCCTAGGGAATTCTGTAATTGCAGTACAGAAACTTTTATTGAATCACTGAATGGAACAGTGTATATTGACGAACTGACACGCTTTTTAATATTTTTTTCAAAAGATCAATAGAAAGGGCAATTATGTGTGCATCATTGATACTCAAGGAAGCTGATGCTATTTTTGAGGTTGCAAATCTTTCGAGACTCCAAAATAGATTAGAAGGAGCACTCATTGCTGGAAATGCACTAGTTTTCCTTAGTTAAATGAAACAAAGCCAGAATAATCCAATGTAATTACACAAGATGAAAAGGGTACGAGAGAGG
Source organism: Okamejei kenojei (assembly GCA_035221665.1). Taxonomy (NCBI): domain Eukaryota; kingdom Metazoa; phylum Chordata; class Chondrichthyes; order Rajiformes; family Rajidae; genus Okamejei; species Okamejei kenojei. Next base: position 103,933,409 of record CM069134.1, on the reverse strand, counting down.
CCATCTTTGCCCTGCCCATATCCATTGCTGTCTTTCTCATCACTTTTTGACAACCCATATGCTGATTACCTAATCCATTTTCATCTTTCTTGATTTGTTACATCCAAATTCTTTATAAATCAATTGCTACTTTTTATTGGAAGCACAAGTATAAGATTGTGCAATATTTTAAATGTTAGCATCTTCTTCCAAGATCTAATCATGTGATGCAATCGTAATGCAATGCTGGTTGGAAATAATTGCTTTGTTGAAGGCACTTCCATCAAGCCAGAACTTGTATGCCTTTTGCACCTGCTCATATGAGCTTTAAGGATCACACAAAATGTCAAATGATCATAAGATGACCCCCTGGTTCTTTGACCAATATATTGCATTCAAGCACAGATTAATCATTCAACTCAAATTGCTACTTACTGAATTTTAATAGATTTAAGTGTCAATGCCTCCCCACTTTAAAAAAGCAGTTTTAAAATTTGAAGTCGTTTATCCTACGTAAACCGCTTTGAGATGTATCCAAAATATCTGATGATTCTTCATTAATATATTTCTGCAAAGTGTGTCCATGTGGTGTATTTGAATTGAGAGCAAAATAATAATAATGTACTTTATGAAAATAAGAAAATATTATTTGATGGTTAGAACTGGACCCTTTGAACAAAATACACCTGGAAATGGATGGTATGAAAATAACTCTATTCCAATATGGAGAGTTTGGAGAATTGTTTTGTCCCCTGAAACTTTGGAGCACTTTTTTGAGAAATCATTGTGATTTTATTTGCAAAAGTGGCTTAATGTGTAGATGTTCATTAAAAATTTCCATAAAATATATACTGCCTGTAAAGCCTTGTTCATATAGATTGAATGTACTTTTCCATTTCCATCTCTTACTAATAAAAATAAACTAGTGAACTTTTTTTTAAATTTATTTTTTTTGTTTATTTTTGTTAGAAGTAAGTACAATAGTCTGGTACACAAGTACCTAATACATAAATACATATTTTCATTCTTGTACAACTTCATACTTTTGGTTCAATAATAAAAGAACAGTGAGAGAAAAAAGAAATAAAGAGTGTCGGAATAGATAGACAAGCGAGTAGAAACAGAAAGCAAAAGAAATAAATTACAGAGATGAGAAGTTAAAAGATTGAAAGAGAAGGAAAATGTAAAGAAAAGAGAGATTAGGAGAGATCTACCTATCTCGTATTTTTGCCCATCCGTCACCCAGTTCTAAACCATTTAATTTCTAAGGTTATGTTATGTTGCACCATATGCTTGTAAAAAGTTAATAAAAGGAGACCAAATCTTTAAGAATTGGTCTACTTTGCCTAGTAGGAGGAACTTCATTTCTTCAAGATGTAGCATTTCAGACATGTTTGAGATCCACATTTTGAATGTTGGCGTAGGTGCGTTTTTCCAAAATTTAAGTATAACTTTTTTTGCTGTTATTAGACCATAATTAAGAAAAGCTTCTTGGAATATAGTTAGTTTACTTCCCTCTTCCATTGATCCAAAGATAATCAATTCTGTATTGGGGTTCAATTTTGTGTTAAATACTTTTGTAAAAATTCCAAAAATTTCATTCCAAAATTTATACAGTTTTGTACAAGAGACAAAGGAATGTGCTATAGTGGCATTTTGAGTTAAACATTTGTCGCAGATGGGGGAAACGTTTGAAAATATTTTATTCAGTCTTGTTTTCGAATAATATAATCTATGTAAAATTTTAAATTGAATTAGGTTATGTCTTACATTCATTGAACATTTGTTTACATATAATAAATTTTTATCCCATCTATCGTTCGGAATTTTTATCAATAACTCTTGTTCTCTCTTCTAATTGCCTCTGTCGTTGGTGTTTCTATATTTAGAATTATATTATATAAGTAAGATATTAAATCGCTTGATTCTGCCTTTCTATTCATTCCTTCCTCCAATAAATCTGGGGTTAAAGTTTGATATCCTTGTATATACTTTTTCAAATAATCTTGAATTTGAAGGTATTTGAAATATTGATTACTTTTCAAATTATATTTTAGTTGTAGTTGTTGGAATGATAAAAATGTTCCCATTTCATACATATCTCCCATCGTTTTAATTCCTATTCTTTCCCAATGGATAAACGTTTTATCAATAATGAATGGTTTGAATGAGGGATTATTAGCTATTGGAGAAAGAAGTGATAATTTTCTTAATTTTAAAGTTAATTTTATTTGTTTCCAAATTCGTATTATACTATGAATAATTGGATTCTTCTTGTATATTATATTGGTCAGTTTTATCAGGGAAAGAAGGATCGCTCCTATATTATAAGGGGAACAATCCTCTTTCTCCATTCTTATTCAATCTACCTGTTGGGCAGAACTGTCCAACCAGTAGATTATATTTTTAATATTCACTGCCCAATAATAATACAATAAGTTAGGGAGTGTCAGTCCCCCTGATTCTTTAGATTTACACATGTGTTTTATTTTAATTCTGTGTGATTTATAATTGAAACATATGAAATTTATAATATCAGAATCTAATTTTTTAAATAATTTTTTAGGTAAGTATATTGGTATTGATTGAAATAGGTACAATATTTGTGGTAAGAAGATCATTTTTATCGCGTTTATTCTGCCTGTTAAAGACATCGGCAGTGTCTTCCAAAATTTAATCAATCCATTTAATTTAGTTAATAAAGGCATATAGTTTGCGTTGAGTAATGATTTATAGTTCCTAGAAATATGGATGCCCAAATACTTAAATTTTTCTGTTGTAATTCTAAAAGGGAATTTCAACAGATGTGTCGACTCTTGAGGTTTTATCGTCATAATTTCGCTTTTGTTCCAATTTATTCTATATCCTGAAAAAGAACCAAATTCCTCTATTAAATTTAGTATATTTGGTATGCTAATTTGCGAATTTGTAATATATAATAATACGTCGTCTGCATATAATGAAATTTTATTATTTGAGTGTTTGGTAATATACCCATGAATATTCGGATGGCTTCTTATACTTTCAGCTAAAGGCTCTATCACTAGTGCAAATAGCAGGGGCGATAACGCGCACCCCTGCCTATTGCCCCTTGCTAATTGGAATTTCGGGGATAATATATTATTAGTCAGTATTCTAGCCGTCGGCTTATCATATAATAATCACTAGTAATAATTTTACTAGTGAACATTAGCATGGAAAATAATATATTAATTGCAAAGCAAGTTTACAATGGCTTTGTTTACAACTTTATATAGAATAAATTTGAATCTTGATTCTAAAAGCTCTGGCGATCGGATTTAAGGTTTCAGGGTCAGTTTATTGTCATATGCACCAGTTCAGGTTCAGTAAAATGTAAGTTACCAAGGCATATTCTGAAAATTGAGTGGAATGTGTTTTTGATGGTTGTGTAGGTCAAGGGAGTTTGAAACTCTGGTTGGGCAGGCAACATGTTGATAGTATTTTGGCACCACATTCTTGAGGTTGACCGGATCAAAATACCTGATTATTACGAAAAAGGCCATAGGATACTTTGTTTCAATGCTGTTGGTGACAGAGTGTGGTTCCCGAGTTTAGCATCAGCCTGGATGTGATGCAGACGAGAGTCAGGATAGTCAAAATGAATTCCTGTTGCAGGTAGTAGGGATGACACTGCACTAAGATATTCCATTATCAGGGGAGCAGGAGCTTGCCAGGACGGCCACGTCTGAGTGTTATGCAAAGCTAGATAAGAAGCAAACTCCTCTGCCCTTTACCTGCCAGAGAATACTGGTAGGTCCATCTGGTGTAGCTAAAAATCTTCCGGTTGTGTGGCATGGTCAGGTGAGGCAGAAATGCATGGATTTAAGGCATTTAAAGACTGCATGGATGAACTACAACAATTGTTCATCCCAGTTTGGCAAAATAATAAATCAGGGAAGGTAGTGCATCCGTGGATAACAAGGGAAATCAGGGATAGTATCAAAACTAAAGATGAAGCATACAAATTAGCCAGAAAAAGCAGCCTACCAGAGGACTGGGAGAAATTCAGAATCCAGCAGAGGAGGACAAAGTGCTTAATTAGGAAAGGGAAAATAGAGTATGAATGAAAACTGGCAGGGAACATAAAAACGGACTGCAAAAGTTTTTATAGATATGTGAAGAGAAAAAGGTTAGTTAAAACAAATGTAGGTCCCTTGCAGTCAGAAACTGGTGAATTGATCATGGGGAACAAGGACATGGCAGACCAATTGAATAACTGCTTTGGTTCTGCCTTCACTAAGGAAGACATAAATAATCTGCCGGAAATAGCAGGGGACCGGGGGTCAAATGAGATGGAGAACTGAGTGAAATCCAGGTTAGCCGGGAAGTGGTATTAGGTAAATTGAATGGATTGAAGGCCGATAAATCCCCAGGGCCAGATAGGCTGCATCCCAGAGTACTCAAGGAAGTAGCCCCAGAAATAGTGGATGCATTAGTGATAATTTTTCAAAACTCTTTAGATTCTGGAGTAGTTCCTGAGGATTGGAGGGTAGCTAATGTAACCCCACTTTTTAAAAAGGGAGGGAGAGAGAAAACGGGGAATTACAGACCAGTTAGTCTAACAACGGTATTGGGGAAAATGCTAGAGTCAGTTATTAAAGATGGGACAGCAGCACATTTGGAAAGTGGTGAAATCATTGGACAAAGTCAGCATGGATTTATGAAAGGTAAATCATGTCTGACGAATCTTAATAATTTTTTGAGGATGTAACTAGTAGAGTGGATAAGGGAGAAGCAGTGGATGTGTTATATCTGGACTTTCAGAAGGCTTTCGACAAGGTCCCACATAAGAGATTAGTATACAAACTTAAAGCACACGGTATTGGGGGTTCAGTACTGATGTGGTTTGAGAACTGGCTGGCAGACAGGATGCAAAGAGCAGGAGTAAACGGGTCCTTTTCAGAATGGCAGGCAGTGACTAGTGGGGTACCGCAAGGCTCAGTGCTGGGACCCCAACTATTTACAATATATATTAATGATCTGGATGAGGGAATTGAATGCAAAATCTCCCAAGTTTGCGGATGACACAAAGCTGGGGGGTAATGTTAGCTGTGAGGAGGATGCTAGGAGTTGGGCAGGCTAGATGCAGGTAGATTGTTCCTGATGTTGGGGAACTCCAGAACAAAGTGTCACAGTTTAAGGATGAGGGGGAAGTCTTTTAGAACTGAGATGAGAAAATCATTTTTCACACAGAGAGTGGTGAATCTGTGGAATTCTCTGCCACAGAAGGTAGTTGAGGCCAGTTCATTGGCTATATTTAAGAGGAGTTGGATGTGGCCCTTGTGGCTAAAGGGATCAGGGGGTATGGAGAGAAGGCAGGTACAGGATACTAAGTTGGATGATCAGCCATGATCATATTGAATGGTGGTGCAGGCTCGAAGGGCCGAGTGGCCTACTGCACCTATTTTCTATGATTCTAAGTGAGCCTTATCTCTATGAAACAACACACAACAATCCCTCAGTTCTCTAAGGATGTCTAGCATTTAGGTCGTTCAGTTTGTTCTCAATAGCCTGTATATTTTCCAGCAGTACGTTGGGGAGGGAGTGTGTGTGGAGGGGGGAGTGAATTTGCAGCCCAGCACATTTTCCATGTTTCCTCCAGGGATGACTGCTCATGGTCAGGCCCGGGAGCTGGAGTGTGGACTTGGTTGCTCCATCAGATAAACGGTGCGCTCGGGGCAGTCTGCACGTCGAGATAGTAGTGTCAGGCTCTCTGGTAGGTCAGGCCTCAACGAGGGACATGGCATAGAGTGCTGCAGGTCAAAGCCCGTCGCCAAAGACTGCATTGGGCTGTTCCTAGGCCAGGCCCGGTGGTCTGGTCGGATCTGCATCTTCCTGGTGTGAGGGCCCACAATCGGTTGGGCTGGTGCTCTGCTCGGGTCTGCGATTTTGACGCGTTAGGGCCTGGTTATCTGATTCGGTCAGCACCTATGCAAGGCCAAGGATTTGGGGGATATGTGTAGGCCAAAGGATCAACCTGGAGATCATAGGATATCAGACCTCTGGGAATATTAAAGATTGTATGATTAGAGCATTGAAAAAAGGTGCTATGCCTACAGCTAGATTTAAAAGAGCTGAAACGTCACCTATTCCTTCACTCCATAAATGCTGCCTCACCCACTGAGTTTATCCAGCATCTTTGTCCAACTTCAATTTTTCCAGCATCTGCAGTTCTTTCTTAACCACTTGTGGGTGGTATATTAGCATTTTTAGTTGAAAACTTATACAAATGCCTTTATGCTTAATATAGAATCTGAATTAAGGTTTAATTTTAGCAATACCATTGTAGTAAGGGAATCTATTTCTTTTTTTTGTTGTAGGATTGGATATCCATGTGGTCTTTGGTCTGCGAGCATAACATTGAAGATCATGTGCCATCAAGACTTGACCTAGCCTGGCTTATTCCCCTGTGGGTTGACCGAGACCCTGAGGTGTGCAATCGTTCTTGTACATGTCCATCAGCTAATCTATCTATCTATATACTTTTAAAACTCTGTGTGTTTGTGTGTTTATGTCTGTCAGATTTGCCCTTTGATTTCATGGTTCGCCAAAACCACACACTCAAACTGCGAGAAATGTTCCATTTTGCTAGACATTACACTTTTACATTCACGGATCCACTCCTCATTACATTTAGACATTTTTATGTACACTTTTTTTTAATCCTTCACCCCCCCTACACTCACTCGGTGGCCTCCTGCTGGCCACAAACCATAACGGCTGCTGCAGCCTGCTCTCCTCCAAAAACGCCGCCATTTTTTTCCTTTCGCTGGCGATCTTTGCTGCTGCCGCCCAGCCCCCCCGCCCACCCCGGGCCCCGACATTTTTCTTATTTCGCTGGCGATTTTACTCCTCCTCTTCCCTTCCCCCCCGGGACCCGACATTTTCCTTATTACACTCCGATTGTACTTCCTCCACTTCCCTCCCCCTCCCCCCCCCCCCCCCCCCCCCCCCCAGCCCGCCTCTATCACGCTGCCTCGTCAAAGATCGCCTCTTCCACCGGTGCTTTTCGCCGTGCTCCGAAATACAGCGGGGGAACTGTCGTTCTTTGCCTTGCGCTGCTGCGTTAACGGCCTGTCAGCCAGAGGGAAGGCAGGGCCAACTTCCAATCCAGCAGCAGAGTGGCTCCGTTAATGGATTCATTCCACAGTGAGTTCAGTTCGGTAACAATCTCCCCCACTCCCCCTCCCCCTCCCTGCCCCCTCCCTCTCCTCCCTCCCCTCCACCCCCTGTACTCGGAGTCTAAAGCACATTCGGGGACCAGACCCAATGGGTCTGCACTTGGTCTAGTTATAATATAAAACTGATCTTGGGTGGGTGTGTGTGTGTGTGTCAGTCTCATCTCCTGGAAAACCCGATGAGCTAACGGTGAAATATTGACATATACCGGTAGAGATTTACCTCATGATCTCAAAAATCGCCTCATCTGAAAATTTGATTCATTATTTCCCGAATTTATTACTAAAATTGTTCACCAATCTGGATGGAGAGAGGGAGGAGGAGAGGGGCCCTCCCTCTCTGCCCCAAAACCCTCTCTGCCCCCCCCCCCCCCCCGTCCCTATCCCCCTCTGGCCCCACTTCTTCTCTATCCCCTGTCCCTCTCTGCCCCCGCCCCCCCCCTCACTAGGGAGTGGTGAATATTGGGACCTATGGGTGAGTGAAGGAGTATTGCGTTCGGGAACCAGCCCTCCCCCCCCCCCCTCTACCCCCCCCCCCTCTAGCCGCGCCTGCGCAGTTGGGGGTTATGCCTGAGTGGATAGGGCGGGGGATGGGGTAAAAGGAGCGAATTAATAATATTCATATAATATCAAGGGGGTGGGGTTAGTGTGTGTGTGTGGCGGGTGGTTGGTGTGTGTGACACCGAAGGCCCCTCCCCCGCAACTGCATGTTGAGGGGACAGGACCCAACGGGTCTCCCTTGGTCTAGTATCTTATAAATTTCAATCAAATCATTCTGAACTCTGTTTCACAAAATATAGTCCTATATTCTTTAATCTCACAATATCATCCAAAACATGATGTCATCTCAGGATAGCATGCAAAATAAAGCTTTCAGGAAAAGTGACAGTAATAAACCTATATCTATGAGGATCTTGCCAGGATTTGAGGGCCTGAGCTATAGGTTGGGATGATTTTTTCCCTTGGAGTGTAGGAGGCTGAGGGATGATCTTCCCGAGGTGCAGAAAATCATATAGAGTGAATGCATAGTTTTTTTGTTTTTGTTTTTTTGTTTTTTTAATTTAATTTTATTTGCAGTAAGTACAGGAATATGGCACCAAGGTGCCTAATATATATTGACATATTACATTTTATGTACAGCTTCTTATTTATTTTTTTAATAATGAAAAAGAAAAAGAGAGAATAGGTAATAAAAGATAGAGAAACATGTGATATAGTGTGTGAGAAAGAAAAAAGTGTGAAAGAAGAAAGTTGTGAAAGAAAAAGAAAAAAGAAAGAAAAAGAGTAGAAAGTAAGAGATTAAGGAGATCGTTATCTATATTCTTGACCATCCCTCACCCAACCCTGAAACAGTTAGCTTCTACGGTTCTGTTGCAATGAATGTTGCAATAGTCTTAGGGGAACTGAACTGACACTGAACAGATATGGTTTAAAGTTGGAGGAGAAAGATTTTATAGAATCCTAGGGACATCATTTTCACACAAAGAGTGGAGGATATATAGAATCGTCTTGCTCCCAAGAGAAGTAGTTGTGGCAGATAATATAACAACATTAAAAGGCATTTGGACAGGTATGTCGATAGAAAAGGTTTAGATGGCAATGGGACAAAAGTGGACAACTGGGGCTAGCTTAGATGGGGTGTCTTGATCGGCATGGACACATTGGTCTGAAGGGCCTGTTTGCGCACTTTATGACTGATTCTCCTTGTGATGTAATATTTGAAGTCGGTGTATCATTCTGTTTAATCAATGCTGCAATTTTTTCAGGATCGATCTATTTTTCCTAAGGTCCGGTTACCAAGGGCAGAGTACAGTTTTCTGGATGTTGGCCAAACATTGATTATGTATCGTGGTAGTAGCATAACTTGTGTTCCTCCAGATATTAAAGGCAGTAATGTATGATCCTATCCATGGCCTTTTAATTGGCTACTACAATGAATGAATCCCAGTTACTTTTTAACTCCACTGTTTCAAGCCGTCCATTATTTAGAACACACCATGTTCCTTCAGAATGGATGGCCTTTTCTTTTCCAACAAGGCCACAGTTTTGTCCATTCACACAATCAGTTGAAGAATCTATTCACACTTCTTGCCGCATTTCTTATGTCTTCAGGAAACTAAAAGTGATGACTTTCTAGGCTATCATTTTAGCCATTTATAAATAGGATGATTATCTGCGAGCCTAATGTAGATCCTTTTGAGGTGCCAGCTGTAATTCTCCAATGCTTTGAATACCTTCCCATTATCCCTTTTCTCTGCTTCTGGCCACTCCGCAACTACCCTATCCAATTTAAAAAAAAATGTCTTCCATTGTATAGAACAGATTAAGTGTCATTCTTACTACTGACTAATTAATATAATTCCGGAATCAAATTTTGAAGTTGGTTTCCCATCTTGCATTGGCAAATAAATTACTCTGTTTCCTCCCTTATGAAGAAAGTTATTTTCTGTTAAACATTCACGTGTAATGCTACTGATGTACAACAGAGGCCTGACCAGAGAATACTAGGCTGATACTCCACTGGATGCTGAGGGAATGCTTTGTAAAACCCTGCTCCGTATAGATTGAAGAGATCCCATTATTATTTTGAAGAAAACTGGGTAGTTATCCCCCTTGTCACAAACTGTATTTTTCTTTCATACTAAAACTTAAATATTTGTTCATTATCGTATTTCTATTGATGGGATTTGCTTGCAAAAAATGATCAATATGCATATTGCATTGCACAAGCATTGAATCATGGAGATATACAGCATGGAAACTGTCCCTTCGGCCCAAGTCCTGCCAACATCCTTGTAAATCCTCTCAACACTCTTTCCAGCTTACTGACATATTTCCTATAGCTGGATGACCAAAACTGAACATGATACTACAAATAGCTTGATCATTGATCCTTCTTTTCTACAATTCTCCCAGGCCCAATTGTTCACTGTGAAAGTCTTGCCCTGGTTTCACTTCCTAAAATGCAACATCTCTGATTTATCTGAATTAAACTTCATCTGTCATTCCTTGGTCCACTTATCTAGCTGATCAAGATCCCGTTGTAATTCATGATAATTATCTTCACTGTCTACGATACCACCTATCTTAATATTATCTGTAAACTTACTAATCATGCCTTGTACATTCCCATTCAAATCATTGAAATAGATGATAATTAGCAGTGGATGCAGCACTGATCCCTGAGGCACACCATTAGACGTAGGTCTCCAGTCCAAAAAACAATCTTCCACCACCACTCTCTCTTTCCTACCATAAATCAATCCTGCATCGATCAATTTGGATCCAATCTAATCTAACCTATCCAATCTAATGTACCTGAGCAGCCTACCACATGGAACCTTATCATAGGCCTTACTGAAGTCCATATTGACTATGTCTACATAGTAGGCTCCCAACAACTTCCTTGGTTACTTCTTCAAAAAATTCAATCAAATTTGTGAGATTCTAGTTCCCCCATGTACAAAACCATGCTGAATATTCAATTTCAACCCCGTCTTTCCAAATGCATGTCTATCTTATCTCTTAGAATTTTCTCCAGTAATTTTCCTATTGCAAATGTTACTCATACTGGTGCACAGTTCCCAGGATTTTCTTTGCAGCCTTTCTTAAATAGCAGCACATCATTGGCCAGCCTCCAGTTTTCCGGCACCTTACCCATGTCTAATGATAATTCATACACCTCAGCCAAGACTCCTGCAACTTCTTTAGCTTTCCACAGTGTCCTTGAATATACCTGATTAGGTCCTGGAGATTTATATACAATCATATGTTTTAGGACATCCAGCCACTTTGAACTAGAAGGCATCGTCAATAACTTTCCCAAGTTCCAGAATCTTTATTTGTTTCTCCATGGTAAAAAAATTGGAGAAATATTCATTTAGAGCCTTGCCTGCCTTGTGGAACGCCACACATAGATGATCAAATTCCTACATTTTTCCTACATTTTACTTAATTTGCAAGATCTTGAGGTCCCAATATGCAATCTATAATGGCAAATCACTTTATTTCTATTTTGCAGGCATATGTCAACAAATATTCAGATGTGCACCAAATATTATATAATATCTCCATTTTCGGCATTAATTTGAAGTATGCAGTGTATGTGTTATGCAAATGATGAGACCAATACATTGTTCAATACATGCTATATATATTAGTTTCTGTTTGTATTTTTCTAGGTACGTTTTGGCAGCTTGGGTATTGGATCAGCATTAACACTGGTAGAAAGTGGCTGTGTTGCATTGGCAGCCAGCTGTCAAAACATTTCTGGAGGATTATGGGGCACAGTGCTTAATATCTTTCTGGACCAGTCTGAGTGCAGTCTGGTTCGTAAGGAGGTAGGCAATCCATTCAATTATATAGTAGTAGATATTAGTGCTATGATTTGGCTTTTACCCAACATACTGAGCACTTCAGAGCAATAAAGCATATTCATAATTAGGCTGCCTTCTCTGAGCTATATTCTGTAACTATCGCAGTGATCTTGATGGCATATCGCTGGACGAACAATTATTCTAATTGTGATGTAGGAGTTCTGAACTATAAAGGTGCCCATTATAACAACATTTAAAAGATAGCTCTGCAAGTTAGGTAGATGTTTGAAGGAATTTATATTTTGTGAATTAATTGAGTAAACCTTATTGTATTTTTTTTTTTAACATTTTCGATCCTAACCTCGAGTGCTGTCTGTGTGGAGTTTACACTTTTACTGTGATACGTGGCTTTCTTTCGGGTGCTCAGGTTTTCTCCCCACATTCCAAAGACGTACGGATTTGGCCTCAGTAAAATTGTCCCCCCTTGTGCGGGGAGCGGATGTGCAAGTGAGATAACATAGAATTAGTGTGAGCGTGTAATTGATTGACAGCTTGGACTCAGTGGGCCGAAAAGTCTGTTTCCATGCTGCATCGTTAAACTAAATTGAATAAACTTAAATGTATACTGTTGTTGACATTTTTCATTTTGCATCTTTTAAAGGATTCATTCTTTTATTTTCAATCATATGTTTACACTTGCATTTTTTATTGTCCGAGACACTTAAAGGCTAAATGTGGCACTGACCTTCTCTTCACTTGATTAATTAATTCTCGTTTTTACCCATTTTCTGGCAACTACACCAGTATTGTTCAAGGGTAGCAATTCAGCATTTTACAATCTTCAGGCCTGAGATAGAGTTCAGTAATTTCAGATTTAAATGGCTGCTCTAATGTTTTTACATAACAGGTGGTGTCTAAAGATTCTATGTTCATTTAATCATGCCCTGCTTCCAGATATCGAGCTACTGTGGTACTGCTATTTTATCACCCTTGTTTCCTTTCCCTAGACTTATTATTTCAAATCTGTAAAATTGATATAATTTTTAACAAAATATTGCAAGCCTAACATAATAACTTCCTTTATTCTGCAGGTGTTATTTTGCCTGCTGTACATTTGCATGAATTTTTATTTATATCTCTAAACAAAGAATTGTGAATTAATGAAGTTCGAAGTACATTGTACACTTGACAGGTAGAGATGCATGATGTGAATTAACATACAATAATTCTCAGCTGGTCAGGTACCAGTTGTGGAAAGAGAAACAGTGTTAATGTATCTTCTCTGATTTAATTTTGAGGCAGTTTACACAATCATGGTTTGTAATTCCTCTATCGTATGCAGGGGGATTTTCCAGGATATTTCAGTAAGATATATGCTAAGATAGATCAAATATTTCCTTTCGTGGGGAAATCCAAAACAAGAGGCAAGATTTTAAAATTATAGTTATTTGTGAAATAATTTTTTTTTTTCCCCACACCAAAATAGTGGAAAGTTGAAATTGACATTAGGAGTATTAAGGGCCTGTCCCACTTATGCAATTTTTTTGGCGACTTGCCGGCATGTCATGGGGGCGACGCCTGTTTGGTGGTGAGTAGTCGCCCAAAGAGTCATACCTTTTTCTGGTCGCCGCTGGATTTTCAACATGTTGAAAATTTTTGGCAACCTGCTGCGACTATGATGGGCGCTGGCTAGTCACCAAAAATGTCGCGTAAGTGGAACAGGCCCTTTAGGGTAATTTAACTTCTCAAAATTCAAGCTGGCATACTTGTGTATCTATGTGTGTAATGTTTGCCATTGTTAAACTGTCCATCATATCATCGTATTGGTAAATCAAATTGCATACCTTTTTTTAATTTAATATTTTTTGTCTGAGTTTAGGCCTCTCATAGGATACAATCAGTGCCTGATGTAACATTTCCTCCTTTCTGCCTTTCAAAAATATATTTTCCTAAACTATTCTGCCCATCATTGTGGCATTGGCCATAAAATCAAATTCCTCCTGGCTCCCTAAATTAAAAAAATAATTTATTAAATTGATCAAGCGGCACCTGTTCAACATATTACATCTCTAATTTTTTTCATTTCTGACAAAAGGTCAGCTACCAGAAACATTACCTGCGTTTCTCTCTCCACAATTGGTGCCTAACCTTCTGACCATTTATAGCATTTTAGTTCACATTATGTATCTGTACTTGTCAAGTAATTAAATGCACATCAAATAATTCAACAAATATGCCTTGCAGTAATCAAATTAGGGACAAACAACATAAGGCTTTTAAATAGAATTTGATAAAGTTGCATATGTGAGGTTTTTTCAACATGGTGAAACTATGTGAGGTTCAGGATACATTGCTAAATTTAAAAATTATTTAACCAAAACAAAGATGTTTTTTAAGGCAATACTAACATTGTGCTTTTAGGCAGTGAAGTCCCATGGAGACTGCATAAATTATCATTTTTAGATCGCATGAACAGTGGTTTCAGTAGAATTAACTTAATCAATAAGCAGGGTGGAATGATGCTGTTTAGAATGCCTAATACAATTCAAAGGGGTTGGTAAATAGCAAAGAACTATCAGGGTCAAATTTAATTTTTGAAGAAATATATAAAATACAGCATAATAGACTAGTTTAACCTGGTAAATTGTCTTTAAGAGCATTTAAATTCAAATAAAAATGGCTATTCATTCTAGTATGTTATTATTTTATATCTTTGGGTATTTTGTGGAACATTGGCTCATGTTATTTTAAAATTATATTGATTTGTTGAGAATGAAAAATCCATTCTTGTTATTTATCTACTTCTGACACATAATTGCAAATGAAAAGATATATCTCCCAACTTGGATAAAACATAATAAATAATAAATAATGGCAGAAGTCTTTAAAATGACACTAGCCATGGTCATTAAGAATGGAATTAGATTGTATAATTTAAACCATGACTCAAGGCTAGAAATATACTGAAAAATCCACAAAAAACCCACAGATGCACAAAGTATTTTTTGCCTCAATCATGGGAAGAAATTATGAATAATTTCCATGTGGGGAATGATAAGTAATGTGAAATAGATCTAACATAAGAATATGATAAATAATAGTTAGAGGCAAAAGGAACTACAAAGGATAGAATGTTAATAAGAAAAGGCCTCAGTCTGACCTTCCGTTCAATTATATCAAGACTAATTTAAAAATTAGCCCTATAACCACTTTCCTTCATGATCCCTGCATCCATCAATTCGTTCTGTGATAGAAAAGTCTATATCTAGTTCAACCCAGCATGTGGTGCAATGGTTTCTTTATTATCACATCACATTTTTTTTGCATACAAATTAGTGAGATTATTGCCATACATAAGTACAACACTTGGTTAACACCTAATGCAGATAAACAGTCCACAGAGTCATGGAGTCTTACAGAGTGGAAATAGGCCCTGCTGCCCAACTTGCCCACACCGGCCAACATGTCCCAGCTACATTAGTCCCACCTGCCAGCATTTGGTCCATAACCCTCCAAACCTGTCCTATCCATGTACCTGTCTAACTGTTACTTAAATTTTGGGATGGTCTCTGCCCTAACTACCTCCTCTGGCAGCTTGTTCCATATACCCACCACCCTTTGTGTGAGTCTATATACAATAGTCGCCAGGTTTTGGCACCATTTCACAATCCCAGCTGGAGCTGGCCATCAAGGCCTGTTGCAGCCATTGCCTCCATCCGGTTGTCCTGCGAGCCATTGTCCTTCTCCTTGCCCAGCCCATCTTTACCTTTGTGCCCCAGGCATATATATATATATATATATATATATATATATATATATATATATATAGTACCCTCGCTTCTATGAAATATAACTGGAAATGAAGGATTATCTGAAAAATTTAATGAAAGTGTCCAATCATCTCTCTGAGTATCTGAGTTACATCGTCGTCTATATCTCTCATTTCCCTTTCCCTTGACTTTCAGTCTGAAGAAGGGTCTCAACCCAAAACATCACCCATTCCTTCGCTCCAGAGATGCTGGCTGAGTTACTCCAGCATTTTGTGTCTATCTTCGGTTTAAACCAGCATCTGCCGTTCCTTCATACACATCTCTCTGAATAACTGGATTTAAAAACAATGAAATTATCTTAAAATGTGATACTGGTTTATTTAAAGATTTAATTGGTGTATATCAGTTATAAATAAATTATTGTTTAATAGATAATAAATGTATGAAGTCCTCTGCTGGTGATCAACCAGAACAAATACTAATAGAATTACTTTAAAATATGATGCCCTGTTCATTATCAGCAACAACTTCAATCAAACTACACCAGGAAACTACTCTCGAAATACCATCAGAATGTCTCTTGCTCCAAGTGTGATGTTAATGCTTTTGCTCGCTGCTACATAGCCATCAAGTATGCCTCTTGCTCTAACCCCCACACCATCAATTTGGACAGTCTCATCATCTGTCAGTCCTGCTTCTCCGGCTGACGGAGACTGAAACAAGAAGCATCAAACATTGTAATACATAGAAACATAGAAACATAGAAATTAGGTGCAGTAGGCCATTCAGCCCTTCGAGCCTGCACCGCCATTCAATATGATCATGGCTGATCATCCAACTCAGTATCCCGTACCTGCCTTCTCTCCATACCCTCTGATCCCCTTAGCCACAAGGGCCACATCCAACTCACTCTTAAATATAGCCAATGAACTGGCCTCAACTACCCTCTGTGGCAGAGAGTTCCAGAGACTCACCACTCTCTGTGTGAAAAAAGTCTTTCTCATCTCGGTCTTAAAGGATTTCCCCCTTATCCTTAAGCTGTGACCGTCCTGGACTTCCCCAACATCGGAACAATCTTCCTGCATCTAGCCTGTCCAACCCCTTAAGAATTTTGTAAGTTTCTATAAGATCCCCTCTCAATCTCCTAAATTCCAGAGAGTATAAACCGAGTCTATCCAGTCTTTCTTCATAAGACAGTCCTGACATCCCAGGAATCAGTCTGGTGAACCTTCTCTGCACTCCCTCTATGGCAATAATGTCCTTCCTCAGATTTGGAGACCAAAACTGTACGCAATACTCCAGGTTGGTCTCACCAAGACCCTGTACAACTGAAGTAGAACCTCCCTGCTCCTGTACTCAAATCCTTTTGCTATGAAAGCTAACATACCATTCGCTTTTTTCACTGCCTGCTGCAGCATGCCTACTTTCAATGACTGGTGTACCATGACACCCAGGTCTCGCTGCATCTCCCCTTTTCCTAATCGGCCACCATTTAAATAATAGTCTGCTTTCCTGTTTTTGCCACCAAAGTGGATAACCTCACATTTATCCACATTATACTGCATCTGCCAAACATTTGCCCACTCACCCAGCCTTCCAAGTCACCTTGCAGTCTCCTAGCATCCTCACACAGCGAACACTGCCCCCCAGCTTAGTGTCATCCACAAACTTGGAGATATTGCCTTCAATTCCCTCATCCAGATCATTAATATATATTGTAAACAGCTGGGGTCCCAGCACTGAGCCCTGCGGTACCCCACTAGTTTGCCATTGTGAAAAGGACCCGTTTACTCCTACTCTTTGCTTCCTGTTTGCCAGCCAGTTCTCTATCCACATCAATACTGAGTATGCTTTAAGTTTGTATACTAATCTCTTATGTGGGACCTTGTCGAAAGCCTTCTGGAAGTCCAGATATACCACATCCACTGGTTCTCCCTTATCCACGCTACTAGTTACATCCTCGAAAAATTCCACAAGATTCGTCAGACATGATTACCTTTTGTAAATCCATGCTGACTTTGTCCAATGAATTCACCACTTTCCAATGTGCTGCTATCCCATCTTTAATAACTGACTCTAGCAGTTTCCCCACTACCGATGTTAGACTAAATGGTCTGTAATTCCCCGTTTTCTCTTTGAGTTTTGGAAAGATTATCACTAATGCCTACAAGTACTCTGGGATGCAGCCTAATTTATCGGCCTTTAATCTATTCAATTTTCCGACTGACCTGGATTTCACTCAATCCTCCTTTGACCCACAGTGCTATTTCCGGCAGATTATTTATGTCTTCCTTAGTGAAGACGGAACCAAAGTAGTTATTCAATTGGTCCGCCATATCCTTGTTCCCCATGATCAACTCACCTGTTTCTGACTTACATTTGTTTTACATATCTTAAAAACTTTTGCAGTCCCTGCCAGTTTTCTTTCATAATCTATTTTTCCTTTCCTAATTAAGAATTTCTCCCAGTCCTCTGGTATGCTGCTTTTTCTGGCTACTTCATCCTTTGCTTTGATACTATCCCTGATTTCCCTTGTTATCCACGGATGCACTACCTTCCGATTTATTCTTTTGCCAAACTGGGATGAACAATTTTTGTAGTTCATCCATGCAGTCTTTAAATGTCTTCCATTGTATATCCACCGTCAACCCTTTTTAGAATTAATTGCCAGTCAATCTTGGCCAATTCTCGTCTCATACCCTCAAAGTTACCTTTCTTTAAGTTCAGAACCATTGTTTCTGAATTAACAATGTCACTCTCCATCCTAATGAAGAACTCATATTATGGTCACTCTTGCCCAAGGACGGCTAATTACCCCTTCCTCATTAGCCTGCTCTCTCGTTGGTTCCTCTACATGTTGATTTAGATAATATCCCGCATACATTCCAAAAAATCCTCTTCCTCAGCACCCTGCCAATTTGATTAACCCAATCTATATGTAGATTGAAGTCACCCATTATAACTGTTTTGCTTTGTCGCACGCATGTTTGATACCGTACTGTTAGGTGGCCTGTACACAACACCCACCAGCGTTTTCTGCCCCTTAGTGTTTTGTAGCTCTACCATACCGATTCCACATAAGCTAATGTCCTTCCTTTCCATTGCTTTAATCTCCTCTCTAACCAGCAACGCTACCCTCCTTTTCCTTTCTCTCTATCCCTCCTGAATATTGAATATCCCTGGATGTTCAGCTCCCAGGTCACCCTGGAGCCATGTCTCCGTGATCCCAACTATATCATAATCATTAATATCTATCTGCACGTTCAACTCGTCCACCTTATTACGAATACTCCTTGCATTGAGACACAAAGCTTCAGGCTTGTCTTTACAACGCATTTACCCCTTATACAATTTGCTGAAAAGTGGCATTTTTGCCCTGGTTTTGTCTGCCTGCCACTTTTACCTTTCACCTTGCTACCTAATGGCCTCTCTGCTCTTGTACCCATCCCCCACATTAGTTTTAAATCCTCCCCGACAGCACTAGCAAACACTCGAACATTGGTTCATTCCATTCCAGGTGCTCCTGTTTGTACCGGTCCCACCTCCCCCAACGTACATCGTAACACAGCAGTAGCCTGTGGAGGCCGAAGGTCTACTTTGGGACTGACTTGTTGGTGGACTGGATCTTGTTCAAGACTTTTTCATCCAACCTGGATGAGTAAACCTCTGTTGTCACCGGTTTCGTCAAGAAATTAATTTGTGTCTCTTCCAGCCAGAAACTTTGAAAAAACAATTTGCAAATGAAAGCCAGTTTCATTCATCTTTATTTTCTTTGAGGTTATATTTGAGATTTGTTGAGAAGATTAAAGTTAGTGGTTTGAACCAGGAGCTACTTGGAAAAATCTTAGACACCTCTATTTGTCCCATCTGAAATGTTCACCTCATTCTACACAATATTTGATGCCTATCTTATTCCATTTATTGAGAAATTTGTGAATCCCTTCATTCTATGCAGACTTCCATAAATCTGAACTGAAATGTCAATAACATTTTCTGTCATTGATTCATAGAAACATAGAAAATAGGTGCAGGAGTAGGCCATTCGGCCCTTCGAGCCTGCACCGCCATTCAATATGATCATGGCTGATCATCCAACTCAATATCCTGTACCTGCCTTCTCTCCATACCCCCTAGGGCCACATCTAACTCCCTCTTAAATATAGCCAATGAACTGGCCTCAACTACCTTCTGTGGCAGAGAATTCCAGAGACTCACCACTTTTTTTACTCTTTTCTTTATTTTAGTGAGTTAAAGTGTTTTGTTTGGAGTCTATTCTTTTTTATGTGAGGTGTGGAGTGCGGGGGAAGGGGGAAACTACTTTTCCTAGTTCCTACCTGGGGGGTCGGAGAGGCAGCTTTTCCCTGGGCTGCATCTTCGACCCGTTCTTGCAGCCTACCAGCGGGCCTGGAGCGGCGTTTCCTGAGGAGACCGCCCAGAACCTCGGCTTCGGCAGCGGCGCAGCGCTGAAGCGCCATCGCGGAGCGGAGCGGGAGATGCCTTGCCTGGGTCGCCGCGCTGGATCTCCAGTGAGCTGAGACCGCCGACAAAAAACATCGCGGGGCTGCGGGCAGTGGAGCTGACTTAACATCGGGAGCCAGTGGGGGAGCTCCATTCAGCGCGGCCTTCTTGACTTCGGAAGCCGTGGACTCCGGTAAGGAAGTGGCCGTTCCAGGTGTCCCAAGCCGCTGAGGATTCTCCCAACGCCGGAGCACCACCACCCGGCGAGAACAGCCTGGAACATCGGACCTCCGTGAAGGCGACTGCGGAGGCCTCAATAGGCCTGACTATGGGTGGACATGGGATGGGGACTGCACATTGTGCCTTCCCTCATAATGGGAACCATTGTGGGGGATGTTTTTTATGTTTAAAATCTCTTTATCATTGTTATGTCTGTATTTTTTAATGTGCTGCGTTGGCAAGAAACATTTCACTACACCAATTGGTGTACATGACCAATAAAATAACCTTTGTAACCTTTGTAATATCTATACATTTGCAAAATGATACACACAATCTGCATTGAATTAGACCATGAACAATGGCTCATCTATCTGGTGGTCTGTTTATAAAGCGCATTCTTCTTCTCAATGGCTTAAGAAAAATTGCTGATTGAAGAAGATTGAACAATTAGTTATCTCTTTGTTTGTCTTCATTCTTTAAAGGACTGTATCCTTACACCATGTGCAAACCCAACTAGTCATCCTAATTTTTGATGAGATCAAAACTGAATATTATTTTCACCCATGCACAGTTTTCAACTCGATTGACATATCAGGGTTTGCATTCATTAAAAGATTAGAGGTGGCCTGACATGTTCCATTCTTGTACTGCCTTCTCAAGAATCTCTGTGTTTCTAGGGGATGTAACTATACTGCTGGCATTTACTAGTATAGAAGGATAATAAATGTCTAATTTTGTTCAGGCAGCATCCATTCTCCAGAATTTGCTGATGATTCGTATGCCAGCCACAATGGAGGAAGCCAAGGATTACATCTGGCAGGTACGGAAAGTGTGTGAAAGTGTACTGTATTAACATACTTTTTTGAGAATATATAAAAATAAAACCTTATCTTTAATAGGTGAATGCAGCTTTTTTGCAGGTTACATTATTTCTGGAAGCAAGATTACAGCCTGCCTGCAGAAGCATAAAAATGTGATTTTATTTTTATTTGTTATTAACAATTCCAAATAATCCAAAGTAAATTTATATAAAATACAGCTGTGCACGAAATACTGCATGCATTTGTTTACAAACCTTAAACCTAAAATCCCCCTTATTTCAGTGGTGGAAGGACGTCAAATGACATCCTTCCATGTAGTAATAATGCCTTTGGACCATCGTTGCAGCACCAAACTGGAAACTAAGCACCTTCCATGTATTCTGACCCTTGGGTCTCATCTCCACTATCTCAATTTCCCTCCTAACTGGTTAATCACCAAAAGGTCAAACCATGATTCCTGGCCCACCCATTGAGATGGCAACAAGACTGCAAACAATTAAATGAAACACAAAGTGAAATTAAAGGGAGTAGGTAAGGTCAGTCTTGTGATCAACTCACAGAATGTTTCTTATTCATCAGCACAAATAGGAAACTTGTGCTGTATTTTCCCCTAGAGTGGAATCCAAGTATGATAACTTGAAATACTGAAAATTCAACTAAGTACTTCCCCTTCACAAGTGACACTCGGTGCGAAGAAAATAGCGGAGTCGGGGGATATAGGGAGAAGGCAGGAACGGGGTACTGATTGGGGATGATCAGCCATGATCACATTGAATGGCGGTGCTGACTTGAATGGCCTACTCCTGCACCTATTGTCTATTGTCTATTTCGTTTCCATATCAACACACATATTGATCCCACTTTCTTTGCAGCACCCATTCAGAGTACTGATGAGAGAAATTAGTTTACTTTATGTTTCTGAAATGTATCCGTGACCATGTGGTTTAAGGGGGCTGCCCTGAGCAGGCCCCAACTTAATATGGGAACCCACATAATTTGGTTCCCTTTCATTTATTTAGCTAGCCTTTCTCCTTCACATTCCACACCCAACTTCAACCCTGGCCGATCCAACCACCACCAATCGTACAAACCCTGAGCCATTTAATGTTCCTTGAGGTCAATATTTAATTCCGAACTCTAATCTCACTATTGACCCCTGACCTTCATCCCTCCTGTTTGTACTTGTGCTCAAGGATTCCTCCAATTACGTCAACACAACTTTCCTACTCACTGTCTCAGACACACACGCTCCTCCATTCAGTGATCTTAGTCCATTTTGTCATTAACCACTGGTTTTTAGCTTATATGCCCCATCCTGGCCATTCTCCCCCATGGTTTCTTACTCTGGACTTCTTCACTCTCTCACCTTCATAAGGTTAGTGCAGTCCATTGGGCACATTAGTTGCTACTGAATTTTTAAACAGTTGTTCTACAACCAAAGTTGGCAACTGCACAATAATGGATTAGTGTACCTTTGCTGGCCAATGTATTCCTAGACTAAATATTTCTATGGTGTGAGATACACCGTATCATAAGTAGTTGGTGAAAAATCCAAACTATATATTACATTCCTTTTGGGGATTTTCTGAAGAACAGTGATTAAAGTAACATTAAAAAAAAGGAAAGAGATTGGAATCTGATTCATGCTTAAAAATGTAAGGAAGGAATTGGTTATTTATGCTCAGTTTATATTGTTGTGTTACACAAGAGCAGATTGCTTTGTGCATTGTAAAAGAGAAAGACAGTCAAAGGAAAGCAAGGAAGTGGAAGAATGAGACTAGGCAGAATTGAAGCTCACATGACATCACCCTATACACTTATCATTGCATCTCCTGGAGTGGTAACACATGTTGCTCAGAATATATGACTCTCCCACTAATTTTGAGAAATAAAATATATTGCGGCCATTACTGATAAAATTAGTGTACCAACTATAAAAAAATATTGAGGATTTCTTGCTGAACAATGATATTTGCACATCTGGCAGTTTAAAGAAAATTGTGTTTTAAGTATGAATTAAGTGAAAAATATAATTCCCTCTAGTGACCTTCTGTAGATCGGAATTTATTTGCTTAAATTGATGAATTGTTTTGATTCTAAATATGTACTGCAGTTTGAATGATGATTCTCCCAAAAAGCTAAATGTCTTATATTGATTACTGAAACCTTTGGTATAAAATAATATCTGATAATTAAAGAAATACAGCATTAATCTATATGGCATGCATTTGCAACTACAAAGATTATGAAATGTGTTTAGGAAGTCTTATGCAATGAGAAATGTCCACTTTGTTGTTGCAGTTGCTGTGAATTTAAGGCTTTGCTTTAATTTTTTGCCTGAAGTGTTTTTCTTCTTGTAGAGCCCCTGTGTTCACAATGAGGAGTCTGGCTTATCACTGGTCGGGCTGCCTGCTCTCCAGGCTCTGTTGTACCACTGCCAGTTCTTTGAGCATGTAGCTCATATGGCAAAACACTGCTACCAGGGAAGGTACATGTTTGATTTAAACTTCCCAAAAACTACGAGCAGTAGTTTGCTCAGCACCACTTTAGAAGGTAAGAGTTTTGAGAATATTTTATTTTCAAACATGGCAATAAACCCACCCAGTATCTTTGTATTTTATGAATTATTAAGTATATAGAATTGTAGTAATATATGGCATTGAAGGTAGTCATTTGGCCTGTTGTGTCCATGATGTAAAATGGCATTTTACATAATTGCCACACACTCATCACCCTGCTACCTTCAGGTAGAAGGTACAGGAGCCTGAAGACTGCAACGACCAGGTTCAGGAACAGCTCTTCCCCACAGCCATCAGGCTATTAAACTCGGCTCGGACAAAACTCTGAACATTAATAGCCCATTATCTGTTTATTTGCACTTTATCAATTTATTTATTCATGGGTGTATATATTTATATAATGGTATATGGACACACTGATCTGTAGTCATGCCTACTATGTTCTGTTGTGCTGAAGCAAAGCAAGAATTTAATTGTCCTATCAGTGACACATGACAATAAACTCTCTTGAATCTTGAATCATTACATTTTCCAGTTTCAGCGTCTGCCGCTGTACCAACTGTAGATTTACAGCTCTGCTTGATGTAATTTATTGTATATATTCCCTCATCTTGTGTGCACTTCCCAGATGCATTGCCTCAGGACTGAATTCCATTTGCTGATTTTCTGCTCATGTTCTTTGAAACCTTTTTGCAGCCTAAAACAATGCCAATTATTATATAATCTGAAAACACCATAGTCTGATAGCATCTGATTCATATCTGTTGAGTACAACCTTGATTTTTTTTTCCTATTTGACTGTACTTAATAAGCATTATTGTCTGACTTTTATTGCTAGCATAATCTCAGGGGACCAGTAAAATTCTGTCCTGTTTATGAGCAATTGCAATTGTATATTCAACAGACTAGGCCATTTATGATATTATAATATAATCCCGGAACCATTTTACTTCCGCTTTTTATTTTTATATCTTTGAATTACAATTCAGTTTATACTCTTACCTTGAATTTTTTTTTTAAATTTAGTTTAAATCTCTCACACATAGTGAATTTACCGAAAACTCTGCTTTAAGTGCCGAATGGGTCAGGAGGACACATTATTTGTCCATTAGCGTAATGACAATACTGCAATGTTTCCATTATATGCTGAATAGTTACTGTATCGTGTATCATTCATATAACGTATAACACAAGTACCAGGGAGGGTTTTTTTTAATTGTAAACAAATGTCATTAAGTTTGAATGTAATAGAAGGAAGCACTGTCAATAAACTTTTCTAAATAGGTGGGTTATTTCCTGGGGAAAAATAAAGAGTAGCTTTCTCAATGTAAAAGGGATACAAACATTTGTACAAATTAACTTGAGCATAAAATCACAGACTGGATTTTGATCTCATTGTACACTATGAAATGATCAGAATGTATTTAGAATCATTTTCAGGAGCCAGCTTTCAAAGCTTTCAATGTGATAAGACTGATGAACTGAACATTACCAATTGTCTTTACAGTCAGTAAACAGAAAGGCATGTAAATGCACACAGTGGCGGTATGAGGTTATAAATATATATTGACTGCACTTGTGGAATCAACAAGATTCTGTACATCGTATACCTGCCACTATTCATAAATATAAATCTACATTTACAGATGGATTTGATAAACCAGTGATACTTCATTTTCTATCAACAGATACTGACTCACTGCAGTATTGGAGAGCGTCATCCAGTCTATCAAATCACAGTCAGTTGTCAAGTTTTCCATCAACATCAAGTACTGTGGTGTGTAACAGATCAATGAATGTAAAAAATGTTTCAAATACACATTTATTTGATATTTCTTGCTGTAATTTTAGGAAGTATTTTATACCTATAGAAATGACATGTCAGTGTTACTATTAGATTTAGAAAATAACCAAAATATCATAAGGACGCAAGGTACAAATAATGCATTACTCATTGAGCCATGAATTGTTATGGATTTCAAATGCTTAGCTTTTAATCTTTTTGAAAGATAGTGAACTAAATTTTTTTTATTCATTTGGGTTGTACATAAGTGCACTGCACAACTAAATTTTGAGAAAATGCTTTTGTTAATGACCATTGGAAATTATTTTCAAGGGTTCCCAAATCCATGACTTTCCTTTCTTGCCATAGAGTCATAAATACAGTGTGGAAACGGGCCCTTCGGCCTAACGTGCCCCACCTGCGAGCATTTGGTCCATATCCCTCCAGACATGTCCTATCCATGTTCCTGTCTAACTGTTACTTAAATGTTGGGATAGTCCTCAACTACTTTCTCTGGCAGCTTGTTCCATACATCCACCACCCTTTGTGTGAAAAAGCCCTTTGTGCATTTAATGTATGAATGTGCCCGGCCACGTGCAGTGCTGTCGATTGGTGCTTAAAGTATGCTACTTTTCACTACACTGGTGACCAACAGGTGCTTCATGTAATTCATGAATAAGAAGACCTTCGCTCCACATGTGAGACTATCTATGGCACTGTCCGGGGACATGCCTGAGCAGGTCTCGGGCTTGATAATTCACCTCGGGGGCATGCTTATCTCACAAAGTATCAACACCATGAAACCCCACAACTCTATAACCATTCCTGACCCTGAACCTCTAAATATCAAACCAACCTTTGTCACTCTCCAATCCTTTACTAATCCAATACTCCACTCCCGATTGCTGGATCAACCTTCTTCCCCACCTCAACACCATTGACTGCTGCATATACCATTGCCTTTTCCCAATCAATAGCCCAAGCATATCCCGAGTCACTGATTAGAACACTACCTGATTGCCTAGTGCTAATGCCCAGGTCCAGATTTCAATTTTGATTGAAAAAACATAAAAAGACAAAGGTAAATAATGACATTTGCATCTTCACAGTATTTGGTATTGGTTTATGCTTCCTAACTTTGAAATTTTCAGATTTTGCCAGTCTCATCCTTATCGATGGCTGCATCTGATTTCCATGGTCTGCTGCAGGCGTCGGCTGTGTCTCCTATTCCTATTCTTGAATCTCCCATCAACAGGCTGACAGCTCAAGGTAGGATAAGTTTCCCCACTTTGTGTAAAACAGACCACGGAGGACAAAAGGAACACATTGTACCAAATTAGTTCTTGCACCTAAGTTGGGAGACCTAATCTCCCAATTAGTACTTTTGGTTAAAATCTGAGAATCATAACTTTCTACCCATATTCCTCCATCACTAATACTGGATGATCCTGTATCACTGGTGGGACAAATACACCAATGATAAATGCCCCTTGCAGGGATTAGCCCTGAAAGGTCGCAACACTCCCTTCTCATTCAATTGAAAGCTCTTGACACCAGGGCAACTAGAGCAATCAAACTCTACTGCTTCTGCGAATACTGCAGTAACAGTTCCCTCTGCTCCAACCACCCTTTATGATCCCTTTGATTATTTGTCCCAACTTGATCTCTCTTTTCTTGCTAGGCCAATAGTAACCTCATGAACTTCAAGAAGCATCAAACAAGTTCACAAAATGTTTTCTGTGTGGGCAATTACTGGCTTGCTCTGTAATAACACTCAGAGATGAAAGAGCAGAGTCCTCGAAGTAATGACAGTCAAATTAGGTCTGAGCCAGCAAGTGTGAACATGAATATATAGACGAAAGACAATAGGTGCAGGAGTAGGCCATTCGGCCCTTCGAGCCAACACCGCCATTCAAGGTGATCATGGCTGATCATCCCCATTCAGTACCCCGTTCCTGCCTTCTACCCATATCCCTTGACTCCACTATCTTTACGAGCCCTATCTAGCTCTCTCTTGAAAGTACCCAGAGAACCGACCTCCACCGCCCTCTGAGGCAGAGAATTCCACAGACTCACAACTCTGTGTGAAAATGTGTTTCCTCATCTCCGTTCTAAATGGCTCGCCCCTTATTCTTAAACTGTGGCCCCTGGTTCTGGACTCCCCCAACATCGGAAACATGTTTCCTGCTCCAAACCCTTAATAATCTTATATGTTTCAATAAGATCGCCTCTGATTCTTCTAAATTCCAGAGTATACAAGACCAGCCACTCCATTCTCTCAGCATATGACAGTCTCGCCATCCCGGGAATTAACCTTGTAAACCCAATGGACGTGAAGGGAATGGAGGGGTATGGTCTGAGTGCAGGTAGATGGGACTAGGGGAAAACAAATGGTCGGCACGGACTGGAAGGGCCGAGAGGGCCTGTTTCCGTGCTGTAATTGTTATATGGTTATATGGTTATATGGTTAAGCTGCACTCCCTCAATAGCAAGAATGTCCTTCTTCACATTAGGGGATCAGAACTGCACACAATACTGCATGTGTGGTCTCACTAGGGCCCTGTACAACTGCAGAAGGACCTCTTTGCTCCTATACTCAACTCCTCTTGTTAAGATGGCCAACATGCCATTCGCTTTCTTCACTGCCTGCTGTACCTACATGCTTTTTTTCATTGACTGATGAACAAGAACCCCCAGATCCGGTTGTACTTCCCCTTTTCCCAACTTGACACAATTTAGATAATAATCTGCCTTGCTGTTTTTGCTACCATGGTGGATAACCTCACATCTATCCACATTAAACTGCATCTGCCCACTCACCCAACCTGTCCAAGTAATCTCATAGCATCCTCCTCACAGTTCATACTGCCAGCGTGAAGGACAAAACCGGTGATGTCTGACCAATGTGCCTGTTGCTGCACATTACTCTAGTAATGGCCCTGTCTCACGGTGCGAGTCATCCCACGAGTGACCCCAAGTGAAAGAAAAAAAAACAGACTCGTGGTTATGTACGAGATTTCAAGTTTATGATCAAGTGTTGAACCGAGTTCCCACGGGTATGTCATTGCTGCGATGTTCCAAGTTCCTCTCCCGATTTACCAAGTTCCTCTCCCGTTACTCTTGAGCCAATCGTGAATGAAGGTATGTGTGTGAGGGTGTGAGAAGTCCATGCCGGGTGCCGGCCGCAGCCGCTATTCTTTCACATCAGTTGCACATCAGATTGTTGGGAGACGGAGCTCAGGGGTCGCCTCCTGAGCTGCTTTGGTGCCCAGGCGTAAGTTGAGGTGGAGGGTGGTTGGGGGTGGGGGGTGACAGACAAGGCTCTTGGGTGCTGGGATCATTCTCTGCGGGATGGTTAGCGCGGGAGACATGTGTAGGAGAGGTGTGCTGACTGCAGGCAGACACTTTGGTAGTGATTGCCCACCAGTCTCAAAAGCCGCTGTGTCTCCCTGTCCCTATGATAGCAGGGGGCAATCAAGCAGCACAATACCCCCTCACCCTCCACGCCAACACAAAGGGCAACGATCCCAAGGCTTTAGGGGCAGAAACAGCGGACAGACGACAATCACCCGCCATAACGCGAGAGATCATGCGCTATTGTAGGTCTCCTTTGCACGTCGGTGTTTCTGTCTTTCTCCATCTCATTGTTGGCCCTCACTGTCACCAACCCCACCCCCACCCCTCTGCTTCCCGGCCATGTGTGTGACCCCTTCCCTCCCCTCTCCAGCTCCCCGTCCATTGCACCGGGCGCGGGGGCTTCGCACCGTCTTCATGTTGGCGACGGAAGGCAGACGCAACAAGCTGGAGTAACAACGCGGGCCAGGTAACATCTCTGGAGAAGGTGACGTTTTGGATAAGGGCTCGTCTTCTGAAGAAGGATCTCGACCCGAAAAGTCACCTATTCCTTCTCTCCAGAGTTGCTGCCTGACCCTCTGAGTTACTCCAGCTTTTTCGTTGAATGGGTGACGTTTCGGGTCGAGACCCTTCTTCGGACTGAAAATAAAACTTGCCTCACGTGAAGCGGCTTGTAAATTAAAACATAAAATCAAGAAATATTAAAGGTCGACTCATTTATGTGCTGCTATTCATTCACCTGGCCTATTGCTGTCCTCCCTCGTCCACCGTGAGCGCTGGACAACTCACCAGATGGAAACCTCCGCTGCATCCCGGGCGGAGGGCGATGATCACTGGACTGACCGGCAGGTAGAGGCGGCGGGTCGGCCAAGCCCGGCTCCCCGCCACCGGGATAGACACCAACTACTGGAGTAAGCTCAGCGGGATCTCTGGAGAAGTCTGAAGTAAGGTCTCGACCCGAAATCTCACCCATCCCATCTCTCCAGAGATGCTGCCTGTCCCTCGGAGTTACTCCAGTATTGTGTGTGTCTATCTCCGGTGAAAACCAGCATCTGCAGTTCCTTCCCAATCCCACGCTCTCGGCCCCGGGGGGTGGATGGAGCATCACACGTGGACACATCCCACCCACCACCCCAGACTTGCCCCTCCGGCAGGTCTTTAACCGCGTCCTCATGAGACAGAGTGACGAATACGAAGCCACGGGGCAGGCGCCTCAGTAATAAAGGACAAGTGGCAGATCATCGCAGAAAGGCTGAAGATAGACACAAAATGCTGGAGTAACTCAGCAGGACAGGCCGCATCTCTGGAGAGAAGGAATGGGTGGCATTTCGGGTAAGTCTGAAGAAGGGTCTTGACTCCATTCCTTCTCTCCAGAGATGCTGCCTGGTCCGCTGAGTTACTCCAGCATTTTGTGTCTATCTTTGGTTCAGTCTTTACTCGAGCAAAAGAACAGATTATTAAAGTTCCCACGGTAGACTCACGAGACACTAAGATAAACGCACGGGCCACTACGTTATTACAACGAGTTTAAATGTTTCCATTTTTAACTTGAACAGTTAATTTGACTCGTGGAAAAAATCAAACATGTTTGATTTTTTTCACGAGTTAACAAGTTTCCCGAGTACCTGCCGTTAGCGCCACGAGTCGATAAGTTGCTCGTGCGAGTTCCGACGTTCCCGCTACGTGATCACCACGAGTGAAAACTCGGGGTCACTCGTGGGCCAACTCGCACAGTGAGACAGGGGTTTAAGCATGCAGGTAATGCAGGCAGTGAAGAAAGCAAATGGCATGTTGGCCTTCTTAACAAGAGGAGTTGAGTGTAGGAGCAAAGAGGTCCTTCTGCATTTGTACAGGGCCCTAGTGAGATTAGATTAGATTAGATTAGATTATCCTTTATTGTCATTCAGACCTTTCGGTCTGAACGAAATTTTGTTACCTTGCAGTCATAACATATAATAAAAAACAAAACACACAATAAACACATATTTAACATCCACCACAGTGAGTTCACCAGGCACCTCCTCACTGGTGGAAGGCAAAAGTCTTAGAGTCTCGGTCTTCTTCCCTCCTTGTTTTCCCTCTGCGCTGAGGAGATCCAGGCCTCCGATGCTGCCGTCCACCAGGCCCCTGGCCGAGCCTCCGAAGCCGGGCTGCCGCCACCGCCAATGCCCGGAACACCGCCACAGGGCCCGCCGCTGGAACGCTGGAACACCGCAGCTCCAAAGCCAGGTTGTCGCTGGAGCACCGCAGCCCCGAAAGCCAGGTCACCGCCGGAGCACCGCAGCCCCGAAGCCAGGTCACCGCCGGAACGCCGCTGGAGCACCACAGCCCCGAAAGCCAGATCACCGCTGGAGCACCGCAGCCCCGAAAGCCAGGTCGCCGCCGGAGCACCGCAGCCCCGAAGCCAGGCCGCCGCTGGAGCACCGCAGCCCCGAAGCCAGGTCGCCGCTGAAGCTCCGAAGCCATGCCGCCGCTGCTGGAAGCTGGAAGGCCGCCATAACTCCAAGGTCGCCAGCTCCGCCATAAGGCCTCAGCACAGACTGAGACGGTGACGGGGGACACGACAAGAAAAGTCGCATCCCCCCGAAGGGAGAGACTAAAACCCTGTTTCTCCCACCCTCCCCCCCCCCACACACATACACAGCCTAATAAACCAAAATAATCACTAAAACAGACACAAGAAGACAAAAATAAAATAAAAAACAGACGGACTGCAGGTGAGCCGCAGCTGCCAGGCAGCGCCGCCATTTGCGGATTACACACCTTTGAGTATTGTATGCATTTTTGGTCTCCCATTTTGAGGAAGGACATTCTTGCTATTAAGGGAGTGCAGCGTAGGTTCACCAGGTTAATTCCCGGGATGGCGGGACTGTCATATGTTGATAGAATGAAGCGGCTGGGCTTGTATACTCTGGAATTTAGAAGGATGTGAGGGGATCTTATTGAAACATATAAGATTATTAAGGGTTTGAACACATTAGAGGCAGGAAACATGTTCCCGATATTGGGCAGTCCAGAACCAGTGGCCACAGTTTAAGAATAAGGGGTAAGCCATTTAGAACGGAGATGAGGAAAAACTTTTTCACACAGACAGTTGTGAGGCTGTAGAATTATCTGCCTCGGAGGGCGGTGGAGGCTGGTTCTCAGGATACTTTCAAGAGAGAGCTAGACAGAGCTTTTAAAGATAGCTGAGTCAAGGAATATGGGGAGAAGGCAGGAACGGGGTACTGATTGTGGATTATCAGCCATGATCATATTGAGTGGCGGTGCTGGCTTGAGGTCCCGAATGGCCTACATCTATTGTCTATAACGGGCACATTTACTGTACTAGAGTTTACCTTTCCATCTCGTGCCAATAGAAGCAGGAAATATGTATTTATCCAAACTTTTTAAAACTTGAATGCAACTATTAAATATTCCAATAACCCCTACTCACAGAAGTTAATCCTGCCTTGTAAAATATGCTAAGGTAATTGTTAAGATTTAAGTGGCATTTAACCAATAGTGTCCATTCAGCTCATGTCCATTTTAAATCTCACAACTCTTGTTTATTGTCTTTAGGGTTTTCATGTTTGTAAATCTAATCTCAACAAGGAAACCTTGCGTTTTAACAGCTTTCAGGATGTTTTAATTGAGTATTAATCATGATAAGTTACATCTCCTCATGCTTCTCAACCAATCTATAGACTTGTTTGTCTGTTCACATATCATAAATGTGTGAGGCAAATCAGGCATTGTTTGCTGTGTATTATTTTAACTTTTCATAAATGCCTTACTGCATCTTTCTGTTTTCTTCTAATAAGGCCAGAGTGAGTCAGAAGTCACAGAATCTCTGCACAGTGAGAATTCCCATGATTCTGAACTTTTATCAGAGCAATGTGCAGTTGTTACTCTTCAGTTCTTGTCAGCTGTGTGCAGTTTGCTTGCCAACCTACTGGCAGTCATTCCAGAAGACACATTAACTGCATTCAAGCAAAACCACCTTCTTGCAGCTTTCAATGGGTGAGTGATTTTTGTAAAATTAATTGGAAATTATTAAATTTGCTCGAGATTTCAGCTATTGGTATGAAAATTTGCCTGAGAAGAACTCTTTGTTATGTGTCACATTTTTGAATTGTGTCTTGATAACTTGTGAGGGTGAAGAGGTATCCACATCATAGCAAACAATGGGAATAATAGGCTCTCTACTCAACCAATGAGCTTAAGAATGAGAAAAGAATAATAGTTAAAATAAAGACAAATTGCTGGAGTAATTCAGTGGGTCAGGCAGCATCGCTGCAGAACATGGGTAGGTGATGATTCAGGGTGGGACCCTTCATCAGATTTTTGTGTTGTCATGGTATTGATTGTCACATGTACCAAAAAGCTGTGTTTGCATGCTATCCAGTCAAATCAAACCATACTTGCATGAGTAAATTGGAATGAAAGGAGAAACAGAAAAAGAAACTGAGAAAAAAACTACTTTGAGAAAAGTAAAGCAAAAAAGTAAATAAAACAAAGCAAATTAATTGTATGGCTCCCAGTGAGAATGAGACTCCGTTGTTCAATCATCAGTTGGTGGCTCCATCTGATCACTTGACAATTTAAGATCTCAGTTCATATCAAGTGTGTAGGAAGGAACTGCAGATGCTGGTTTAAATCGAAGATAGACACCAAATGTTGGAGTAACTCAGCGAGACAGGCAGCATCTCTGAAGAGAAGGAATGGGTGATGTTTCGGGTCGAGACCCTTCTTCAGACTGACAACTATCTCCATTTGGATGGCAACTAATTTTGATTACTGAACCGAGCATGGAAAAAGATAAGAATTAGGAGTAAGTCATTGTTGATCTTACCCACGGCTATTTTCTGGCACATTTATAATTTATCCCTCCATCATCAAAAATCTATCAATGTTGGTTTGAACAAACTCCATGACGAAGCTACCATAGCCTTCCATTATAGAAAATTTCTAGAGACTCATTGTCTTCTGAGTAAAGAAATTTCATATCATAGTCCTAATCGCCCAACTATGACACCTGATTCTAGACTCTATAGCCAGGTGAAACATCCTCCATGTATCCATCTAATAAAATTCTGTCCTTTTCATTGATATCTCCTCTTGATCATCTGACCAAAGAAATACGCTTCTCAATCTCATCTATAAGAGCAAGCTTGCTATCACAGGAACTAGTCTGTTAAATCTTGTCTGCACTCCCTCTATGGTAAGTACATACCATTTTTTGGATGATTATGCTATATAGGAATATTATTTTAAATATTATTTTTAATTCTTCACATGTTACTTTTTTTTTAAAACTCAATTGCTGAATATATTTGGGAAAAGGGACATGCTTGTATTTTGCATGCATAATATCAAAGATTAGATCAACCAATGACTACTTTCATAACACAATAGCATTCTGTTATTCTTACTACATTCCTTCAAATGTTTTAGAGTATTTTATGTAGCATTTCCATTGCCTTATTCCAAAACCCCAACAAGTCATCAAAGTATGTTAGTTTTTTTTTTGTTATCAGCATAACTGGCAAAGCAGAGGGTATGCTGTTCACAGCATGCTCCAATTAAATCTTTTCACTTCACTGAAAATGGATGAACTCACATATTGCGAACATATGATTGCTTGAGTGTATAGAAGAAAATTGATGATGTTGCCAGAACTGGAAAATATGATGGGTAGAAGAAAATTGGATACATTGAGATTATTTTCTCTTGACTTTGGTTGCAGAGGGATAAATTAATTGAGGTGTGCGGAATTTTCAGATGCCATCATAATCTGGTGAGAAAGAAATTTGTGTTTCATAAACATGAAACACAAACTTAAAATAATTGATAAAAATATTCCAAGAGTTGAAAGAAAGAAAAAGTGCCTCAGAGGACACTGAAAGCCTGAAAGGTTTAGGAGGCAGACATCTTTTCTTCCTTTAAAAAAGTACATTGATACAGTGCCCTCCATAATGTTTGGGACAAAGACCCATCATTTATTAATTTGCCTCTGTACTACACAATTTCAGATTTGTAATAGAAATAAAATCACGTGTGGTTAAAGTGCACATTGTCAGATTTTAATAAAAGGCCATTTTTAAGCATTTTGGTTCCACCATATAGAAATTATATCAGTGTTTATACATAGTCCACCCCCCCCCCCCCCCCCCCCCCACCCCCATTTCAGGGCACCATAATGTTTGGGACACAGCAATGTCATGTAAATGAAAATAGTTATGTTTAGTATTTTGTTGCACATCCTTTGCATGCAATGACTGCTTGAAGTCTGCAATTCATGGACATCACCAGTTGCCGGGTGTTTTCTCTGGTGATGCTCTGCCAAGCCTTTTGGGGAGCTTGTTTTGGGGGATAGTCCCCTTCAGTTTTCTCTTCTGCAAAAAAAGGCATGCTCAATTAGGTTCAGAAAGGGTGACTGACTTAGTACTCAGGAATTACCAATTTTTAGCATTGAAAAAATATTTTGTTGCTTCAGCAGTATGTTTGGGATCATTGTCTTGCTGTAGAATGAACCACTGGCCAATGAGTTTTGAGGCATTTGAATTTGAGCAGATAGGATGTGTCTATACACTTCAGAATTCATTATGCTACTACCATTAGCAGTTGTATCATCTATGAAGATAAGTGAGCCAGTACCTTCAGCAGCTAAACATGCCCAGGCCATAACACCCCCACCACTGTGTTTCACAGATGAGGCGGTATGCTTAGGATCTTGGCCAGTTCCTTCTCTCCTCCATACTTTGCTCTTGCTATCACTCTGAGAAAAGTTAATCTTCATCTCACCTGTCCACAAGACCTTTTTTCCAGAACTGTGGTTGCACTTTTAAGTACTTCTTGGCAAACTGTAATCTGGACATCCTATTTTTGCGGCTAACCAGTGGTTTGCATCTTGCAGTGTAGCCTCAGTATTTCTGTTCATGAAGTCTTCTGCGGACAGTGGTCATTGACAAATCCACACCTGACTCCTGAACAGTGTTTCTGATCTGTCGGACAGGTGCTTGGGGATTTTTCTTTATTATAGCGAGAATTCTTCTGTCATCAGGTGTGGAGGTCTTTCTTGGCCTGCCAGACCCTTTGCAATTAGTAAGATCACCAGTGCTCTCTTCTTAATGATGTTCCAAACAGTTGATTTTGGTAAGCCTAAGGTTTGGCTGATGTCTCTAACAGTTTTATTCTTGCTTCTCAGTCTCATATTGGCTTAGTTCACTTTCATTGGCACAACTTTGGTTCTCATGTTGATAAACAGCAATAAAAGTTTCCAAAGGTGATGGAAAGACTGGAGGAAAGCCTAGGTGTTGAGCGCTCTTATACCTGCATGAAGGAGGCAATTAAACGCACCTGAGCAATTTACAAACACCTGTGAAGCCATGTGTCCAAAACATTATGGTGCCCTGAAATGGGGGGGACTATGTATTAACACAGCTGTAATTTCTACATGATGTAACCAAAATGCATAAAAAATACCCTTTAATAAAATCTGACAATGTGCACTTTAACCACAGGTGATATTTTCTATTACAAATCTCAAATTGTTAAGTACAGAGGCAAATAAATAAATGATGGGTCTTTGTCCCAAACATTATGGAGGTCACTATTATGTACTTAATGTGCTAAAACCTATGTAACAACGTACAGAAAACACAAAAGGTATCTCGGCTGAATAGGTTTTTCCTGACCACTTGGATATGACAAACCTCTGTGGTCCCTTTCTGTGTTGTAAGTTGCATCAATTCTGTCTTGTGAAAATACTGCAAGCTGTGAATCTCCAAACTCGGCTGACATTTCACCTGCTTTTTTTTCCAAGAGTTTGTACAGACCTGAACAGATGGGGTTGTTATGAATTCTGAGCACAATAAAGATCAGTGTATTCTCCTAAATCATCTGAACATTGTAACTTGGCTCAATTCATCTGAGATCTTAATAGGCAATTATCCTGTCTCTATGCAGTAAAGAAAGAGTCATTTATTATTTCATTTTCCTCAAGCATAAAATTTGGCAAGTAGCCAACTTTGTTTGGCAACACAATTTTGGGGGATCATCGTTCAGATCATGGCTTTTCAACATAACTTGCATGGAAGCTAATGCCAACACTCACCACCCCCCTGTTAAGCTTCTGCAGTTGGAATAACTTAAGTCACACACCGTGATTAAGATCCAAATACTTTATTAACATTACAGCATAGGTAACTTCATCTTAGCATGTTACAAGGTGAGAGAGAGAGGGGGCAGGGAAGCTTTCTGTTAAACTAGTGGGTGTAGCTACAAAGTATACCACTGTTTTTGAATGTCACACTTTTGTTGTAACCTGGACTGGACTTCCGATGGTGGAACCACCTGTGGGTTCAATGCCTGATCTGCCACAGACACCGTGGCTTGTGTCTGCCTCAACAATAAACGTTGAGCAGGTGAACCCAAAATGGGGTTGCGGGATATGTTGCGTAAGATGAGTAGATCCAGGAGCACGTCAGAATTAGCTCGGTACGAACGTTCCATGAGCTGTTTGGGTGTAGCTACAAAGTATGTCTCTGATATACTCTGAGTCACTGATCTACATCCTCCCTCTTAAAGAATTAAATGTCAGTACAAAACCATTGACTAAATAAGGCATGCATGGCAATTGATAATAAATGCCAGTACAAAACCATTGACTAAATAAGGCATGCATAGCAGTTGATAATAAGCTGGAGGAGAGTCAAACATAGCCCGGGTATTTAACGGTGGGTTTGCAAACACAACCAGCACGTGTGCGATAAAGACCACCCACACTTTTACGCCATAAAATGTCTTACTCTCTCTTTGCTCACCACCGTCTCTTCCACCTTCTTCATGCAGCCTTAGACAAAGTCTTTAATCGGTTCCTTTCACCGCTGCAACCACCACAGAGCAATTAAAGCTTGCAAATGAAGCAGTCACGGCTTTAAACTAGGAAATGAGCAAGATAATTTCTACACCAAAAACTTTCAACAGCAACGTGATATTGATTCACCACTTTAGTTGGATTACGTTGATTGTGAGGTAAATATTGGCCAGAATAATATGGATAGCATCAATACCATTTGGTTGTGTACGTCTGTTTAACAAGACAGGCCTTAGTTGTAACAACCTCTGCCACAGTGCAATGTTTCCTCCATACTGTGTCAGCCTGGGTAAATGCATTTACAAAAAGCAGGCCAATCCAGGTCTGCAAGTGATCTCTGAAGTTCTCTTTCCAGACCTCTGAAGGCTATTTCCAAATGTTAGTAATGCAATGAAAGATGTTAACCGTGCCAACACCAGTCATCCACACCTATTCAACCATGCCTTTAGCTACCACAGTTTCCTTATCATTGTCACAAATCCTCGCTGCCACTTACTGCATTTATTATATCTTCCCACCTGTGATTCTCCTCTCTTCATTGTTTTGTTAATAGACACATAGACACACTTTTATTTTAAAAGTAATGTTCTACAAATCGGGCTTAAGTTTTATTTTATCTGGAGTTCTCTTTCTCTTAGTGGTTAGAAATTCATTATAAATGTCTTGCATTATTAATGTGTTCGTAGCAATTCTCTTCTTCAATTTTACACTTGATTCCAGTGCGGCTACAAGCTCCAGACATTGCTGTAGTTACAGCTTGATTCACATAGAGGTCCAGAAACTAAGATTTGCAGTGCTTCGTGCAAATGGTTACACATTTTATTATCTCTAATCATAAGAAATAAAATAAATGTTTAAGCAAATGTATATAAAACAAAATATCACTATGTATATGAGATTTGATGTAACCATAAGAATGTTTTGTTCTCCAATAATTATCTATTTAAAATGTTTCAGACATCCAAATTGAAGACATTGGTCCTTTTAATGGATACACATTTGCACATATGAGCAGCAGAAACTGATTATTATATTTTACATTGATTTAAACAAGGCTCATGCCATCAATTCATGTTATTAGCCTATCCAACTGCTTTGCATTAATACTTTGTAATTGTGTACAAATAGATGCTTGTTTGGTTCTATTTCATGTTTGCTGCCCAAAGAATAATTTTGGATTTCGCACTGCAATGTTCACTCTGAATTTTACTTCGGAGTCACGTGAGTGACTTCGTGAAGAACCCCGCCAGCACGCCTGCGCAGCATATCGTCGCACGCATCTGCAGCGGCAGCTGGTGGGGGGGGAGTGCGCTCTCCCCACCGGCCTCCTTCACAAGACCGGCAGGTAAGTATTACCTTCCTTTACAGCATGGACAAGGGCCGGGGGACGACGCTGCCAAGGAGCGGAGCTGAGCTGCGGCCAGCCGACGGCCTTTGTCCCCGGAGCTGCACGGAACGCCGGCAGCTTCAACGCATGCGTTGTCCCCGGAGCTGCGCGGAACGCCGGCAGCTTCAACGCAACGGTGGGGGCAGGAATGAGGAAGTCGGGCGCGGAGCTGAGCTGCGGCCAGCCGACGGCCCTTGTCCCCGGAGCTGCACGGAACGCCGGCAGCTTCAACGCAACGGTGGGGGCAGGAATGCGGAAGGTCGGGCGCTCCCGCTAATACAGGGGCCGACTCGCCCGAATGGGTTACCGCTATGGAGCTGCAAGCAACAGGTCCAGACTCCGAGCCCCCGTCCCCCAAGAGAATAAGGGGGGATACAGGTACGTGGCAAGGGGTCTTGTTTTCTTTTACAGGCAACCTCTCCCCGAGCTCCAGTAGACCCGAGGGGGCTGGGCCGGGGGACAGCCGCACGACAGGGGAGCCCTGCAAAGTGCATTGCGTACCGCAGCCAGGGATATCTGCCATCGTGCAGCCCGGGCATAACACTGCTGCGTCGTGTAGGCCTGCTGGAGCAGATACCGCCGACAACACACCCCGTCAGGCTGCGGTCAAGGGCGGAGGTGGCAGCAGGAAGCGGTCGGTCAGCTCAGCGCTGCGAGCGGCCGACCATGCGCCTCCACGCCAAGTAATGGTGTAAGTGTGGAGGTAAGCTTGCACGGACTCCGGGGAGCCAGGTTCCGGGGGCCGGCGCCGAGTCAACTCACCTGCCTTCTTATCTGCCAGGAAGCCCCAGTGAATTCGCAGGGCCTGGGGAAGTCGGCTTGTCCGCTGCATCTCGCAGGGACGGTCGCATTGAGCGGTTGGAGCTCTTAAATGGTCCAACATCTCCAGCGGGACCGAGAACGAGAAGAACGGCATCCACTAGCCGTGCAAGGACTCCGCTCAGTTTGACGACGACCAGGGACAGCCAGTGACCGCTGAACCAGAGCATGAGGAGGATGCTGGATGTGGTGAGTGAAGTTTGCCGTTTCTACCCAGACAGGTGAACCCTGCACCACGAATTGGCGGGCACCATTGATTGCCTACGTATGCACCAACTCTGGAGTCAGATTCTCAATAATACCTTGGAGAAAGGTTCTCCACGGGCATAACGGCGTTTGCAAAACCCTGATCGGGGATAATGTGTCCAGTAAATAGCATGATGCACTGGCACTCCTATGCAACACCCAGTATGAGATATATTGCCTGCGTAAGAGCTCCATATAGCCCACACTAAACCCCAAATTCGTGGGGTTGTGCTCCACCGCCGCATCAGTTGCTTGGAGACCTGTACAAACAGGTGAAGGGACTGGACAAAGGAGGCCAAAACAGTGGGCCTCGTGAAACTCCATCGGTCAGACTTCACCCATATCACCGGCAACAGCCTAATACAACCTGTGAACCAAGGCTGCCGGATAGGGCACAAAGATTCTACCTACCTCCATCTCAATAAATACAACGACCATTTAGGGCAAGGCCAACAGCGGCCTGCATGGGAAATGCGGCCGCCGGGCCGTCAACCTCCATAACGTCCACCCGAAGCACCGTACGTATGGAACCGACGTTCACTATGGAGGTAAGGGGGTCTGGCTCCTCTCACGCCGTAGTATCCCTCCTGTACGAATAGGTGGGCGATTGCGGGCGGCCTTGGACATATGGGGGAAAACTGTAACCACAGATGAGTTTATTTTACAAAGTGTTCAAGGGTATATAATTCGTGGGAGGTATAGATTCCCATACCCAGCATTCGCCTCGTAGGAATTTACTCTATCCCGAAAAGAGGTGGAGGCAGGGCATGCTGAAATTATATGGCGAGCAGGGAAAAGTGGTAATTGGCATAACCAAGCATGGACATATTGAGTTGAGCCTAATATGTTCACCAGCAGTAAAAATAAGAGGAATGTCGGGTTATAATCGATTTAGCTGAGTTGAACACTTTTGTACAATATACCCATGTCAAAATGGATGCTTTTGGAACAGCTAGGTGGATGCTTTACTCAGGGTACTTTATGGCATGTATCAGTTTGAAAGAAGCATGCTATACGGTGCCCTTCGCTGAGGCTCACAGGGAATTCTGAAGTTGTCTGGAAGGGTGCATTGCCTAATGGAACCATCACAGCTTAGGCTGTTTACCAAGTTGGTATTTACCTGTATTGGCTCTTCTCCGACAACAAGATTATAGTGATGGCATGTTGGATGAAATCCTTATAATGGGGCAGACCCTCCAATTGGCAATTCAAGGAGTGGCTGCAACCAAGGCTCTGCTTGAGAAGCTGGGATTGTAATCCATCCAGACAAATCAAAAACTGCACCCGCTACGGGTTATGGATTTGGTGTTCACCTTAGACACTAATTTAATGAAGTTTATCATCCCCACTAATAAAGCTACTGCTATATCAGAAGAGTGCCACAATCTTGCTTGCGCCAGGGTATCGACCATGTGGCAAACAGCGAAAGTTATTGGTATTGGTAACTATAAATTGGTAACTACATTCCCAGCTGCACGATTCGGACCGCTACACTACCGAAATTCACAAAGGTCACAAATCACAGCATTAAAAAAACAAATGCTGGCTGCTTTGATCGGCCACTTCGGTTACCACCGGAAGCTAGAAACAAGCTATAATGGTGGGTAGATAATATTAAAGTATGTCATTGACCTATTATATGGAGCAACCCTGATGTTGTGATACTAACTGACGCAAGTGCACCAGGCTGGGGAGCAACTGGTACGATGTCCAGTTGTGGTGGCAGATGGAACTCTCATGAGTCTACATTCCTGGAGTCACATGGGATAAACTATATAGAAATGCTGGGGGTATTTCATGGACTGCGGGCTTCTGTACTAATTCATGGGATTACATGTCCACTCTCGAATAGATAATGCTACAATAATGGTTTACATTAATCATATGGGTAGTATTAGGTCGCTAGTTTGCAATGAATTGGCTAATACAATTTGGCACTGGTGCATTGAAAGAAATATTTGGATTACTGCGACCTATTTGCCTGGGAAGCTTAATTCAGTGGCGGACACCAGGTCACGTGTCTTCAATGACAACATTGAGTGGATGTTGAACCCCCAGATTTTGGAGATATTATAGCTCAAATTGGGGACACCAGATATTGACCTATTTGCGTCCAGGCTGAACCATCGAATACCAACGTATGTGTTGTGGGAACCAGACCCTGGGGTAATAGCATTGGATGCATTTTATCCATTGGGGGAAATGGGTTGCTACGCGTTTCCCCCATGCTGCCTCACCAGTCGGGTATTGCAGAAAATTAAACTAGACTCTGCAACTGACATATTGATCATTCCCGACTGGCCTACACAACCATGGTACCCGATGGTTGTAGAAATGTACAACAACCATGGATGGCGATTGGGAAACATCCCAAATTGATTACTCACTCCATTACAGGGGGGGTCAGTCATCCTTGCCATGGTCATTAAACTTGTTGGCTTGCAGGTTCTGAAAAGACCGCTCAACCGGGCAGGCATCTCGTCAAGAGCCATGAACCTTATTGCAGCATCGTGTCGGGAATCCACCCGCAAACAATATCTCACTCAAATCAGAAAGTGGGAGGTTTCTGTGCCCGGAACAACAAGTCCTCCAACTCGGCAACAATACTGGATGTGTTGGAGTTTCTAGCAGGCCTCCATTTTGATGCAGGCCTCAGCTACAGTGCCATCAACAGCGACAGGAGTACGCTGTATTCATACCTGGATATAAGTATCAGCTCCCACCACCTGGTGTCTAAACTAATGAGGGGAGTATTCAATACCAATCCCTCCACGACCCAGATATACAGTAACGTGGGATGTGGGGATCATGCTGACCCTACTGAGGAGCTGGGCTCCAATAGATGAGCTACCATTTGAAACAGCTCACCCTTAAGGTGGTGATGCTCATGGCACTGGCGACTTCCCAACGAGCCCAGATATTACAAAAACTGCGACTGGACACCATGGTGGCTAACCCTGGTCAAATAAAATTCTTTGGTAAAGAGTTATTAAAACAGGAGTTGCTACTAACGTTTTTAAGTCTTATTCCACCAGGGCTGCAGCGAGAGCCATGAAGGTGCCCATGGACCACATTTTCGCCACTGCGGGCTGGGCCAGTGGGGGAAAAACCTTTCAACGGTTCTATAACAAGTCTCTGGCCGTTCCTGCGACATTCGCAGAAGCTATCCTGGGTACCGCTCAGTAAATGTCTGGCCCCGAATTAGGGGTTGTTGTTTAGTTGATTAATAAATTGTGTTGATTTTTCAGCCGCTGTCAACTGAACTCCATTAACAGTCTTACTCCATCAGAATGGCGGCAGTGTGATAAGCATGGACGTTGTTCAGGGCGTGAAATCACAGAGCTTTGAAATCTTCACGAAGTCACTCACGTGACTCCGAAGTAAAATAGTAAGATTAAACGAGAACTTACCAAGTTTGAAGTTTGATCTGTATTTTACGAGGAGTCGCGGTGAGGGATTTCGTGCCCACCGCTCCCACCCTCTATCATCAGGTCAAACAGGTAGTTCTATGGTTTTCATCTTACTATTTTCAGTCATGGTTGGTTCTGTGATTCCACACCGCTGCTTTGAAGGATGCTGCGCAGGCGTGCTGGCGGGGTTCTTCACGAAATCCCTCACCGCGACGCCTCGTAAAATACAGATCAAACTTCAAACTTGGTAAGTTCTCGTTTAATCTTACTATTATAGGACATGACAGTTCGATGGGAACTCTGAAGATATTTTGACACAGTGTTAGTGTTTTTGCCTTTGGATTAAACTGTTGTGGATTTGGAGCCTAAATCATTAGTTTTCTTTAGTCTAAAGATACAGTGTGGAAACAGTACCCTACAGCCCACTGAGGCCACGCCAACCAGTGATCCCTGCACACTAACACTATCCTATACACACTAGGGACAATTTTTACAATTTTACCAAGCCA
The DNA here is from genome assembly GCA_035221665.1 of Okamejei kenojei. Taxonomy (NCBI): domain Eukaryota; kingdom Metazoa; phylum Chordata; class Chondrichthyes; order Rajiformes; family Rajidae; genus Okamejei; species Okamejei kenojei. The sequence goes on along the minus strand of CM069134.1, from coordinate 103,889,757 downwards.
ATTAACCTACAACCTAAGATAGACACAAACCAGGTCTCGAACCCGGGTCTCTGGCACTGTAAGACAGCAACTCTACCACTGCACCACCTTGAACAGATTTGCTAATTTGGAATTTAAATGCAGCAAATTCAAATGCCATCACAAACCCACCCTGATAGCACTGGGTACACCTGTACCTAATGTCACCATCACAGTCATCTGATTAGCCTACTGAGAGTATAGCTGTGGAAAGCAATTGGCCTGAATGGAGTTCCCTGCCATGTCCTCGAAATCCACATGGACCAGCCGGCAGGGATATTTACAGTCATTTTTAACCTCTCCGTACTCTGTTCTGAGCTTCCCACTTGCTTTAAGAAGACCATCCCATTGCCAGAGAAAAGTAGCATGCCTTAATGACGACCACCAGGTGATAGTGACATTCACCATCATGAAGTGCTTCAAGAGGCCGGTCATGTTGTACATTCACTCTAACCTCCCAGATGGCGTTGATCCACTGCAATCCTCCTATCTCCACCACAGGTCCATGCAGACATCAACTCCCTGACCCTACACTCATCCCTGGAACATCTAGATAACATGGACATATATGTCATGCTCCTATTTATTGAATATAACTCTTCCTTCAACACCATAATACCAACCAAACACGTCTCCAAACTCTCCACTTCCCCCTCTGCAACTGGTGACCTGACAAATACTTTTTCCCTTAACAAATTAGTACTGTTTATATCATTGTTGTATATGTCATATTGTGTATGAATTCTCTTTAAAGTTTGCTCTCCTACTACAAAGCATATGAAATATTTCAATAGCTGTGAAATCCATGAGGTGACATGAAGTGAAGCGTACTGTACTATTGCATTTTGATCTTTCTATACAATGGATTGAAAATTGTGGTTCTGGTATTATGTATTGGTTGACGAATGTAGTGGTATCCAACATAGCCATCTTTGCTGGATCTCATACAAACATATGAATTAGGAACACAATCTGTGCGCTTTACCCATTGAGCCTGCTCTGCCAGAAACAAGATCAGGATTGATCTGCTTATAACTTAGTTATTAAAGTATCAATTTATACACAACTTTGTATAGGATCTTGATAGTCTTATCAGGGAGCAAGAACTCAGGCTTTTGTCCTACATTTCTAGATGGATTTAAGAGGGAGTTAGATAGAGCTCTAGGGGCTAGTGGAGTCAAGGGATATGGGGAGAAGGCAGGCACGGGTTATTGATAGGGGACAATCAGCCATGATCACAATGAATGCCGGTGCTGGCTCGAAGGGCCGAATGGCCTCCTCCACCTATTTTCTGTTTCCATGATGTTGAGAGAGAAACATAATCTTAAATTGAAGATTAAAAGGCAGAAGAAAATATTTTTAATTTTGACTTAAATTGTCCCATGCTCAAACACCAACCATTGTGTTAGTCTTCAATAAAGGTTTAGTTTGTCAGGCCAGCTGTATACACCCGCCCAGTAAGCATGAAATAAATGGGGTTTTTTTTTTAAACTGCAGATGGGGATAGTCTACAATAAAAACAAAGTGCTGGAAGTAATTAGTGGATGAGGCAGCATCTTTGGAAAGAGAGACAGACTTAACATTACAAGTTGAAGATCCTTCATCAGAACCGTGGAAAAGAAAACAAGTTAGTTTTTAAATTGCAGAGAGGATGGGGAGGGATGTGTAGAACAAAGTGTAGGACAACTTTGCAGGAGCCAAGACTAAAGGTCTCACAAATTTCTGGACACATTGTATGAGCTCATCCAACCAAATCTTACCACCTTGGCAAGCACAAAATAGTAAGATTAAACGAGAACTTACCAAGTTTGAAGGTTGATCTGTATTTTACGAGGAGTCGCGGTGAGGGATTTTGTGAAGACCCCGCCAGCACGCATGCGCAGCATCCTTCAAAGCAGCGGTGTGGAATCACAGAACCAAACCATGACTAAAAAATAGTAAGATGAAAACGTAGAACTACCTGGTTGACCTTATGATAGAGGGTGGGAGTGCTGGGCACGAAATCCCTCACCGCGACTCCTCGTAAAATACAGATCAACCTTCAAACTTGGTAAGTTCTCGTTTAATCTTACTATTTTACTTCGGAGTCACGTGAGTGACTTCGTGAAGATTTCAAAGCTCTGTGATTTCACGCCCTGGACAACGCCCATGCTTATCACACTGCCGCCAGTCTGATGGAGGAAGGCTGTTAATGGAGTTCAGTCGAAACTGGCTGAAAAATCAACACAATTTATTAATCAAATAAACAACAAACCCCTAAATCGGGGCCAGACATTTACTGAGCGGTACCCAGGATAGCTTCTGCGAATGTCGCAGGGGCGGCCAGAGGCTTGTTATAGAACCGTTGAAAGGTTGTTCCCCACTGGCCCAGCCCGCGGTGGCGAGAATGTGGTCCATGGGCACCTCCATGGCTCTCGCTGCAGCCCTGGTGGAATGAGACTTAAAAATGTTAGTAGCAACTCCTGCTGCATCCAGCACCACCCTGAGCCACCTGGCGATCGTCTGTGTAGTCACCCGATGATGCAGAGGTTTTATGACTGATGAGGAGCCCCTGTTCCTTCATCCTGATAACTCCAGTAACTCGGATGTAGTGGTGGAGATGGGTGACTATGCAGAGTGTGGCATCTACAGGGTACGCCCGAAATTCCAGCTGCAGCCCATGCGCCCCTGGCCTGTGCTGTTTTAATAATTCTTTAACAAAGAATTTTATTTGACCAGGGTTGGCCACCATGCTGTCCAGTCGCAGTTTTGTAACGTCTGGACTCGTTGGGCTGTCGTCAGTGCCATGAGCGTCACCACCTTAAGGGTGAGCTGTTTCAATGGTAGCTCATCTATTGGAGCCCAGCTCCTCAGTAGGGTCAGCACGATCCCCACATCCCACGTTACTGTATATCTGGGTCGTGGAGGGTTGGTATTGAATACTCCCCTCATTAGTTTAGACACCAGGTGGTGGGAGCTGATACCTATATCCAGGTATGAATACAGCGTACTCCTGTCGCTGTTGATGGCACTGTAGCTGAGGCCAGCATCAAAATGGAGGCCTGCTAGAAACTCCAACACATCCGGTATTGTTGCCGAGTTGGAGGACTTGTTGTTCCGGGCACAGAAAACCTCCCACTTTCTGATTTGAGTGAGGTATTGTTTCCGGGTTGATTCCCGGCACGATGCTGCAATAAGGTTCATGGCTCTTGACGAGATGCCTGCCCGGATGAGCGGTCTTTTCAGAACCTGCAAGCTAACAAGTTTAAATGACCATGGCAAGGATGACTGACCCCCCCGTAATGGAGTGAGTAATCAATTTGGGATGTTTCCCAATCGCCATCCATGGTTGTTTTAAATTTCTACAACCATCGGGTACCATGGTTGTGTAGGCCAGTCGGGAATGATCAATATGCCAGTTGCAGAATCTAGTTTAATTTTTCTGCAATACCCGACTGGTGAGGCAGCATGGGGGAAACGCGTAGCAACCCATTTCCCCCAATGGATAAAACGCATCCAATGCTATTACCCCAGGGTCTGATTCCCACAACACATACGTTGGTATTCGATGGTTCAGCCTGGACGCAAATAGGTCAATATCTGGTGTCCCCAAATTGAGCTATAATATCTCCAAAATTTGGGGGTTCAACATCCACTCAATGTTGTCATTGAAGACCCGTGACCTGGTGTCCGCCACTGAATTAAGCTTCCCAAGCAAATAGGTCGCAGTAATCCAAATATTTCTTTCAATGCACCAGTGCCAAATTGTATTAGCCAATTCATTGCAAACTAGCGACCTGATACTACCCATATGATTGATGTAAGCCACTATTGTAGCATTATCTATTCGAAAGCGGACATGTAATCCCATGAATTAGTACAGTAAGCCCGCAGTCCATGAAATGCCCCCAGCATTTCTATATAGTTTATCCCATGTGACTCCAGGAATGTAGACTCATGAGAGTTCCATCTGCCACCACAACTGGACATCGTACCAGTTGCTCCCCAGCCTGGTGCACTTGCATCAGTTAGTAGCACAACATCAGGGTTGCTCCCTATAATAGGTCAATGACATTCTTTAATATTATCTACCCACCATTATAGCTCATTTCTAGCTTCCAGTGGTAACCGAAGTGGCCGATCAAAGCAGCCAGCATTTGTTTTTTAATGCTGTGATTTGTGACCTTTGTGAATTTCGGTAGTGTAGCGGTCCGAATCGTGCAGCTGGGAATGTAGTTACCAATTTAGAGTCACCAATACCAATAACTTTTGCTGTTTGCCGCATGGTCGATACCCTGGCGCAAGCAAGATTGTGGCACTCTTCTAATATAGCAGTAGCTTTATTAGTGGGGATGATAAACTTCATTAAATTGGTGTCTAAGGTGAACACCAAATCCATAACCCGTACCGGGTGCAGTTTTGATTTGTCTGGATGGATTACAACCCCAGCTTCTCAAGCAGAGCCTTGGTTGCAGCCACTCCTTGAAATGCCAATTGGAGGGTCTGCCCCACTATAAGGATTTCATCCAATATGCCATCACTATAATCTTGTTGTCGGAGAAGAGCCAATACAGGTAAATACCAATTTGGTAAACAGCCTAGGACTGTGAAGGTTCCATTAGGCAATGCACCCTTCCAGACAACTTCAGAATTCCCTGTGAGCCTCAGCGATGGGCACCGTATAGCATGCTTCTTTCAAATCGATACATGCCATAAAGTACCCTGAGTAAAGCATCCACCTAGCTGTTCCAAAAGTGTCCATTTTGACATGGGTATATTGTACAAAAGTGTTCAACTTAGCTAAATCGATTATAATCCGACATCCCCCTTCTTTTTTTTTACTGCTGGTGAACATATTAGACTCAAACTCAATAGGTCCATGCTTGGTTATGCCAATTACCACTTTTTTTGGGATAGAGTAAATTCCTACGTGGCGAATGCTGGGTATGGGAATCTATACCTCCAACGAATTATATACCCTTGAACACTATGTAAAATAAACTCATCTGTGGTGACAGTTTTCCCATATGTCCAAGGCCGCCTGCAATCGCCCACCTATTCGTGCAGGAGGGATACTACGACGTGAGAGGAGCCAGACCCCCTTACCTCCATAGTGAACGGCGGTTCCATACATACGGTGCTTCGGGTGGACGTTATGGAGGTTGACGGGCCGGCGGCCGCATTTCCCATGCAGGCCGCCGTTGGCCTTGCCCTAAAAGGTCGTTGTATTTGTTGAGATGGAGGTAGGTAGGATCTTTGTGCCCTATCCGGCAGCCTTGGTTCACAGGTTGTATTAGGCTTTTGCCGGTGATATGGGTGAACTCTGGCCGATGGAGTTTCATGAGGCCCACTGCTTTGGCCTCCTTTGTCCAGTCCCTTCACCTGTTTGGACAGGTCTCCAAACAACTGATGCGGCGGTGGAGCGGTAATGGTTGGCACAACCCCGCGAATTTGGGGTTTAGTGTGGGCTATATGGAGCTCTTACGCAGGCAATTTATCTCATACTGGGCGTTGCATAGGAGTGCCAGTGCATCATGCTATTTACTGGACACATTATCCCCGACCAGGGTTTAGCAAACGCCGTTATGCCCGTGGAGAACCTTTCTCCAAGGTATTATTGAGAATCTGACTCCAGAGTTGGTGCGTAATTAGGCAATCAATGGTGCCTGCCAATTCGTGGTGCAAGGTTCACCTGTGGGTGGAAACGGCAAACTTCACTCACCACATCCAGCATATCCTCCTCATGCTCTGGTTCAGCAGTCACTGGCTGTCCCTGGTCGTCGTCAAACTCAGCAGCTGGGCAATCATTAATGCTTCTGGCTGGAGACGATGAGGAGCTGAGTGGTGTCCTTGGACGGCTAGTGGATGCCCGCGAATCCCACTCTTCTCGTTCCCGGTCCCGCTGGAGGTGTTGCACCACTAAGAGCTCCAACCGCTCTATGCGACCGTCCCTGCTATACGCAGCGGACAAGCCGACTTCCCCAGGCCCTGCGAATTCACTGGGGCTTCCACCATCGGACCTCACCCCCTTAGGGTGCTGTCTAGGGTCCAATGGCAGGTCGTCGTGACCTACAGCCCAAGTAGGATCATACGACTCCCGCACGGACTCTCCGCTAGTCTGTCTTCTCCCAGACTGTGGCGGCCCACCTGGCTGATAAGAAGGCAGGTGAGTTGAATCGGCGCCGGCCCCCGGAACCTGGCTCCCCGGAGTCCGTGCAGGCTTACCTCCACTTTTGCCCATCTTTTAGCGTGGAGGCGCATGGTCGGCCGCTCGCAGCGCTGAGCTGACCGACCGCTTCCTGCTGCCACCTCCGCCCTTGACCGCAGCCTGACGGGGTGTGTTGTCGGCGGTATCTGCACCAGCAGGCCTACACGACGCAGCAGTGTTATGCCCGGGCTGCACGATGGCAGATATCCCTGGCTGTGGTACGTATTGCACTTTGCAGGGCTACCCTGTCGTGCGGCTGTCCCCCGGCCCAGCCCCCTCGGGTCTTCTGGAGCTCGGGGAGAGGTTGCCTGTGAAGAACAAAACCCCTTGCCACGTACCTGTATCCCCCCCCTTATTCTCTTGGGGGACGGGGGCTTGGAGTCTGGACCCGTTGCTTCCAGCTCCGGAGCGGTAACCCATTCGGGTGAGTCGGCCCCTGAATCAGCGGGAGCGCCCGACTTCTGCATTCCTGCCCCATCATGCGTTAAAGCTGCCGGCGTTCCTTGCAGCTCCGGGGACAAGGGCCGTTGGCTGGCCGCAGCTCAGCTCAGCTCCTCGACAGCGTCGTCCTCCGGCCCTTGTCCATGCTGTGAAGAAAAGGTAATACTTACCTGCCGGTCTTGTGAAGGAGCCGGAGGAGAGAGCGCACCCCCCCCCCCCCCAGCCTGCCGGTGCGAGTGCGCGCGACGATATGCCGCGCATGCATGCTGGCGGGGTCTTCACGAAGTCACTCACGTGACTCCGAAGTAAAATAATTGTTCAGCTTCATTCGGCATTCCACTTGAATTTCCTACTTGTGGTATTTTCTGGTCTGGTGCTGCCCAATGAAATGTCTATGCTCCATTTTTATGTCTCATTAACATGCTCACTAGTCTGCTTCAATTTTCCTGAGAAATACAGTTATTCTTCTATTTAAGAACACATTGAATAATGCTAATTTAGTGATTATTTTGTGTAAATCAATTTGTAAGTACATTGAAGTGCTTAGACAAAATATGAATATAAATAGCATAGAAGTACATAACTGGAGATAATGTGCCACCATAATGAGGCTGGTGCACAAAATATTTTACCATGTGAAATTGACATAAGGAATCATGAAATATTTGACATTTCTGGAGCGTATGGTGTTTGTATTGTTTATGTAACTAATTGCACTAACTGGCTTCATAATTTGTCTTTAAATTTAATATTTTTCATGTCTTTATTTTGCTGTAGATTGGCAAATATTAGTTTACTTGAAAAGTGCATATGGGAGCTGGGAATCCCATTGACTCGGCCGAACCACATCCAGGATATTAAAGTTCAGGTCAGTCCAATATACATTCCAGATGAAATACTTAAAATTCTGAAAAGGGGAATTTTTTAATGTGAATGTTTACTACTGACAACTTCAATTAAATCACTAGAGCATTTTTCTCTGAGAGACAGATTGGTGGTCCAAGCATAATTCAACAGCCTTCACCATTATTATTCAACGCAGTAGTCCGCCTTCCATAATTACATTCTGCTTTCTATGGCTAGCGAACTGTGGCTACCGAGTAGATGTAAGCAATGTCAAGCATTTATGCAGTCTCCATCGTTCCTGGGTGTTTGAATCACTGATCCAGGCCAATGCAGCCAGTCAGTATGCTCCCTACCATACACCTGTTGAAGTTCAATAGGGTATTTGTCGACATATAAATTCTCCTCAATATTCTGAGGAAGTAGAAGCATTGATATGCTTGCTTTGTGATTTGCGTCAATGTGCTGGACCCAGGACAGAATTTTAGAGATAATGCGAGCCCAGGAACTTGAATCTGATCAGTCTCTCCACTGCCTTCCCTTCAATGAAGACAGGATCTTGGATCCCCAGGTTTGCCTTCAACATTAAACTCCTTAGTTTTGCTAATGTTGAGAGCAAGAATGTTGTTCTGGCACCATTCGATCAGATTATCAATGGTTCATCATTACAAATTATTATTATTCCAACTACAGTGGTTTAGTCGACAAATTTAAAGATGGCTTTAGAAATGTGTCTAGCTACACAGTCATCAGTATAGAGACACCGATTATGGGTCTAAACACAGAGTCCTGAGATGCTTCTGAGATGAAATGGGAATGAGCAGAGACTTAGTTCTTTGAGTTTGATGATAAATATTGTGGTGTGGCGGCACCTGTCGGCAGCAGCTTGACTACAGTCCGTCTGTTTTTTTAAATTTTTGTCTCGTTAAATGTATGTCTTGACTCTAGTTTTTATTATGTTTCTTTAGCTGTGTATATGGTGGGGGGGGGGGGGGGGGGGGGTGGGAACCGTTAATTTCTTCCCTTTTTCCCTGTTGGGTCACCGGTGTTGTTGGGCCTAACATCGTGGAGCTGGCAGCGGCCTCCGGCCGGGACCAACCTGAGGGCTCCAGTCGCGGAGCCTGCGGACCCGACATTGCGGAGCTGGCCATCTTCGGAACAGGGAGAGCTGTGGTGGCGCATGGCTACGACCCGACTTCGGAGCTTTGGAGGCTAACATCGCCCCGTGTGACTTAAACAGCCACAGGACTTTCCATCGCCCGCCGGGGGCTTTAACATCGGGAGCCCCAGTTCGCCTCGACGCTGCAGTTGGACTGCTGGACCGCGGGAGAAGAACAAAGGGAAGAGATAAGACTTTGCCTTCCATCACAGTGAGGAGATGGAGATCCACTGTGATGGATGTTTATGCAAGCTGTTGTGTGGGTCTTGGGTTATTTTTGTAATGCAAGACTGCAGAAAATGCAATTTTGTTCAAACCAAGCTGTTTGAATGACAATAAAAGGCATTATATTCTATTCTAAATTTGGAGGGGGTGAAGGTGTTTGAGCAGTTAGCTATAGCCAATGAACAACAGCCTTTTGTTGAAGTGATCCATTGAAGAGCCAAGAAGATCACATCATCTGTTTTGGTGGTACGTGAATTGTAATGGGTCCAGGTCCTTGATAACTCAGGAGTTGATGTGCATCACAACCAACCTCTCAAAGCACTCCATCACCATGCACGTTAGTGCCACCGGTGAATAGTCATTGAGGCATGTCACTTTACTCTTCCTGAGCACTGGTCTTATTAATGTCCTTTGAAATCCAGGAGGGACCCTGAATCTTGGTCTAATCCAGAGTTAGAACATGAAATTAACTCTGGGACAAAGCAAAATTCATAGTCCAACATTTGGCTTTGTTCTGCAATTGTTATGAGCAGGGAATGCAAATTAAAAATTGTGCAATGATGCAATGATTTTTTGACCATTTAAGCCTCTTCTTGAAGTCCAAAATCTTCCACTTGTAATTTGTTTAAAGTGGTCAAATGAATGGATTTTAAACTTGCCTTTGCATTGGTAATGAATGTTTGTAACAATGTTTTAAGATAGAATATAATCTCTCATATTTGTTATGTGGTGTATGTAATATTGTCTTTTTCTTCAGGTATTGAGCCATCTTCAGTATCTATGCTCTCTTTCTGGACTAATCCAATCCAGTTTAATCTTGCATCCAGAGTTCATAAACCAAGATGACTTGCTGAAGCCTTTGTTGTCAAATGTATTTTCAGCACTTTGTATACGCTGCAAAGACTATTTTGGTAATATGCTAATATCTTCAGTTTTCTCTTTTACCTGCAAATTGCAAATTGTTCATATGTATGTTTTCAACAATTATTTTGGAGATACTTGAAAATGTTAGTTAGTTTTTCCATTCCTGCTTCAGTTAGAGAAAACCAAATTGGATTCAACTTTGAGGAGGTATTCTAGAAATAACTTAATTTAGCTTATTTCTGATAGTTGATTTTGAAAATTTCTTTTCTCTGATGCCTTTATCATGACAAAAGCATTCTTTGCAGGATTATTCATCATTTGGTCAGTTTCCTACACCATTGTGCACATCACTTGTATTGGGAATATTGTTGTCAAGTACACCCTGATGCAGAAATAGATTTGTGAGGATGATTAACAGGAAATCAATATCAGAAAGGATGATGTGGTTACAAATGAGTTGATTTCTGGAGTGTCTTAAATAAGGTCAATCAGAAGGTGAAATGGAGAAATTTAAGCTGGGTAGTTCGCACCCCCTTCACATAGAAATGAGCAATGCACAAAGGACACAGAGAAGGTAAAGAGTAGTGATAGGGGTTTGTAGGACTTGGTGAAAGTTACTGATAAAATGAAAGGACAGCCAGTGAAGAAATTTGAAAATAGTGCTGAAAGTGTTAAGTTTGATTTATTTAAAATTATAGCTTTTGATCAGATAAAATGCAATTAAATTATTTCCAAAACATTTTTCTATTTTCCCCATGTAAATTCAAAGCATTGGTAGTTTTAAAAACAATTGTTTAAAGAATTTACTGTAACATTAGTGTGTGCTAGAGTACTGCAGATGGAGAGTGTCAACGTTCATTTTGGTGGGTTTTTTCTCATCACTTCAGATGTATTCTTCACCCAGATGTCTTAGGCTTTATATATCTGGCATTGCACATTTTCTTGGGTGCAAATCTGCTTTCTCCCCAGGAGTTAAGTTCAGGAGCTAATTGGCACCTTGCTGTGTGTAGTTGAAGTATGTGAGGGCAACAATGAGGGAAAGGGTATGGGGGAGCTTACGGTGTCAGGAGGACCAGCAGATTGTAATATGAGAACCAGTAGTTTTGGCAACCGGGAGATCAGGTAGGCCCAAGTAGACTGAGCAGAGCTATTCATCAAAACGATCGTCCAGTCAATGTTTGGTCTCGCTGATGTATAAGTCCACAGATGAAACAACAGATACAGTAGATGAGATTGGAGGAGATGCAAGTGAACCTCTGCCTAACCTGAAAGGACTGTCGGGGTTCCTGGACAGTCGAGTGAGGAGGTATAGGGACAGGTGTTTCATCTCCTGCGATTGGAGGTAAGGTACCTGGGGAGTGGATGGTTTGCCTGGGAAACGATGATTTAACCTGGAAGTTGCAGAGGGAGCGATTTCTGTGGAGGTGGGAACGGGGTGTAGATGGGAAGATGTGCCGTGGTGGGATCCTGTTGGAGGTGGCAAAAATGTTGGATTATGTGTTGTATGTTTTTGGATACGTTTTTCCCATTGAGGGTAGGGAAGATTCAAACAAGAGGGCATGACATGAGAATTAAGGGACAGAGGTTTCGGGGTAACGTGAGGGGGAACTTCTTTACTCGGAGGGTGGTGGCTGTGTGGAATCAGCTTCCAGCAGAAGTGGTGGAGGCAGGATCGATTTTAACATTTAAGAGTAAAGTGGATAGGTATATGGACGTGAAGGGAATGGAGGGGTATGGTCTGAGTGCAGGTAGATGGGACTAGGGGAAAACAAATGGTCGGCACGGACTGGAAGGGCCGAGAGGGCCTGTTTCCGTGCTGTAATTGTTATATGGTTATATGGTTATATGTTACGACTGATTGGGTGAAAGGTAAGGACTAGGGGAAGGGGGAGCAAAAGCAGAGCTGCATGGTACCGAGGAGACATGTCTGAGGGCCTCACCTATGATAGAAGAAGGGAACCCCTATTCCCTAAAGAATGAGGACATCTCAGATGTCCTGGTATGGAACACTTCATTTTAGGTGCAGATGTGGCATAGACAGAGGAATTAGGAATAGAGGATCTCCCAGTTGCTAACCATTTTACCCCCCCTTCACATTACCATACCCACTTTTCTATTCTTGACCTCCGTTGCCAGAGAGCGGCCACACATAAACATGAGGAACAGCAGCTCATATATCCCTTTGGGTAACTTACAAACTTGCAAATTAAACATTGAATTAATTCAAGTAATAAACTCCTCCACTCTTTCCCATGCCCACAATTTCCCCTCAATGCTGTATCATATTTCAAAAGTCCTTAAATCGACAGGTCTTCGGAGCAGTGTGTGGGATTAAACTGGATAGCTCTCTTGTGTGACTGGCATGGATAGGACAGGGCATATGATGCTTTCTGAATGTACATTTCAATTATTATGAACTGTCTACAAATCACTGATTAATATTTCACTAAGGAGTTTAGAATCTTTGTTCTCTGAATAAAAATTTCAGAGAATTTTGCATAAGTAGGTTGAAGAAAGAACATGACATTTCTATTGTTAGTAATAGCAGTTAATGACTAGAATTTCTGTTTCTAAATTAGTAATTCTTTAATGCCAATCTAATAATTATCTGTGCTTTCAGGCTGTGAGATAACATCTGGGATCTACCAAGCGTGGACGGACTTGTTTATTCTTTTGAACACAATTCTCCGGAAATGTCAGGCTATATTCCCAGCTGTCGTAACTGCTGTGACAAAGCAGTGGGTTGCTTTCTTAGGTAACATAAACCTGCTAATGTGTACGTTCACTGTATTCAAGGGACTAGGTCTTCCCATGGGTACTACGCCAGCCATAGCCACAGTCGTCAATGTAGTGTCTTAAAATGGAATAAATTAAGAATAATTTTGAATTGTTTAACCAAATTCAAATTCCTGCACAATAGTTTTCCCACTTTAAAAAAAAAATCTGTTTAACAGTTTTAATTCAGCAAGAACCTTAGAGTAAGTCTGTTTTAATTATTGTCAATTTACTGTGCCTGACAACTTTGGGCTTTTGAGGCATACATCACCCCAATGTCACATTCCGCAAGTAGCGTAATAACCAAAAATGTACCCAAATAGAGTGGCACAGCTGATAGAGCTACTGTCTCAGTGCTAGAGATCTGGTTTGATCCTCACCGCGAGTGCTATCTGTGTGGAGTTTGTACATTCACCATATGGGTTTCCTGCGGGTACTCGGTTTTCCCCCCACATACCAAACACATGCCATTTTGTGGGTTAATTGGCCTCTGTAAATTTCCCCTGTGTGTAGGGAATAATCGCAAAAGTACGATGACATAAAACTGGTGTGAATGGGTGATCGTTTGTTGGTGTGAACTCGGAGAGCTGAAGAGCCTGTTTCCATGCATCTCCAAACATACAATATCCTGCATGGTATTCCTCTGCTATTCCACAAGCTATGGGAGGTGGAATTCATCGTAAGCACCAGGAATTTAATTTACAACATTGCAGCAATACTTTAATATAGTTTATGATTTATTATCTCATTCATCAGATGCTCATGAGTAGCGGGACATCTGTTCAGTTGTTAAAATGATTTGTATTGTTTCATTGCCATTATGCCAGTGGTAATGCTTTTTTTGGTACATTGATAATCATGGCAAGAAATTGAAAACAAAAACAATATATTTTATTGTAGTTGCTTTCTCACAAAAATCTTAAAATCATTTGTAAGATTTCTTTTTGAGTATGTTGTATTCTTCCGTCTAAACTTGGCATTGGTATTGATTTATTATAGTCATGTGTATTGAGCTATAATAAAAAACCAGCTTGCATGTTATCCAGTCAAATCATACCATATATGAGTACAATCATGCCATACCCAAGTACATAGAATACAGCTACAGAGAACGTGCAAGAACTACAATGAGGTAGATTGGACCTGCAACCTTAGCTAATGCGAGATCCTTTCCATGGTCTAATATTGGCAGGGAATAAGCTGTTCCTGAATCTTGTAGTATGTGGTTTCAAGCATTAGCGTCTTCTGTTCAATGGGAGAGGGGTGAACATGAAATGACTAAGGTGTGAGTGATCCTTGAACATGTTGGCTGCTTCCCTGAGGCAGCATGAAGCTTAGATGGAGTCGATTGGCAATGGGGAAGGCTTGTTTGCTTCTTGTGATCTTCGATAGAACAGTTGTCAAAGCAAGTGTGATGCTTCCTGATAAGAGCTTTATATATGATCCCAATGGAATATTGCCTTTATTGGATGAAGATCCCCTGGCTGGTATCCCTGACGTGTATCCCTTCTCTCATTTGGCATCTGTACCAATGCGTTTCTGCAGAGTAAACTGATTCATAGAGGAAACATAGAGGATGAGTTGCATAACTCATCTTGCCACTTGTGGTGGGGTGGGGGGGGGGGGGGAACAGTACACGTCCAGGAGTGGCAAGAGTTGGATTGGTCGTTTTGTAATAAGAATCTCTCTGTCTTTTAGAGACTATTTCCTTGTGCATACAACTGTCCACCATCAACCCTAGCCTGCATACGATATCCCTGCAATTCATATCTCTTCTTCTGATGGAAGAGGGGAAGAATAATCTTGGTGTGGAAAAGCATTCAATCCAGTGTCTGTCTCTGACTGAGCTTCTGGATGGAAATGAAGATGATGTATCATCAGGCACTATGCTTTGTGAGAGTTTATTACAGGTATTGTAAACATTTTCCCAATACATTGAATATATGAGGAATGTATTTGTATGAGGAATCCAAATTAGCCAACAGAGCTACAGCATTTACATTCAAGCTACTTAAGGGCCTGTCCCACCAGCATGCAACTCCATGCAATGAGCGCGACCTAACGTGGTCGCTTGAGCCGTCCGGCGTCGCAGGGCCGGTCCCACTTCGATCGCCGGAGCCATGCGGAGTTCGTCCCGACATCGCGCGGGGCTCCGAAAAACTGATCATGTTCAAAAATTCCGCGCGGCAAGGGCTTGTCGGCTCGCAGTCGCCTCGACGCATTACACACCGCCTCGACGTCATGCCTCTGTGACCCTCTCTGTAGGTGCCTCCGTGACCCTCTCTGTGTGTGGCTCCATGGCCCACTCTGTGTGTGCCTCTGTGCCCCTCTCTGTGTGTCCCTCTCTGTCCTGGCGAACTTACCTTTCAGACTTCGCTCCAAGTTCGCCTCACTTCCCGCTGCGTCGCGCCACTCACCCGATCTCCGCTGCCGGTTTGGTCGCCCTCTTCGCATGCAGGCGCTGTACAGGGATCACCCAACCTCTGCGTGGCCTCCGCTGCCGGTTTGGTTACGCTCACCGCATGGAGTCGGATGCTGGTAGGACAGGCCCTTAGCTTCAAGTGCAAAAGTGAAGTATTACAAGATTTCATTTCTCAGCTGCTTAAACTTAAGGGACTAGTACTTTGACCATTATCATTACTGGCATTTTAAACTTTGCATTTTAAATACCCAAGTATTGTTAGATTTAAAATAAATAATGAAAGTTCACTCATGATCTTCAGCAGTTAGTAACCTTTGCAAGGCAATTCTCACTTCAGGCACGCCTGATGAAATAATATTCAATGGCAACTTGGCGGCGGTGGGGGGGGGGGGGGGGGGGGTCAGTTTTACACCCACGTCCCAGGAGAGGTCATTTTTGGACCAATCAAGTAAATCAAATTATATTGCCACAGTGTTAGATTGGGATATCTCCATGACTAGTCCCACAATGACCTCAAATTCTTCAATCCTCTCCATATCCAACAACTACTCTTCCCTCTCATCTGTGGCCCTGCCCACCCCCTATGCTCCTACTGTCTGATATCCATGGCATATGGTGCCAAGCAGCACATTTTCAATCACGGGAAAATACAATCGCAAAGAGTAGGAAGTTACTGACGTTTGCAGTGGCAGGAACATGACCAGAGGGATAGTTAGTGCATTGTTCCAGTGCCCATTAAACGCACCCATTTCGTGCAATAAAAATTCAACCAATAACATTAGAAATGTCTTGAATGGTTTGTCTGAAGTTTCAGTACATTTTTGCTGATTACAGAAACAAAGAGGCACCAGCTATTTCTCTCTGAGTGCACTTGCTAATCACTAGTCAACATATAGTGATTTAGATGCGAGGATCAAGTGAATATATTCAAATTTGCTGCTGATTAGTTTTCAGAATTTTGTTATGAGTGCGATGGAAATCACCATCTCAAAATAAAGGTCTGCCTTACAGAACAAAGACGAGGAGAAATTTCTTCACCCCAGGTCTCTACCCAAGAGAGCTATCAGGGTTCGCGAGTTGCGTATATTCAAGACATGGGTCATTATATTTTTAGACATAATGGAAAGTGGAACTGTGGTAAAAGATCAGCCATGATCTTACGGAAAGGTGGAGCTGGTGTTAGTACTAGATGGCATCCTCCTATTTTTTACCGTTCTTAAATGTTTGAAACACTGACCAGGTTAAGTTGCATCAGAAGGAGTAACGGCTAATAATTCAGGTTAGTGACCTTTCATTTTACCTGCCAATTCTAGGAAAACTGATGTTTTAGCAGGGAATGAGGGAATGACCAAAAGGGAAAGAGGATTGATGATCAGGGGCATTGGAAATCTAGCTTTGAGGGCTTGTGAGGGGGCATCAGGGCAGCAGTATTATGCACGAAGGGTTCAAGATGTAGGCAGAGGAGATTGTGGGCCGATGAACTGGTGGAGGCAGCGGTGGGGTAGGTGACACCCTTTGGAAGGCAGTTAATTATTGAACAACAAGTTGGTGTAATGGTGGTCCTGTGAGTATCCAGGGATCTGCATTACTCAGAATCAGGTGATCTGGTGCCACATGCCTAACTGAAATGGAAATCTTGCCAGATAAGCAAGAATGACTCGTGGCTGGATATACCGGGTTGAATTTCCAGAGTTAATGGCATGATTTAACCCAGTAAGAAAGCAGCCGCATTTTGCTCTGAAAATGACAATCAAATTATGTTGATGAAACATGGCCTTGTGTATGAATTTCTGGGCCATTGCATATATATTTTTAACTCAATGGCATATGAATCTCGGAGGATCTGTCCTGGTCCCTCAATACCTCCAAGGGTACACATCTCGGAGGATCTGTCCTGGTCCCTCAACACCTCCAAGCTGGTCAAAAAGGCGCAGCAGCGCCTTTACTTCCTGAGGAGACTCAAAAAAGCCCACCTGTCCCCCCAGATCCTGACCAACTTCTACCGCTGTACCATCGAAAGCAGCCTGACCACCTGCTTTACGGTATGGTACAGCAGTTGCACCGTAGCAGACAGGAAGGCACTACAACGGGTGGTGAAAACCGCCCAGCACATCATCGGTGCCCCGCCCCTGCTTTGGATGCCCTCCACCGAAACGGTGTCTGAGACGGGCTGGGAAGATCATCAAGGACCCCTCCCACCCTAACCATGGACTGTTTGCCCTCCTACCATCGGGGAGGCGGTACAGGAGCCTCAGGTCCCGCACCAGCAGGATGAGGAGTAGCTTCTACAATAACACCATCGCACTGCTGAACTCGGAGTCCCGCCGATAGATTCCCACATCTGTATTTATTTATCTGTATTTATCTAAACATTGCTATCACTACGTACTGACACTAAACTGCATTTCGTTGTACCCATACTTGTATCTGTGCAATGACATTAAATTTGAATTGAATTGAATTGAATTGAATTGAATTGAATTGAATTGATGAAGGGAACTTAAAGTAGATGTGTATTTTGAATATGCCAAAGGCCAAAACTTGATCAAACCAAATTTAACTAACTGAATTTTTTTATTTCAACGTTATGGTAACTTAAATTAGTTTCAGTTACTTGTAATTGATTATGATGTGGCATTTTCTTTTGTAGAGCTACGAGGGTAAATCATCTGAAGACACTCAGAGGAAAGTCACCGCAGGTGCTCTCATCGCATTACTTCCTGTGAGTGTTTCTGCACAGAAGCATGCCTTGCAGGGTAAGTAATGAATGTACCCTTGCAAAATCAGCTCTGTCTGACTTTTTGTCAGAGTATTCAACGTGAAGTTATCAGAGAAGTGTCAAAGTATTATGTAAACCATAAATTTTATTATGCATGAATAAATCATATTACGTGAACGATTGTTATGGTTTCTTTAATGAATTAAACTATTTGAATGTGCTTCATACAAGCATAAGCAAACAAAATGCAATGCCCTGCCACGTAAGGAAATATTGGAATGGGTGATGCGTTAGCTCAGTAAGAAGGCAGGGTTTAGGATCATTTAAGGTGAAAGTGAGCAGTGTTCAGCATAGATTAATAATCTAAAGACACAGCCATTGAAGTGAGAACAACTAAGGTGGAAGAGATAATGAGGCTAGGATTCACGCATTTGGCGATGTAGAGTTGGAGAAACAGAGACTGCAAGAAATGAGACCTGGGACGGTTGAAGATTAGGTAAAATTAAAATTGTAGGTTTGCTAGACTGAGTCAATGCAGATCAGCAAGCAAGGAGTGGAAGGTTTAAAGGATTTGATGCAATCTGATGAACTCAAGGACATACTGACCTAAAGATTACAATGCAACATAATCGGTATGCTAGATGATTAAATGAATAGCACACAAACAACTAATTCATTATTGTTCCGTTACCATACACTTCATAGGCACTTGAGGCCCAAAGCCTTGCACTGTAAGGCTTTGATAGAGCATGGTACAAGAGTGTTTCACCAATCTTGTTTAGAATGTGTCAGCAAGCCAGGTTTGAGTAGGCAAGGGATTGATTGAAGACAGGGGAAAAGAGAAGTGGTAGAGGATAGGAAGATTTGTATTGTGGGTACGATTGAGGCTTGATGTTAAATCAGTGATCAGCTAAACAGCCATGATGGGAGGCAAGATATGATGGGAAGTGTGGGAAGGACAC
This sequence comes from Okamejei kenojei, assembly GCA_035221665.1. Taxonomy (NCBI): domain Eukaryota; kingdom Metazoa; phylum Chordata; class Chondrichthyes; order Rajiformes; family Rajidae; genus Okamejei; species Okamejei kenojei. Next base: position 103,871,142 of record CM069134.1, on the reverse strand, counting down.
ATCGATCAGCCAGGGTGAAGGGAAGTGAAAAGTGTTGATTAGTTAATGGCTGACGATGGAAAGTGATGTAGGGATTGGGTCCTTCATCATGAGCTTTGGGAGAATAAAGTTGTGGGCCTCAATTGACTAATATATTGTCTTGTCTGGAGCATGAGATTGAGATCGATGGAGGACAAGAAAAATAATGCTAGAAATAGTTGAGTTTGTAGTCGCAAATGTTACATGTTCAGTGAAGGTACTCCTGGTGTAATACTGGAAGCTCTTAAATGTTGCAATAATCTTGTGGGTCATACCTTCAGCTATCCATAGCCAATGCTCAACAACTCCCACTCTTTAAACCTCTCTGCCATTCCTTCTCTTTTAAATTTGTTTTTGAATCCTCATAACTGTGCTATCTTCATTTTCACTGCCCTCAATATACATTTCCTTTTGGCTACATCCCCCTTTTCAGTCCAATCACAATTTCTTATCAGCTTTCTCTGAAGTGATGTTTTTGTTAATGTTCTTGATCATAATTACAATGATTGGTTGTCGTATGAAATCCATTGTTATAATTTATAACGCTGTGAAATATGTTTGTGTAGTAATATTTGTGGTATTTTACTGAATTCAGTTACATCTCATTAGTTTTCTTATTCCTATGATATCTTGCATCTTTCACATCTGGCCAATATTAATGTAAAATATGGTTCTATTTGAGTTCATATTATGTTATTTCCTTATTGCAACACTCATTTCAGTTGTATTGCTGTAAGATTATTCAAGCATTTGGAAAATGTGTTAGACATTTTATAACTTTGAATCATCCTCATTTCAAACATATTACATTCCCCTTCAGATCTATTCAAACAAACGTTTAAATTCCTTCCACTAAAAATTGTGAAAGATGATGTGAAATTCTTTATTATAAATTAGCTCTGTTGAATTTGACACTCCCCCTTAGAGTTGCATTTGGGCTTGGGTAAATGTTTAATTAAAAATTACTTTCATATTCAAATCAAAGAATTGTTCTATCTTCTTATCGTTGGAAAATATAATTTATATAAAGTAAATATTTTGGCACACATTTTCTTCCTATGATCAAAAACCCAAGGACAACTGGCTGATGAGCAGCCCTGCTATGTTATTAGTTAAGTACATTGCATCGAGTCAATCCAGGAGCAAATGAAGGATAAGTTCCTTCAGACCAAAGCACTGTAAAGGTACCAGTCATAGCAAATCTAAGGCCATCATATAGGACAACAGATGAAGAATTACTCTCACTGCTGTTGATGTAATTGCCGGTCACAAAGCACCTTTAGTGGATCAACTAACTATCTGCTGTGTAGGTCTTATAGTACACCTGACCATTCTAATTTCACACAACAAAGGTTTCACGGCACAGAATGAAGATTAATGTATTCCCTATCGGTGTTTTGTTTTTGGTGGTAGGAATTCCATAAAATATGGAAGGCCTTAAAATATATCCCCATCAGACCCACAGAATTCCAACTATATTAGCCAGTTGTAGTGTAGTGAATTTGTTGCAGGCTGATGGAACGATTCAGATCTTTAAACTCTGACATAGGCCTAAAAACTGTTTTAACATTTAGGTTTCATATTTGACCAAGATATCGCACAACAGAAACTGTAAAATGGGTATAATGACAGCAGCTTAACTTTGTTATACTTAGTAGAAGAACAGATGAACACATCCTTCCTATTAGCAACATATAATTTTAATAATGTATACAACACAACTAATGTGAAAAATGGAAACCTGTCACATGTCTTATGGAAGGAAAAAAATATCTTGCCGAGTTTGATTACAACTTGCGATTGAAGCAGAATATAGTAAGCTTGCACACTGATGATGTTGATTCTGAATGATAGCAGTACCAATTATCTAAAAAGAAAAGACACAAAGTGCTAGAATAACTCAGCAGGTCAGACAACATCTCTGAGGAACATGAGTAGGTGATGTTTCAAGTTGGGACCCATCTTCAGACTGATTGTGATGGGGGGTGGGGGAGAAAGCTGGAAGAGAAGTGGGAGCATGGCAAGTGATTGGTGGATACAGGTGACGAGGAGGGCTTTGATTGGCAGATGGGTGGACAGAGACCAGAGATGAAAAGACAAAGAGTATGAATTAGGATAGAAGAGGTGAAAATTGTGAAACCAGGGGAAGGAATAAATGGATGCGGTGGGTGAAGGGGTGAAATGGGTACAGATCCACATTGGGAACACAGAAGGTGAGGGGAAGGGGGTTGTTTGTAGGTTAGTTACCAAGAATTAGAGAATTCATTGTTTTGAAGATTTGGAGATTTCAGTGTTTTGAAGAAATGGAGAATTCTCCAATTTTAGGTAGCTAACCTACAAACCAACTCCCCTTCTCCCGCCTCCCACCCCCTATCCTCCTTTATTCCTCCCTCTCTTTCCTTTTCCCACCTGGATCCCCACCAATTTCTCCTGAACCTGTTGGAATTCTTTGATGAAGTAAATAGCAGGATAGACAATGGTGAGTCAGTGGATGTGGTTTACCTGGATTGTCAAAAGATGTTTGATAAGGTGCCGCAGAGGAGGCAGCTAAAGAAGATGAGAGCCCATGGTATTAGAGGGCAGATACTAGCATGAATAGCAGGTTGGTTGGATGGCAAAAGGCAAAGAGTGGCAATAAAAGGGACTTTTTCTAGTTGGCTACCAGTGACTAGCAGTATTGTACCGTGATTGGTGCTGGAGCCGCTAGTCTTCACAATTAATATCAATAATTTGGATGGAGGAATTGAAGGCATTGTAGTCATGTTTGCAGATAGTTCGAAGATAGGTGGAGGAGCAGTTAGTGTAGAGAAAGCAGGGACTCTGCAGAAGGACTTGGACGGTTTGGGAGAGTGTGCTGAGAAGTGGCAATTGGAATACAGTGTAGCAAAGTGTGGAGTCATGCATTTTGGTAGTAAGAATAAAGGTGGAGACTATTTTCTAAATGGGGAGAGAATTCAGAAATCAAAGGTGCAAAGGCACTTGGGAGTGCTGGTGCAAGATTCCCAAAAGGTTAGTTTGCACGTCGAATCAGTAAGGAAAGCAAATGCAATGCTAGTATTTATTTCGAGAAGACTAGAATATAAAAACAGGGATGTAATACTGAGCCATTAAGGCATTGGTCAGACTGCATTTGGTCGCATATCTGAGGAAGGATGTGCTGGCGTTGGAGAGAAGTTTACGAGAATGATCCCAGGAATGATTGGGTTAACATATGATGAGCGTTTGAAGGAACTGCGTCTGTACTTCTGGATTTTAGAAGGATGATGGGAGACCTCATTGAAACTTACTGAATAGTGAAAGGCCTTGATAGAGTGAATGTGCAGCGGATGTTTCTACTAGTGGGAGAGTCTAGGATCAGAGGCCATAGCCTCAAGAACAGGATGTACCTTTAGGAAAGAGATGAGGAGGTAGTGGTGAATCTGGAATTCATTGCAACGGACAGCTGTGGTGGTGAAGTCAATGGATATTTTTTGGGTTGAGATTGACAGATTCTTGATTAGTAAGGGTGTCGGGTTATGGGGAGAAGGCAAGAGAATAGGATAGCGTGGGAATGGTAAATCAGCCATGATTGAATGGTGGAATAGAGTTGAGGAGCCAAATGGGTTAATTCTGTCCTAGAATCTATGAACTTATGAACATATGAAGAAAGGTCCCCATCCATGTCACCTATCCATGTTCGCCAGAGTTGCTGCCTAACCTGCTGAGTTACTCCAGCACTTTGGGACTTTTTTTGTAAAGTAGCACCTGAAGTTCCTTGTGTCACCAATTTATAATATGGCAGCGATGGCCCTGAGCCAATATCTCTGACCCTATCCATCAACCAAAGCTTGAGTAGAAAAATCACTCTAAAATTGAAATAGATTCACCAGTTAATATGAACATTCTTTCCACTTCTGAAAATATCAATACAAAAATACACAATTTTCCACAAATTTTCTCCTACTAAAATATGGAGGGATCTGTAAAATACCCTTGATTCGAATTTATGAGCAGCATTAGAAATACAGTTGATGTAATTTTTGCAAAAGTTTGAAAACATTTTACATAAATGAGATAAAACCAAATGTTGACAATCTATTTGTAATCTGCTCATAATTCTTTAATCCCTCCTTGTTTAGCTGGCCTCATTGACAGCTGTATAGAACAGATGAAGCAAACGTATGTACAATTCAACTTAGATTCATTGAGACCTGGAAAGGTAGTCCAAAGAAAAAAGGTGAGCAAGGAAACGGGAGAAGTAAAGATTCAGAAGTTAGTTGGAATTTTGTTCTTATTTTAAACATAATTACTTTATTACTTAAAAATAAATGTTCCTACTGATGTTTTGGCATGTGCTTTGTTTTCTTAAATATTCATGGTTAAATTCCATGAGGCGGTTTTAATTCATATTTTGCTAAGGAGATAATTTATGTGTTTGAATGATGTACAAAGTTGTTGGTAACCAGACGTTTTCACGGGTGTTTGCCCTGTTGAAGACCCACTACAATAGGCAGCACGTAATTCAGCTCTCAATAAAATAATCCAACTATTTCTTAACCAAAACGTAAATGATAATGTTCCCATGACAATGTGCCTCCTCTCCACACCCCTTGCCCCACCCCCTCGCCAAGTTGTAGAAATGCTTTGTTTGCAAAGCAACACCGTGACACAGCTATGAAACCTGCTTCACAACTCCAGCAACTCGGGTTCAATTATCTGGAGTTTGTACAAACTTTCTATTGTGCATGGGTTTCCCTGAGGTGTTCCAGATAACCTAACCTCCCCTCCAATGCTCCAAACATATGCATGTTTATATATTAATTGGCTGTTGTAAATTGTTCCAAATGTTGATGTGTGTGTGAGAAGAATAGGCTGTAGAGAAAATTAATGAGGAATGGGATTGCGCAATGAGCCAGCACAAGCTCGATGGTCATCAACATCAACTCGCCTTCCCTGTTATAAGGAAACATTTATATTTCCGTAGCATTTTTAGCATTTTTCATTGCATGTTAATATTGACTTGATGTGTTTCTGATGTCACAGGATGACCCCCTTACCAGGGAGCTAAAAACAGTGATGCAATTACTGAGGAATTGCCTATATCACAACGTCGAATGCAAAGTAAGTCGCTACCAAATCAAATTAATGGGTATTCGTTAATTCTTACTTGTACACTCAGGTTTTTCTTTTCTTCCTTTCCCACTGCCTCCACACGCTTCCTGTCCTCATTTCTGCAGATTGCGGCATCTGATGCGCATCTTGTGAATGCTATTCATTCACTTTGGCCCTGGTTTTTAATGGATGACGTACTAATGTTGGAAGTTCTGAAGTTACTGTGTGTCTACACAGCAAATCTTCCTGCATGTAAGTAGAGTTAAGGCTCATCAATAAAGCAACAATGTGCAAAGAGTTGATACAAATAATTTAATAAAAGTTGCTTGGAATATCAGGAAACTAGGGCGAAAAGTGATCAGTTCTCAAATCATTATACAACAGCAGCACACTTAATAAACAAGTGCGTCAGAATGTAATATACCGTTACTATTAGGTCAAGGAGATGGGATTAAATTGCAGACCATTTTCAATCGAAATCTTTTCCAGCATGGACTTTACGGTTCAAACCTCCTTTGCTGTTAATTACAAAGATTCTTTGAGCAGACATTTTCATAGTGATTTCAAAACTCACTTCATTGCATTGTCCTTTAGTTTTGCCAGTTGCGTTCTTATCTCTCACATCTTTCGCTTTTGAGGAAGGAGCATCCATGATGGCCATAGGCTGGTCTTGTTGGTCCACGATGAGGGATGCTAATGTTTTGCAGGCAGCACACAGGCCACAGGAGAAGCTGTGCTACAGAATGGGCACACCAGGGAAGCAACAGTCAGGTCCCCCTGCCAACCCAGATAGTTCTCATGACTTTCCTGGTAATCACTCTATCCTTGTCCTCAGCGACCATCTGTGGATGCCCCAAGAAGTTAAATAGGCCCTTCTTAAATCGGTTCTGCCATAGTTAGCCAGAATACACAGATGTGGAAGTCACTGTCAGCAGTTCACCTCTGGACAGCAGGCTAGCCTCTGCACTGAATTACTTGTGGAATTTGGAATGGAGCAGGGTTGGGACAAGATGTTAGAGGCTTTCATTTCCCATTCATTTATCCATGGCTGTGCCGATTATATGATGCATTCTCGTCTTTTCCCTGGTGTTTGAATGCTATGTGTTTTTGATGGGGTTTTTTTAAGGAAGCATTCAATAAGTTCACATAATATGTAAAAAGGGGGTTATTGAAACTCGAAATATTCTCAAAAATATGTGAAGTCATAGAGCTACGCCCAGAAAATTGGCCCTTCACTCCACCTTGTCCATGCTGACCAAGATGGCATGGGCTAGTCCCTTTTCCATGCATATATATGTATCTAAATGGCTTTTAAAAGTCCTAATTGTATCCACTTCCATAGTTTCCTCTGGCAATTCATTTAAGATACGGACTACTCTCTGAGTGAAAAAGCTGCCCCCGATGTCGACTCTCTCACACTATGTCCTCTAGTTTTTAAATTGTCTACCCTGGGAAAAGACTGAGCATTCACTTTATCCACACCCGTCATGATCTTGCACATTTCAATAAGATCTCAGCCTCCTGTACTCCAACACTCCAAAGAAAAAAAGTCCAACCTATCCAATCTCTTCCAATACAACTTAATCCCACAAGCCGAAGTGAAATCCTGGTGAATCTCTTCTGCACCCTTTACAATTTAATGACATCCTTCCTATAACTTGGCCACCAGACCTGCACACAATACTTGTACATTTGCATCATGATATTCCAATTTTTGTAATCCATGTCCTTCCCAATTAAGGAAAGCATGCCAATTGCCTTCTTCACCACACTGACCACCTAACTCACTACTTTGGGGGAACTATGCACCTGTACTCCGAGTTCTCTCTGTTCTGAAACATCCTCCAGGGCTCAACCATTTACCAAGTCCTACCTTGGTTTGACATACCAAAGTACAACACTTCACAGTTGTTAGATTGAATTTCCATTTCATGGCCCGTCCTCCCAATTAATTCAGAATTTGTTATAAATGTAAATATTCTTCCTCAACGTTTACTATACCATTATTTTTGGTGCATCTTCTTAAATGACAGTACAATATTAGCCACCCTCCAGTCTTTTGGAACTTCACTTGTGGCTAAAGATGATGCAACTATTTCTGCAAAGGCCTCTGCAATTTTTTTCCTAGCTTCTCACAAGGATCAAGGATGTACTTGGTCAGGCCCTGGGAATTTATCATAGGCATAAACAGACCTTTTTAAACAGCCCGAGTCAAATTCCATAACATTACCGACAGGGCTGTAGTTCGGGAATGTTATGCAATTTGACGCAGGCCGTTTTAGTAACAGAAAGGCAAGATGTACTGGAGGTCAGAGGATCTAAAGGGGTAGGGGAACTGAAATAAATTTTCATTAGGCGAGAAATAGTATTGGGTAGGTTAATGGGACTGAAGGATGATAAATCCCTTGGGCCTGATGGTCTGCATCCCAGGGTCCTCGGGGAGGTGGCTCTAGATGATCATTTTGCAATGTTCAATAGATTCAGGATTTTGTGGATTGGAGGACAGCTAATGTTATCCCACTTTTCAAGAAAGGAGCGAGAGAGAAAACGGGGAATTATGGACCAGTTAGCCTGACCGGTGGTGGGAAAGATGCTGGAGTCAATTATTAAAGAGGTAATAATGGGGCATTTGGATAGCAGTAAAAGTATTAGTCCAAGTCAGCATGGATTTATGAAAAGGAAATCATGCTTGACTAATCTTCTGGAATTTTTTGAGGATGTGACAAGTAAAATGGATGAACGGGGGAGCCAGTGGATGTAGTGTATCTAGACTTTCAGAAAGCGTTTGATAAGGTCCCGCACGGGAGACTGGTGACTAAAATTAGAGCACATGGTATTGCGGGTAGGGTGTTGAAATGGCTAGAAAGTTGGTTGGCAGACAGGAAGTGAACGGGTCCTTTTCAGAATGGCAGGCAGTGGCGACTGGAGTGCCGCAAGGCTCGGTGTTGGGGCCGTAACTGTTTACCCATATCTATTAATGATTTGGAAGAGGGAATTAGGAGCAACACTAGCAAGTTTGCAGATGACACAAAGCTGGGTGGCAGTGTGAACTGTGAAGAGGATGTTAGGAGGTTGCAGGGTGACCTGGACCGGTTGAGTGAGTGGGCAGATGCGTGGCACATGCAGTATAATATAGATAAATGTGAGGTTATCCACTTTGGCGGCAAAAAGAAGGGGGCAGATTATTATCTCAATGGGGTTAGGTTAGGTAAGGGGGAGTTACAGCGAGACCTGGGTGTCCTTGTACACCAATCACTGAAAGTTGGCGTGCAGGTACAGCAGGCAGTGAAGAAAGCTAATGGAATGTTGGTCTTCATAACGAGAGGATTTCCGTTTAGGAGTAAAGAGGTTCTTCTGCAGTTGTATAGGGCTCTGGTAAGATCACATCTGGAGTATTGTGTACAGTTTTGGTCTCCAAATTTGAGGAAGGACATCCTTGTGATTGAGGCAGTGCGGCATAGGTTATCAAGATTGATCCCTGGTATGGCGGGACTGTCATATGAGGAAAGATTGAAAAGATTAGGCTTGTATTCACTGGAGTTTTGAAGAATTAGGGGGGATCTTATAGAAACATATAAAATTATAAAAGGATTGGACAAGCGAGATGCAGGAAAAATGTTCCCAATGTTGGGCGAGTCCAGAACCAGGCACCACAGTTTTAGAATAAAGGGGAGGCCATTTAAAACCTTAGGTGAGAAAAAACTTTTTCACCCAGAGAGTTGTGAATTTGTGGAATTCCCTGCCTCAAAGGGCAGTGGAGGCCAAATCACTGGATGGATTTAAGAGAGAGTTAGATAGAGCTCTAGGGGCTAGTGGAGTCAAGGTATATGGGGAGAAGGCAGGCACGGGTTATTGATTGGGGACGATTAGCCATGATCACAATGAATGGTGGTGCTGGCTCGAAGGGACAAATCCCCTCCTGCACCTATTTTCTATGTAAGACTGTAAATGCTGGAAATGTGAAGCAAAAACAGAAAATGCTGGAACAGCTCAACAGGTCAGGTATCATCTGTGGCAAGGGAAACATTCCATATTTCACGTCTGGATCCCTTCATCTGTTAAGTGCGTCACTTTCCACAGCTGTCGGGTGACTGCTGAGTTTTTCCTGCATTTTCTGTTCTTACTTTTGGAGGGGATGTGTGGTCCATAGCTCATCTCAAAGGCAACAGGAAAACGAGATTAAACACGTGCAGCTGCAGACCGCTGCCAGGGGTTGAAATGCTGGTCAGCGATTGGAGTTTTTTACATGTATTAAATATGCCAGCGATCGACACAAAAAGCTGGAGTAACTCAGCGGGATAGGCAGTATCACTGTAGAGAAGGAATGGGTGATGTTTCGGGTCGAGACCCTTCTTCAGACTGGTTAAGGATAAGTGAGTAGCGGTTGGTAGTAGCAGTTGGGGTCCATTGCAGGTCTGGGTGAGTGAGGCCCGGAGCTGCAGGAGTCAAAACAAGGGCCTGTGTAGAACGCAGGGCACTGAAGGAGAACTGTTGCGAAAAGCGGCAGATCGACTGTCGGTACCTGTAATCCAGGTTGAGTCTGAACTGGGATGTCTGGAATCCACAAGGTAAAAAGAAGATGGAGGCGCAGGCAAGCATCGAGAAAACACGCTTGGCTGTCGTAGAGAGTCTGGGTTAAAACGTCGGAGAACTGGAGGAATCAGGGGGAGCAGTGAGATAGGATGTTGCAGAACACTCGTTGGAGAGAGGAGGAGAACTTCTTCAAACCAAATATACCAGTTTTGAATTTCTAAACAGCATGAAGAATTTCCACTCATTCGAAATTATTTCTTGGACAAAGATTGGCAAATCAGAAACGGTGAAAAGATGAAGAAAGATGGTGGTGAGACAGAACTGAGTCTCATCAGCATCTGTGCAACCTGGTGTGTTTTTTAATTTTATGGCAGAGAGCAGTGAACGGATAAAGGACAAATTATAGGAAGAACACGCGTAATTACAAGAATGAAACGAGAAAACATTGCAGTAATTTTGTAGCTGCAGTTCTGCAGTGGCATTTTATGAAGTCTGCTAAACAGTTCATATCTGGCCTCTGGCATCTGTTCAGCAATTGGAACCCTAACGCAGTTTGGTACTTACAGCGGCAGTGCAATCTTTCACAATCCATTTGTGTTCTGCTGATGTCGTTTTATTTAAGCTATTTTGAAATTGTGTCTAATTAAGTTCCCACTGAGATTTTGATTTAGTTCTTAAGTTAACAACCTAATTGAACCTGCAAGTTTAATTTTCTTACATCCAATTTGCAATATTTTGCTGCTGCTAAATTAATATATTGCAAACTTGTGAACCATTGGGTGTCAACCATATTTGATTTGAAACAGATATCATTTCAGTGGTAACTGAGTTCATATCCAGGCTCATTTCACAGATTCATTTGTCAGACAGTTAATGCTCTGCCATTTTACAATGTGTGCAAATCAGTGCCAAAAATGACAATGCTAGTAGAAGCTAGTTGCAGTAGGGCATAAATATAGTTTGTCTGGTATTGCAAAATAATTAGAAAACTGGAAGCCTATTTGATCAAGACGACAAGTGACACAATTTCACACGAGGTTAGTAAAATTAGATTGTAAAAAACTCTAAGGGACCAGGAACGACAGTAGAAATTAATCAGAAGTTAGTCAACAGATGTTGTGGAATGGACTTTGATTAGGAGGATAACCCAAATGATTTTCTGTGGGATATTGTATGTTTTGAACAAATTAATACACATTTGGAAATAGTAAACTGCAGGCAATGCTTAGGAGGATTGTATGTTGTGTGAATTGGGTGGAGAGGTAAAGTGATTAAGGAACTGTAATGAATGAAGTTCAATTTGGAAAATCAAACTTTTTGGTTCGGAGAAGATATTTTCTTATGGTGAAAGTCAAGGAACTGTGGAGCAGCAGAGGAATTGCTAAAACCTACTGTATAGGTACAAACATCTAATTAAAAAGCCTGTTCCCATCCATCAGTTTTCAGTTCTATCCCTTTTCAGTAGTGATAACTCATTCTTACAGCATGATCAGACCTTAACTACATTCAGTTTGGAGTATTTAACATCGGGATAAATATATTTGTCTCAAAGAGATAGAGTGTAAATTGGCCACAACATCCCAATCTTAAACACTGGTGGCATCCAGCGACTGAGAACAGAATGAATAGGTTTAGGAATACTATATTGTCACATGTGACTAGGCACAGTGGGATTCTTTGCTTGCATACACAATGTATACAAATAGTGGCCACCTACGGCGCTGACAGAGTTACAAAGCACGCCAGCTCCCTCTTTTGTCCCCTCCCTCCCCCCAACAGTTCCCCCATTCCGGGGCCCCATTGTTCTCCCCCCCCCCCCCCCACCTCCCTCACGACGGTCCCCCCACACTGGGCCCTCCATTGTTCTTCCCCTCACGACGGTCACCCCCATGCCTAGTCCTCCATTGTTCTTCCCCTCCCATGCTGGTCCTCCACACTCTCATTGACCGTCGACCGCGGGACAACCCGCGAGGCATCGCTGCTGCCACGTGGCTTCACCAGCACCAAGGCCTCATTGTTGCAAGGTTTGAGCGCTGCCGTCACCGAGGCCTCACCGCTATCAACACCCCACTTCACGCCTCCATGGTGCCGACCCATGCTTCTACCCGCGAGGACCCGGCCGGGCCCCGACCCGGGCATCTACGCAGCGGTCTGGGAGGCATCGAGACCGCGGCGTCTCGATAAAGGCCTCCGGCCACATTCCCAGTCCACCACCACGGCCAGCTGGGAAGCCTTCTGGCTGCGCGGCCCATCGGGAAAGGGTCTTTCTGAAAAGATGGTTGACTTGCCAAGCTTCTTTGGCCAACCACTCACTTCTATATTATTAATAAATGCCTGAGAAAACTGGATACAGCAAAGATCATAAAACCTGACAAAAATCTTAACTGTGCTGCTAACGGCATATGCTCCAGAACTAACTATGCAGACAACCCAGTTATTCATGTATAGTTAACTTTGTCTCCATGTGACAGATAACAAAATATCAATCTATGTCCTATCCTCAAAAGCAGGGATAGATGCATCCTGCCTCTTTAGTCTATAAAAAGCAGCAGAAAGGGTTAGCGACAGTGACATCAAGCCGCACTTACCAATAGCTAACTCATTAAAACTCAGTAATTTAATGTGATTCCGGATCTTGAGGCAACCTCACACTAAAATGGACAACAAGAAACTAAATTCCACAGATAAGGCTGTATTTGGTTGGAAATGCATCAAGAATCCGAGTAAAAATCAGAATGAATCAAGAGTCTGAGTGGAATCAGGACGATTTATTTGCTGGCTGCAACTTTACCTAGTACATTTTTGGAGAGTAATCATCCCAGGATATTGATGTAGAAGTTCTTTCGGACAGTATTCTTGTACCTTCTTCATGGGTTGCTTCATCCATGGCCTTTCTTCCATCACAGTTGGAAATAGGGACATTAACTGATGATTGCATTCCATTCAAAACTTCTCTGATAAGTACACCAAAACATGAGTAGCTTTCAGTAATACTGTAACATTCGCACCATGCACATGTGGGACATGTCGAATAGGCATATACATGTCTGTCCTGAGCTGCCTCTACTGCCTGAGTGAGGCCACACACAAATTGGAGCAACAGCTCATATTCCGCTTGGGTATCGGTATGAACATTTGGAATCTCCAATTTTAGGTAACCTTTAACAACCTCCCCCCCCCCTCCCCCTTCTTTCTCCTCCCCTTTCCCCTCCTTTCTCCCCCCCCAAGCCTCCTTTTCTCTTCCTTCCCCCCCCTCCATAACCCCATCTATTCCTCACCTCCCCCACCCCACCTACATTCCTTCCTTTGGCTTCACAATTCACAACTCTTCAATCCTGCTTTGCACCTTCTGCTTTTATCGCTGGCCTTTGCTCCAACCATCTGCTCAAAAATTCCCTTTGCCTGTATCCACTAATTACGTGCCACGCTTTGCCCTGCCTCACCTCTCTTCCAGCTGTCTTCCCCCTCCCTACAATCAATCTAAAGAAGATCCCAACTAGAAACATAGAAAATAGGTGCAGGAGGAGGCCATTCGGCCCTTCGAGCAAGCACCGCCATTCATTGTGATCATGGCTGATCATCCCCTATCAATAACCCGTGCCTGCCTTCTCCCCATATCCCTTGACTCCACTAGCCCCTAGAGCTTTATCTAACTCTCTCTTAAATCCATCCAGTGACTTGGTCTCCACTGCCCTCTGTGGCAGGGAATTCCATAAATTCACAACTCAATGGGTGAAAAAGTTTTTTCTCACCTCAGTCTTAAATGACCTCCCCTTTATTCTAAAGGGCTTGTCCCACTTACGTGACCTTGGCTCGCAAATTACGCAACCTCGTGGTGGCTTGAGTACGGGCACTGTATGGCCGCGCGGGGCAGGTCTCACTTAGAAGCACGGAGTTATGCAGGGCTGGGCCCGACATCGCGTGGGGCTCCAAAAATCTGACAGTGTCCGAAATCTTCGCGCGCCAACGGCCTGTCGGCACGTTGACGGCATACTCCTAGCGCGTGGCGTTGCACGATGATGTCACCGGCCCGCGTGGCGTTACGTGATGACATGACCGCCTGACGCCGCGCGACGCAGAAAATCCGGCACGTAGATGTCATTTGTCCTGCATCTAGCTTGTCCAGTTCTTTTATAATTTTATATGTTTCTACGAGCCCCCCTCATCCTTCTAAACTCCAGTGAATACAAGCCTAGTCTTTACAATCTTCCCTCATATGACAGTCCCGCCATCCCAGGGATCAATCGCGTGAACCTACGCTGCACTGCCTCAATCACAAGGATGTCCTTCCTCAAATTAGGAGACCAATACTGTACACAATACTCTAGATGTGGTCTCACCAGAGCCATATACAACTGCAGAAGAACCTCTTTACTCCTATACTGAAATCCTCTTGTTATGAAGGCCAACATTCCGTTAGCTTTCTTCACTGCCTGCTGTACCTGTAAGCCAACTTTCAGTGACCAGTGTACAAGGATGCCCAGGTCTCGCTGCACCTCCCCCTCACCTAACCTAACCCCATTGAGATAATAATCTGCCCCCTTGTTTTTGCCGCCAAAGTGGATAACCTCATCTTGCCGCCAAAGTGGATACTGCATCTGCCACGCATCTGCCCACTCACTCAATCTGTCCAGGTCACCCTGCAACTTCCTAACATCCTCTTCACAGTTCACACTGCCACCCAGCTTTGTGTCATCCGCAAACTTGCTAGTGTTGCTCCTAATTCCCTCTTCCAAATCATTAATATATATGGTAAACAGTTGCGGCCCCAACACCGAGCCTTGCGGCACTCCACTCACCACTGCCTGCCATTCTGAAAAGGACCCGTTCACTCCTACTCTTTGCTTCCGGTCTGCCAACCAATTTTCTATCCATGTCAACACCCTACCCCAAATACCATGTGCTCTAATTTTAGTCACCAGTCTCCCGTGCGGGACCTTATCAAAGGCTTTCTGAAAGTCTAGATACACTACATCCACTGGCACACCTTCATCCATTTTACTTGTCACATCCTCAAAAAATTCCAGAAGATTAGTCAAGCATGATATCCCTTTCATAAATCCATGTTGACCACCTATCCATGCTATCCAGAGATGCTGCCTGACTTGCTGAGTTACTCCAGCACTTTGTGTCCTTTTGTGGAATCCCGCATTTGCAGTTCCTTGTTTTTTACCAATACATTTATTGGGAGTTTCCAGTAAAACAGATCATAAACTCGTCTCCTTTACATTTCAGGAATAGTCACCTTCCCTGAACCCATGCCTTGCCATTAATATCCTGAACATTATTGACTCAATTGACTTTAAGAATAAGGAGTAAGCCATTTAGAACGGAGACGAGGAAACACTTTTTCTCACAGAGAGTGGTGAGTCCTTGGAATTCTCTGCCTCAGAGGGCGGTGGAGGCAGGTTCTCTGGATGCTTTCAAGAGAGAGCAAGATAGGGCTCTTAAAAATAGCGGAGTCGGGATATGGGGAGAAGGCAGGAACGGGGTACTGATTGGGGATGATCAGCCATGATCACATTGAATGGCGGTGCTGGCTCGGAGAGCCGCATGGCCTACTCCTGCACCTGTAGGGTATTGTCTAGTAGCTAGAATGTAATCTTTGACTTTTTTGCTGAATATACTGTACCTACAATGCTGGTTGATGTTTCAGTGTTTGAAGCAATTAGTTTTTTTCCTGCTTTCTAATCAAAGTTGACCAAGGTAGAATTATTTGAATATTTTGTTGATTATAAGTATACTGTGTTTATATATTATCCATTTGAAATTGATATCTGAATTATGAGATCATGCTCAATTTTCCAAATTGGCATTTTCAGCATGTGCTTCCCTGTGTTGTGGAACTGGAGGACAATTAATTCCTCATCCAGCACCGAAAGGAGTTGGGGGGAACGCCCTTGTCCATATGATTATGAAGCAAGCCTTGCAGAAGATACATGACAATCATACCATTCAACAATTGGCATTTGCTGTGCTCTCCAACTTAGTTATGTCCCATGAGTGTAAAGGCATTTTACAGAAGGTTAGTAATGTTTTGGTATAATCAAGCAACAGCTTTACGTAGATCTTGACATTACTGAAATTGTTTTTTTAAATGTACTTAATGTATTAGAATCAATGGACTTAGTAAGTAAAATTTAGTGAATAAGTCAACAGCGGTCATAACATAGAAACATAGAAAAATAGGTGCAGGAGTAGGCCATTCGGCCCTTCGAGCCTGCACCGCCATTCAATATGATTATGGCTGATCATCCAACTCATCCCGTACCTGCCTTCTCTCCATTTAGCCACAAGAGCCACATCCAACTCCCTCTTGAATATAGCCAATGACCTGGCCTCAACGACCTTCTGTGGCAGAGAATTCAGAGTCTCACCACTCTCTGTGTAAAGAATGTTTTCCTCATCTCGGTCCTAAAGGAATTCCCCCTTATCCTTAGACTGTGACCCCTTGTTCTGGAATCCCCCAACATCGGGAACAATCTTCCTGCATCTAGCTTGTCCACCCCTTAAGAATTTTGTAAGTTTCTATAACATCCCTCCAATCTTTGATCAGTTGAATCATAACGATCCAACTGCAGCTCTGATTACAATGTTTTAGGGTGGGAAACTGGAATATGGTCAACATAATACTTTGTTCGCAAAGATTAAATAGGTGACTGGACAGCTAAAGCAAAATTCTAAACATCCATAATTAAAGGTAAAAATAACAAGTGTTTGGAATCGTACAGAATTGGTAAGGACAGTCATTATGGATTTCTTGGCGGCTCATCATGTCACGTAGATGTCAATTTCTGAAGAATGGGTAAATGAAGGAAATAGAAGAGATATATTTGTGCACATATACCAAAGTCTCACAAGAGTTTTTGTTTAGCAATTCAGGTCAACAATATTTGAATAAATTAAACATTAATTGAAATTTGTTCAACTGGCATATAATAAATTGCCACAGTGCCAGAATCATTCAACTTGGAGAAGGGTTGGAAAGGTTAAAAAAATGTCAGTTCCATGGGTCACCATATAGACTAGTTTTCCTGCATATAGCGATTTGGAATGTGGCATGATGATCAATTGTAAAACTTTCTGACAATTGTCCTGAAAATAGTCATTGCTAGGGTCTGACTCCCATGGCTATCTGGACTACACTTCTTCCCACCCTGCTTCCTGTAAGGACTCTATCCCCTACTCCCAATTCTTCCATCTACGCCGCATCTGCACCCAGGATGAGGTGTTCCGAACCAGGGCATCGGAGATGTCCTCATTCTTCATGGAACGGGGGTTCCCCTCTTCGACCATAGATGAGGCTCTCACCAGGGTCTCCTCTATATCTCGTAGTTCCGCTCTCACCCCCTATTCCCCACTCGTAACCAGGACAGAGTCCCTATTGTCCTCGCCTTCCACCCTACCAGCCATCACATACAACACATAATCCTCTGACATTTTTGCTACTTCCAACGGGATCCCACCACTGCCCACATCTTCCCATTTCCTCCCCTTTCGACTTTCCGCAGAGACCGTTCCCTCTGTAACTCCCTGGCCAATTTGTCCCTTCCCACCCAAACCATGCCCTCCCCTAGTACGTTCCCTTGCAACCACAGGAAAGCTTCACTTGTCGCTTTCCCTCCCATATCGACTACATCCAAGGACCCAAGCAGTCTTTCCAGGTGAGGCAGAGGTTCACCTGCACCTCCTCCAATCTCATCTATTAGAAACATAGAAACATAGAAAATAGGTACAGGAGGAGGCCATTCGGCCCTTTGAGCCAGCACCGCCATTCATTGTGATCATGGCTGATCGTCCCCTATCAATAATCCGTGCCTGCCTTCTCCCCATATCCCTTGACTCCATTAGCCCCTAGAGCTCTATCTAACTCGCTCTTAAATCCATCCAGTGATTTGGCCTCCACTGCCCTCTGTGGCAGGGAATTCCATAAATTCACAACTCTGGGTGAAAAAGTTTTTTCTCACCTCAGTCTTAACTGACCTCCCCTTTAATCTAAGACTGTGGCCCCTGGTTCTGGAGTCGCCCAACATTGGGAACATTTTTCCTGCATCTAGCTTGTCCAGTCCTTTTATAATTGTATATGTTTTTATAAGATCCCTCCTCATCCTCTAAACTCCAGTGAATACAAGCCTAGTCTTTTCAATCTTTCCTCATATGACAGTCCCGTCATCCCAGGGATCAATCTCATGAACCCACGCTGCACTGCCTCAATCACAAGGATGTCCTTCCTAAAATTAGGAAACCAAAACTGTACACAATAACTATTGCAACTGTACCAAAACTATTGCAACTGCTCTACATCAGTGAGAACAAGCGCATGCTTGGCGATCGGTTCGTCCAACACCTCCGCTCAGTTTGCATATAACAACCTGATCACCCGATGACTCAGCACTTCAACTCCCCCTCCATTCTGAATCCGACCTTTCTGTCCTGGCCTCCTCCATGGACAGAGTGAGTCCCACCGCAAATTGGAGGAGCAGCACCTCGTATTTCGCATGGGTAGTTTACACCCCAGGGGTATGAACATTGACTTCTCCAATTTCAGGTAGTCCTTGCTTTCTCCCTCCTTCCCCTCCCCTTCCCAGCTCTCCCACAGCCTACTGTCTCTGCCTCTTCATTTCTTCCCCCCCCCCCCCCCCCCACATCAGTCGGAAGAAGGGTCTCGACTTGAAACGTCACCTATTCCTTCGCCTCATAGAGTTTCTCTAGCATTTTTGTCTACCTGAAAATAGTAAAGATGTTTTAACTACTTAAGGGTATAGGCTGGTCAGTAAAATGGGAAAACGGGGTAGCTTCTTATTTATTTTTAAAAGCCAATTTTGTAACAATGTGGAATTGGAGTACCCACTGGAAAGGCGCTGAAGGGTATTGAAGGCTAGAGAAACTATACATGTTTAAAAGCATTATCTTGACATATAAATGTTGTGGCTATGTAAAAAGGCAAAGACCATTGGTGTTTATTAAATAGAACATAGAGTACAAAAGTAGGAAAGAAGTGATGAAATTGTGTAAATTTTGATCTGTAAATACTTTCATGGCAAATAAAGCGTATTAAATCATCACTGTGGGCTAAAGGACATTTTGTTCGAGATCTACCACAACAAAATTACGTTGTATCTAGAGTCTACAATGATTAACACTAACAAAGGCCATTATTCCACTTACTCCATCCTTGTCGAGTAAACGCCAGGTTAAGAGGCAAAGAGGGAGCATGGTTTGATACGGGGAGGGGATGCTTTGAGAACCTTATGAGGGGTTTGGGGCATGGCGGTCATGCTGGGTGCAGAGTTGGCTTGGGGAGAAGTCAAGGATGAGTTATTGCAGTAGAGTGAAGACAAGGGTCACGATCAGGCCAAGCTCATATACTTGGGAACTCAAATGTAGGATTGTTGATTTAACAATGATTTGCCAAGTCCAGTAGTCGTATTTAAAACATTTTATTCAGAGCAAATCATGAAAACATCTGCAGACCTTAAATAAAAATTGAACATATCATAACTAACAATACAGAAATTATGGAGTTGCGAAAGACTGAAGATTGATCATGGCAAGCAGACAAAAGACACTGGACATTCAACTAACACTTTCACACAGCACACACTACTAAAAAAGGGTCTTCCTTATCTATATTGGGTGATTTGGATGTACTGAGTACTCAAGCACTTACAACCTTCAGTTCAAAGCTGCCCTGTGTCTGTGTTTAGTAGACATTTTGACCAGCCTTTTAAAATGACCTGACCGCCATCAATACTCCCTACACGAAGCACTACCTGCATCAAGTTACAGTACATAGATGGGACCAACCTTTCATTCGTTTGCACCCTTGGATTCCATGGACTTGGAAATGGTTATGTAGGCCATTTTTAGGTATCACTGAAGTTGGCTTCTCATTCAATATGAAGATCTGCTTCTGCACGCCTGGCCGAGACTACTTGCAGGCCACACATTCAGATCGATTTCACAATTGAATGCCAGTCAGCATAACTGAGCGTATCCGCGCACTGGTGCACCATGCGCATGAACTAACCAAAAAAAAACTTGCCATCTTTCATTAAAAACACAGTAAGAACATCATTTAATAATTGATTTTTTTTTTAATATAGCTGTTAGATAGCGCACATTGTTGTGCTACGATGAAGAATTTCCAGCCAGTGATTCAGCAAAATTTTATCTTGGACCCAGAAAGGGCAATCAAGAAAAACATAATTGCCATAATTTGTTGAACTTGTTCAAATTTCATTTATTTCAGTTATCATATTTTCAGGAACAGTTTTGTCATGTTTCTGGCACTAATTTCATTTTCAGATTTTGTTTTACATTTGTTAACAGCAGCTCTAACTCCATTTTTTCTAACTCAACCTTTTCTCTAAAGCTTTGGTCCTTAACATTTTAAATAAGGATATACTGAACAAGGATAACATTGGAAAACTTTCTGCTTGGCATTGTCATCCTAATGGGTCTGTCCCACTTAGGTGACTTTTTAGGCGAGTGCAGGAGACGGCACTCGCCACATGGTCGCCACATGTTCGCTGGTGGTCTCTGGTGAATCTCCTTCATGGTCACGAGGAGTTTCCGCATTCTGGGAACTCGTCATGACCCTAGTATGGTCGCCATGTTGAAAATTTTTCTGCGACCAAAAATTGGTCGCCATGGAAATAATCGATAATCCTGTAGTCGTAGGTGCAGTTGTAGTGGGGTCGCCATGTAGTTGTAGGTAGTCGTAGGTAGTTTTAGTTAATCGCCTTTGCTGACCGGTCATTTTCATTGGGTCGTTGGGGGAAAAAAACGTAAGCAGTAGTTTTCAGAACCATGGATAACCGACCGGTAATGTTAAATGTCCGCCGAACTTCACAGCTGTGTATCTCTGGCTTATTAAAAGTTGTCTGGCTTCTTAAAATTTGTCTCCACTCCTTCGCCTAAGTGGGACAGGACCATAAGAGTAAACAAAATTAAACTGCAGCTTTTTTGTGAATTTAGTCAGCAAGCCTAAATGCTGGTGGAAGCAAGAGGGAGGCACTTAAAATGGGAATGTGCATCTTCTACTGACATGCATTTAGCATCATTGCTGGCAGACTGTGGACAAGAGATCAGGGTGTTTTGATGTTAATTACTAGTTACTCAGTGGGAGTGAAAGGACAAAAGCATTCAATCTTTTCCAGCTACATTCTTGTCTTGCATTGTATTTCAAAATGACTGACAGATTTGGCATCTATTATAAAATCATAAAATATTATTTAAAAAGAATATCAATTCCCATGTCTTAGTACTTTCTGAGCGAGGCCGAGCAGCTATCGGCTGAGCTCCTTGGGTTTCAAGCCAAAATGTCTAGCTATTAGCGGAAACAAATATTTCCCTTAATGTGTTGATGTGAAAAATTGTGCTTTGCGCTGAAAAGTATCCAATCAGCATAAAATGGATATGCATATACATTGCATATGTATATACATTGCATCTTTTAAATAGAATGGTTTGAGTTGTAATTTGCATTTTAATTTGGAAATGATCACTTAGAAAGCTAAATGTGAAACTAACTTCAGGTAGCCATTGAAGCCGGTATGTTGATGCCAAAAGTGTTTCTCATCATCAAGATGATGACATCAGCTCATGTGTGAATCTGATCTTTATTACAGAGCAATTTCTTGCAGAACTTCCTTTTTCTGCCCTTACCGAAGGCAGTAGGAAAACAAGTAAGCAATTTGGCTACGCTTTGGCTGAAGCTGTTACTGAATTTGTCTTTTGGTGATGAGGGACAGCAGATGATTCTTAAGATGAATGGTAGTCTGGAGCTATTGGCAACAATGTCCCAGCAAAAGTGCAAGAGCAACCAACCCACAGCACTGCATGTTCTTCACAATGTTTGCTTCCATCCAGCGAACAAGCCAAAGATTCTAGCTAATGGTAAGTTATTTTTGGAGAATATTTGGGTGATAACATAATTGCTTAGAACACTGTTATAAATTATTTCATGCCCTTTTGAAAAAAAAATTTAATGATTAACATAATATAATTTTGACCATTAGAGTACTTCTGAGTATTGGTCACACTTTGGGCATTATCTTTAAATGTACATTCTAAAACAGCAGCATATTTTGTGTGTAGAGACTTCTAACATTAGCACATAACAATGGGCAAATTTATTTTGCCGAACAGAGATTAAAACCTGACATGAACCATTGTGAGTTAGCTAGACACCACCTCAGCGGGAAGAGGTGCAGCACCTTGTGAGGTGACATGGTGTCCCAGGAGGGAAATAGAGCGGAGCTGAAACTGACATTTGTCGGGGTTGATAACCAGCCCGTGGTCCTTAAGCCGCTGGAACAGCACCCGTAGGTGCGTGCAGTGTTTCTGGTAGGAGCGGCTGGCGACCAGAATGTCATCCAGGTACACAAACACAAAATCCAACCCTCGATCCATCATACAAACTTGGTATACAAACTTAAAGCACACGGTATTGGTGGTTCAGTATTGATGTGGATAGAGAACTGGCTGGCAGACAGGAAGCAAAGAGTAGGAGTGAACGGGTCCTTTTCAGGATGGCAGACAGTGAATAGTGGGGTGCCGCAAGGCTCAGTGCTGGGACCCCAGCTATATACAATATACATTAATGATTTGGACGAGAGAATTAAATGCAACATCTCGAAGTTTGCGGATGACACGAAGCTGGGGGGCAGTGTTAGCTGTGAGTAGGATGCTAGGAGGCTGCAGGATGACTTGGATAGACTGGGTGAGTGGGCAAATGCATGGCAGATGCAGTATAATGTGGATAAATGTGAGGTTATCCACTTTGGTGGCAAAAACAGGAAGGTAGACTATTATTTGAATGGTGACCGATTAGGAAAAGGGGAGATGCAGCGAGACCTGGGTGTCATGGTACACCAGTCATTGAAAGTAGGCATGCAGGTGCAGCAGGCTGTGAAGAAAGCGAATGGTATGTTGGCATTCATAGCAAAAGGATTTGAGTACAAGAGCAGGGAGGTTCTACTGCAGTTGTACAGGGTCTTGGTGAGGCCACACCTGGAGTATTGCGTACAGTTTTGGTCTCCTAATCTGAGGAAAGACATTCTTGCCATAGAGGGAGTACAGAGAAGGTTCACCAGACTGATTCCTGGGATGGCACGACTTCCATATGAAGAAAGACTGGATAGACTTGGCTTGTACTCGCTGGAATTTAGAAGATTGAGGGGTGATCTCATAGAGACTTACAAAATTCTTAAAGGGTTGGACAGGCTAGATGCAGGAAGATTGTTCCCGATGTTGGGGAAATCCAGGACAAGGGGTCACAGTTTAAGGATAAGGGGGAAGTCTTTTAGGACCGAGATGAGAAAATCGTTTTTAACACAGAGAGTGGTGAATCTGTGGAATTCTCTGCCACAGAAGGTAGTTGAGGCCAGTTCGTTGGCCATATTTAAGAGGGAGTTGGATGTGGCCCCTGTGGCTGAAGGGATCAGGGGGTATGGAGAGAAGGCAGGTACAGGATACTGAGTTGGATGATCAGCCATGATCATATTGAATGGCGGTGCAGGCTCGAATGGCCTGCTCCTGCACCTAATTTCTATGTTTCTATATCCATTAATGGCTGGAAAGCCTGCGCGGCGTTCTTCAACCCGAACGGCATCCGCAGCCACTCAAATAGGCCGAACAGGGTGATGATGGCGGTCTTGGGCACATTATTGGCGTGGACGGGAATCTGGTGGTAGTCGCGCACCAGATTCACCTTGGAAAGATGGTAGCACCGTCCAAGTACCGTGAAGCCCTGAATGTGCGGAACTGCAGAGCGAACCGTAGTCGTGACAGCGTTCAGGCGGCGGTAATCCCCACACGGTCTCCACCCTCCAGATGATTTAGGGACTATATGTAATGGGGATGCCCACGCGCTGCACAATCCCCATGTCCTCCAGGGGTGCTGAGGAAGAGGATTCCTTGGAATGCATGCGGGATAGTTTTCTAAACCAACATGTGGAGGAACCAACGAGAGAGCAGGCTATTCTAGACTGGATATTGAGTAATGAGGAAGGGTTAGTTAGCAGCCTTGTTGTACGTGGCCCCTTGGGCAAGAGTGACCATAATATGGTTGAGTTCTTCATTAGGATGGAGAGTGACATTGTTAATTCAGAAACACGGGTCCTGAACTTAAAGAAAGGTAACTTTGAGGGTATGAGACGTGAATTGGCCAAGATGGACTGGCAATTGATTCTTGAAGGGTTGACGGTGGATATGCAATGGAAGGCATTTAAAGACTGCATGGATGAACTACAACAATTGTTCATCCCAATATGGCAAAAGAATAAATCAGGGAAGGTGGCACATCCGTGGATAACGAGGGAAATCAGGGATAGTATCAAAGAAAAAGATGAAGCATACAAATTAGCCAGAAAAAGCAGCCTACCAGGGGACTGGGAGAAATTCAGAGACCAACAGAGGAGGACAAAGGGCTTAATTAGAAAAGGGAAAATGGAGTATGAAAGAAAACTGGCAGGAAACATAAAAACTGACTGCAAAAGTTTTTATCGATATGTGAATCGCAAAAGATTAGTTAAAACAAATGTAGGTCCCTTGCAATCAGAAAGGGGTGAATTGATCATGGGGAACAAGGACATGGCAGATCAATTGAATAACTACTTTAGTTCTGTCTTCACTAAGGAAGACATAAATAATTTGCCGGAAATAGCAGGGGATCGCGGGTCAAATGAGATGGAGGAAATGAGTGAAATCCAGGTTAGCCGGAAAGTGGTGTTGGGTAAATTGAATGGATTAAAGGCCGATAAATCCCCAGGGCCAGATAGGCTGCATCCCAGGGTACTTAAGGAAGTAGCCCCAGAAATAGCAGATGCCTTAGTGATAATTTTTCAAAACTCTTTAGATTCTGCAGTAGTTCCTGAGGATTCGAGGGTAGCTAATGTAACCCCACTTTTTAAAAAGGGAGGGAGAGATAAAACGGGGAATTACGGACCAGTTAGTCTAACATCGGTAGTGGGGAAACTGCTAGAGTCAATTATTAAAGATGGGATAGCAGCGCATTTGGAAAGTGGTGAAATCATTGGACAAAGTCAGCATGGATTTACGAAGGGTAAATCATGCCTGACGAATCTTATTGAATTTTTTGAGGATGTAACTAGTAGAGTGGATAAGGGAGAAGCAGTGGATGTGTTGTATCTGGACTTTCAGAAGGCTTTCGACAAGGTCCCACACAAGAGATACAAACTTAAAGCACATGGTATTGGTGGTTCAGTATTGATGTGGATAGAGAACTGACTGGCAGACAGGAAGCAAAGAGTAGGAGTGAACGGGTCCTTTTCAGGATGGCAGACAGTGACTAGTGGGGTGCCGCAAGGCTCAGTGCTGAGACCCCAACTATTTACAATTTACATTAATGATTTGGACGAGGGAATTAAATGCAACATCTCGAAGTTTGCGGATGACACGAAGCTGGGAGGCAGTGTTAGCTGTGAGGAGGATGCTAGGAGGCTGCAGGATGACTTGGATAGACAGGGTGAGTGGGCAAATGCATGGCTGATGCAGTATAATGTGGATAAATGTGAGGTTATCCACTTTGGTGGCAAAAACAGGAAGGTAGACTATTATTTGAATGGTGACCGATTAGGAAAAGGGGAGATGCAGCAAGACCTGGGTGTCATGGTACACCAGTCATTGAAAGTAGGCATGCAGGTGCAGCAGGCTGTGGAGAAAGCGAATGGTATGTTGGCATTCATAGCAAAAGGATTTGAGTACAAGAGCAGGGAGGTTCTACTGCAGTTGTACAGGGTCTTGGTGAGGCCACATCTGGAGTATTGCGTACAGTTCTGGTCTCCTAATCTGAGGAAAGACATTCTTGCCATAGAGGGAGTACAGAGAAGGTTCACCAGACTGATTCCTGGGATGGCACGACTTCCATATGAAGAAAGACTGGATAGACTTGGCTTGTACTCGCTGGAATTTAGAAGATTGAGGGGTGATCTCATAGAGACTTACAAAATTCTTAAAGGGTTGGACAGGCTAGATTCAGGAAGATTTTTTCCCGATGTTGGGGAAATCCAGGACAAGGGGTCACAGTTTAAGGATAAGGGGGAAGTCTTTTAGGACCGAGATGAGAAAATCGTTTTTAACACAGAGAGTGGTGAATCTGTGGAATTCTCTGCCACAGAAGGTAGTTGAGGCCAGTTCGTTGGCCATATTTAAGAGGGAGTTGGATGTAGCCCTTGTGGCTGAATGGATCAGGGGGTATGGAGAGAAGGCAGGTACGAGATACTGAGTTGGATGATTAGCCATGATCATATTGAATGGCGGTGCAGGCTCGAAGGGCCGAATGGCCTGCTCCTGCACCTAATTTCTATGTTTCTATGTCTATGTTTCTATTTGCCGGAACTCCTCCTTGGCGAGACGTAGCATGTCGGGCGGTTGCCTGCGCGCCCGTGCATGCAGTTGGGGGCCGGCAGTAAGAATATGATGGACCACCCCGTGCTTAGGGGCGGCCGCGTGACAACGAGGGGTCAGAAGCTCCCGGAAATCAGCCAGTATGGGAGCAAATGCCCCGCCCACATCCGTCACAGATCCGAGGTGCTGGTCGGAGGGAACTGCGGGTCGGGAGGGCGCGAGCCGGGGGGGACTCCGGAGGAACAAGGCGCCGGCCCCGCACATCTACCGGTAAACGTCCGCAATAGTAAAGGCCCACGGCTAACAGCGGGAGTCGAGGACGAGGGAAAGGGTCCGAGTGCCGTAGGTGCGGATGGGGCTGCCGTTGATGGCAGAGAGGGCGGGGCCATGCTTACCGGCATGGGTATCGCGTCCAGATGGAGGAATGATGCTCAGCTCAGCTCAGCCCCGGTCTCCACCAGTAAGCGAAGTCCGGTGGAGATGGTTTTGGCCGACCGCGATAGCCTCTACTGCCGATCAACTGAGGCGTTTCCCGAAAATGAGCAAGGGACGTGGCATTGGTGGACCTCTGCACTCCAGCGTTGGTGGTGGTAGCACCACTGGCGCTTACTGAGGTCTCCAGCTGTCGACTGCGGTGCGGCGATGGCAGCGGAGGGATGTACGTCCCTGCGAGGCTGCTGGTGCGGACACCCAGCTGATGGATACACCGCCCTGCTGTTTGGCGAGCCACAGCTCGTCGGCCCGTTCAGCGAGCTGCAGGGGGTCAGCGAAATCTGACCCAGCGAGGAGCTGGCGGATGTCATCAGGCATCTGTTCAAGGAAGGAATGCTCGAACAGCAGGCAGCGCTGGTGGCCATCCATAAGAGCGAGCATCTCGCTCATCAGCACGGATGGCTTACGATCGCCGAGGCCGTCCATGTGTAACAGGCGGGCCGCGCGATCGCGGCGACTCAGCCTGAAAGTGCGGAGCAGCAGAGCCTTGTGACCTTTATGCTCTGCCGAACGCAGGCGGATTTTGCAGATACGGCAGCAATGGGGTGGCAGTCTCTTGACCGAGCACCCCCACCACATAGAAGTAACGGGTGGCATCCGCGACGATGTTGCAGAGTTCAAATTGAGCCTCAATGTGAGCGAACCACACTTGAGGCTGTAACGCCCAGAAAACGGGCAGTTTCAGGGCAACCGCGTTTTGCTGGGAGGGCTGGGCGTCGAGGTTTTCGGTGGCGTTAATTTTAAAGATCCGAAAAACCGTTCGGACCAGCGATCACTTTAGCGAGACAGGCAGGTTGAGTTAAATAATTTTTAATGGCAAACAAAAACAATAATTAAACCCAGTACACGCGTGCCTGGTCACCTAACACTGTAATAGCTCCTGCAGCTTGGAGGAGAGCTGACGACTGACTGGAAAGCCTGCGAATGAACCCCCGCAGTCACGTGATGGAGCCAACCCCCAATGACGAGGGTTCGAACTTTCCCAAACCACCACTAGGTGCCGCTAGAGTGACACCTTTTCTCCAATGAGTTTGGTGACCCTGAATAGGCCATGTAGGCTTTGTAGTCATTGTGTTTTAGACTCCAGACAAAACGACAACAAGGCTGTAGGAAACTTGTTTAGAATGCCCAATTGCAAATTTGGTTAAATAAGTAATTATGCAGAGCAACTGTTGACATTTTATAAACAGAGTTATTCTCCCATTACTGTGAGGAATTAGTAAATTTGAGGCTAACAGAAAGAGCCATGCAAAGAAACTGTTTAGATGGAACTTCCAAAAAGTCAGTGCGAGTATGATAGTCCGAACGGTTGTTTTCTGTGTGCTTTGATTTCATTTTGCATTCCTCTGATTTTATTGCTTTTCACCTTTGAATTCTCCAGGAAAGCATTAAAATACTATATTGCCTGAATAATGTTGTTGCTTTGAAACTTGTGATTATTAATTAAACTGAAAATCTTCATTTTCATTTCTTGCGCTAGGCTTGTAGCTTTTAACTGTGTGGTATCATTTTCTAAGATTGTGCTCCAGTTTCTTGAGATGTATTGTGTACTGATATAGCAGCGTGCTAAAAAACATCTAACATAGATCGGTGCACAAATAAGTTTATCTCACCAAGTCAAACCTATTAGAGACCCTGAAGCCCACTCCTACACTTCCTCCCCCATTTATTGCAAGCCTTATTCACTTCAGACTCGGTACTTTAGCATTAAACCTAGTCATGATTGTACAGTAAGAATTTTACTGCTTATACATTTTCTAATAGCTTTACATTTATACTTCATTAATGTATTGAATTTGGACAATGAACAATGTGATTACTTTTCTGCACATTATAACAAATTAATGATGTGAGAAGGAAATTCAAGAAAGACCCAAGATTTGATTACGATGTTTCAAGTGTTGATGCACAATTTAGGCTATTAGACACTGTTCTGAAAATTATTCACAAAGTATTTCAAGTCATCACAATGTGATAAAATACTGCTAAATTCCATTATCGGTGCAGAGTCCAGTTTCCTTAATCATCTGCCCATTTATCTCAATTCCCTTGAGAACTCTGTACTTTAGAAAGTTGTTTTTAAAGCCAAGTGTAGCAGATTATTAAAACAACTAAGTACACAATACCTCTTCAGCCAAATAATGCTTTTAGCTGCAAGTGTTATTCATTAATGATTGGCACCAGCATGCTTTACTTTTTGTTTCATAGCACTTTAAAATAATTGTTTGGTACTAAATCTGCATAAAATGCGTATTTTGCGTAGTTACATGGAAAAGAATAACCACCATGCACTTTCCTCTTCTGTTCCCAGATAAAACTGTGTCAATATTTGCTGCTTGTCTAGAAAATGAGAATCCTGTGGTTCAGACTATAGGAGCCTCGGCTCTCTGGGCTTTGCTTCACAACTATCAGAAGGTCAGTGTTCCCTTGAATATCTGCATTGTGATTTTAATCTTGAGTTCCATCATGCTGAAAAAAAGATGCACAGTGCTGGTGTAACACAGTGGGTTTGACGGCATCTCTGGAGAGCATGGATAGGTGATGTTTTGGGTTAGGACTCTTCTTTAGACTGATTGACCTTCAGTCTGAAGAAGGGGCACGACCCGAATCATCACTTACCCATGTTCTCCAGGGATGCTACCTGAATTAGTCTATTTTTGTAAACCATCATCTGCAGTTTTTAGGGTACACAAAAGGCTGGAGAAACTCAGCAGGTGCAGCAGCATCTAAGGAGCGAAGGAGATAGGCGACGTTTCGGGTCGAGACCCTTCTTCAGACTGGTCAGGGATCGGGGAAACGAGAGATATAGACGGTGATGTGGAGAGATAAAGAACAATGAATGAAAGATATGCAAAAAAGTATCGATGATAAAGGGAACAAGCCATTGTAAGCTGTTTGTGGTGTGAAAATGAGAAGCTAGTACGACTAGGGTGGAGGAGAGAGATAGAGAGAGAGGGAATGCCAGAGCCCAAGGGCTGAGGGAGAGGTGGGAAGGGGAGGAGACAGCAAGGGTTAACAGAATTGAGAAAATTCAATGTTCAAGCCCAAAGGATGCAGACTCCCCAAGCGGAATATGAGGTGCTGTTCCTCCAACTTGCTGTGTTGCTCACTCTGGCCGTGGAGGAGGCCCAGGACCGAGAGGTCGGATACGGAATGGGAGGGGGAGTTGAAGTGCTGAGCCACCGGGAGGTCGGCTTGGTTATTGCGGACCGAGCGGAGGTGTTCGGCGAAACGATCGCCAAGCCTCTGCTTTTACTTGTTTTTACTCTTGACTGAAAAATGCACCTCATCCTTGATTTAATCTTTGCCAATTTGTAATGAATATTAATGTTGAACAAAGCAACTGTATTACAAAATCATTTTAAACACAAACTGCCATTCATTTCTTATTACTTGGGGATATGAGTTGGATGAAATCAACCGTTATATTTTTATTTTAAACCACACCATCAGAACTGTTCCTGAGTGGCATGGTCTCATGTTTGTGAGCATTGCAAGCTGATAGCTTCCTGTAAGACATCATCTAGCAGACAATGGTGAAAGTAATTTTTGTATCAGGTACTCGAAAATTGTGATCCTTATGCCTGGTTATTGACTTGAAATTATCTTTAGTATCTCTCCTATCTGCGGGTGAAGTGTGAAATTAGAAAGCTCCAAACATATAATGGTGATAGGAGAAATGTGACCCTGTTTCACTTTGTCAGTTCACACTTGTTTAGTTGTAAACATTTATGCAGAATATATGTCCTATGTAATCAAAGGTGGTGTGCATACCATTACATTTGGTCATTATGTTTGAAGAACATAACAGTACATGGATCAGCTTTAATAAACTTACTTTTAAACAAGGTTACAATTTTCTTTAAATTAGCACAAAGATCATCTGAACATCAATTGCTTAACAGGTTTGACGTTTTGCAGGGGAGCAGTGCAGCAGAAATGGCCTCTGTGCTGTGCATTGGCCATGAACAAAGATCACCAGCCTTCTCCTCAACCCATACTCCATAATCTCCCAACCATCCCCTTCCGTAATCAAGCTCCAATCTCCTCGCCCACTGCACCATCCCCACATTATCCTGCAAGAAAAATACTAGACCCCAGTCAAATCTCAGAGTTCATATCAATTAACTCACTCAACTCCCAAAGCCTTGACCTGACCTCCAGTGCCCCATCACCTAACTACCACTCCCCCATCTACATCCCCAATTGTATTTCCAAATGCTAATCCTCTCTTTCTCCAACATCTCTGCAAACATTTTTTTCTTTGTGTACTCTGCAGTGAGCAAAAGGAAATACAAGACCTTATACATCACTGTTTGCTGGGAGAGACTTTTAATTGAAAAATGTCACAGATGCACAGCCCAGCACCGTAGAGATCACTTCTAAGAGGCATTTAGGCAAGCAAATGAAGAGGCAGGGAATGGAAAGATATAGACTGAGTGCAAGCAGATTAGAGTCAGCACACACATAGTGGGCTGAAGGGCCAGTTTTGTTGCTGTACTATGTTTTATCCAGCACATAACATTTCTTGCCCAAAATATGAATAATTCATGCTCCTTTAAAACATGATAATGCCATAATTCGGAGTGTCGGAGCCTCAGATATTTAGGCATCTTAAATATCAAAAAATGACTATAATATCCTGAAATATTTAGGGACGTTTTTGCATGCAATATTTTCTTTAACTGTCAGTAGTAGATTAAATAATTATATGGCTATTATTTTTAGAAGTATTCAAAACATTACATTCTTATTCTCCTTTAATAAATTAGAATTGTTGATGTTACCTTTATTCAATATGGCTGCTTTCATTTGTGTTCTCTTAACAAAACTATCATAATTATCTTATAATTTACACAAGATCAAATTGAAGTAAATGTTGCTTACAGGCAAAAGTGACACTGAAAAATCCATCAATCAAGAGGAGAGTGGATGAAGCTTGCTTTTCAGTTAAAAAGTGTAAGTATTAAAGTAATAATGAATCTGTTTTCTAAAATACCAGTAGATTTTTAATTTTTTTATCTCAATAAATTATTAATGTGCATTCATTTTTTGAGATATAGAATTTAGAATTTGCAACTAATTTTCAATACCATACAAAATATTGGCGCAAGGAGTTGAAGATTTACCAATTTGTGGGGTACCTGAGAAACAACAATCACAAAATTAGCACTTTTTATAGTATTCCCATCAACAAATGTAACGTAAGAAGGCAGACTAGGTGCCCATATCCTATCCAATCACCATGCAAGTGATTTTTTTTCTCATAAATTTGAGGTACATAAGTTGCATCAGTTATAACTGAAAATATATCCTGAGATTGCAAGAGGCAGTATTCAGGCAAAATTAATATTACAGCTTGGTTTCACACAGAGTTGATGCCAGTTTATTATTGAGTTCTTGTTAATAAGAGCAAGTGCATCTCAGAGTTCATATGCTCCAACCACACAGCATACCAGAGTCAACCAGACCTGAAATCACCTTCTCTCAGAGCCAACCTGAAACCTATAACATGGAAACTTAGACCATGTAGTTGGGAAATACCACTGCCCAGTTTAGATTACTTCCATTTGGCCATCACATCTTTAATTCCCCAATTGCTTAAATTGCAACAGTCATTGTATGAAATTTGGCAGCCTTCTATCGTGTAGCCACCTAGCTCCGCCACAACATCACAGCTGACAAGGAGCACTTATCTATCCTGGTAATTCAGTAATTTGATCACTCCATCACCGCCAGATCTTAGTTATCATTCCAAATAATTTGCTGAAATAAAATTCTCAATGAAATGAAATAAAATATATTTCAGATATATTATCTGAGATATGACTATCTGAGAGTAGTTTGCTATAATTAAATCAATTTGCCCACAAGTGCGTTGCTCTAGCAAGCAATGAAACATAGAAGAGTGGAACCCTTTTTTGCGGTGGCAGGTTAGTAGACCTGTAGCCCATTCTCCAAGGCATAAAAAATGTGTCAAGACTATTCTTGTATTCAGACCATTTAAGTGGAACCTCAGAAAATGGAAGGTCATGGGAAAATTTCAAGTGCAATGAGTGTTAAAGAAAGAAGAAAGAGTCGCCCCTTTCTTACCACGGTCCAGAACTGTTGTTCAGAATTTTCATGGGGCAGCAAAGATTGGGAATTTATCACATCATATATCCAAACAGAAATGATGAGGAAATTTGCAGTCACTTGTGAAAAAAACTGCTTTCATAAATGCCTTTCCCTAAAATTTGGATCTTCAAACTAATCTGCTATTCTGAGGTAAAAAGTTGGATCATTAATTTGCTAAATATGCCAGTAGCAGCCTCTAATTCTTTTTGTCAGCCCTTTGGTAAAATGATGAGCAGCATTCAGAAAACATTACCTGCAAGTTGAGTGATTGGCTTTGGTACCAGAGAGTTGGTGGGGAGACAGGGTGGGTGATGATATGTAAAGCAGAACAAACAGAAATTTCTAACTTTTCATGCTTGACCTACAAAATAGATGTTTTTGTGACCATCTTAGAGGTTTTCTTTAATCCAAATCAACTGACCAACTAAGCAAAAAAACGAATTAATTTCCATTGAAAGTTTCTCTCACCCTAGTAACTAAATTTAATTTGTCAAGCAGCCAATACTGTAGTTCATTATAAAGGAAGTGATATTATTTTAATGTAGGTTCAATTTACTCTTGTACTTCCGACACTGGTAACCTGGTTAAAATATATTTTGATCTTTACAATGTGAAATAATTTACATTATACTAAATAAATCCCAGGTTATAAATCATATTTCTCTGTATTTTAAATAAGGAAATTGTTATTAACTTGTTTTTGTTTGGTAGATACCTGAACTTGAAACCAAGTCACTAAAAAAATTCTAGCTTTTTTGACTTCCAAGTTATCAGTATCTGGTTACGTTTGCACAGGTTTTACGTGATAGTGCCTCCAGCAGGGATCTGGATTGTCATTCTGGCCCTTAACATGAAAATGTTAGGCATCGCTGACATGTCTATAAGCTACAAAACAGAATTATTGACAGCAGGCAAGCAATAGTAAAAGTATGCAGCAGTTTGTACTATTTCTCTGAAATATTGAAACTGCAATTCTTCTTTGAATCCAAAAGGGACTAACCAAGAAATTTAAAGGGCTGACAGTGATACTTTGATCATTTCAAATTCTGAAGCTGAACTGAGGTTTTTGCAGATGGTCTTATTTAGCAACTCACTTGGCCAGGAGTTGTATTGTGTCACCTGTGTGTAGCAGTACAGTGATGATAATAGAATCTGAAAGTGAGTGCCCCTCTCCTAGACATTCCATTCCATCAGACGACAGACAAATTGTGCAGCCTTCTCCCATCTGAACAGACTGAAATCAGATAATTTCTCTTTTCCCAGGATAAAAACGGGCTGCCTTTGCACCGCTCAATATAACCTTACATTCATTGTGAGATTCAAAGCCTAAGGGTAGCCTTCAGGTCTTTCTCCTACAAACTAAGGTGATAAACTAGCAATCAAACAGATTATTTGTAGTTTATTCTCATGCTGCACTTCCTAACTGGTATATAGCTTATGAATTGTAGCTGAATCTAGGATGCCAGTATTCAGAGTGACTGCAAATTTCAAGTCCCCACTCTTCAAGAAAAATATTTTATTACCTTTGGAATGTTAATTATGACCGTCTCCCTATTCAGCACAGTTGTACAGTATGATTCCCAACCTGAGGAATTGGTTTTTTAAAGTAAGTAATGCTACTATTGAAATATGAAGTTTTGTCTGTTTGAGATATGTAATGCAAACTAACTGTGGGATCAGAGATAATTATTTAATGGAGCAAATTATTTAATTTGCCAATATTGCATATTTGTATAATAGTCCATTGTAATACAAATGCAAATTACTTTCCAGGTCCCCCTGAAGGTCTAGTAAACAGCTATCTTTTGAAGTGCCTGGAAAATCTTGCAGTCCTGCTGAACAGTTAATA
Source organism: Okamejei kenojei (assembly GCA_035221665.1). Taxonomy (NCBI): domain Eukaryota; kingdom Metazoa; phylum Chordata; class Chondrichthyes; order Rajiformes; family Rajidae; genus Okamejei; species Okamejei kenojei. The sequence continues at coordinate 103,836,668 of CM069134.1, read as the reverse complement.
GCTTGCCTAGCTTTGTAAACTTTTTATTGTGAAATGGAGTGTAATCTTGCTTTAAATCATGTGTATGTTTCATCGAGATTCTAATTTATTTTCAGTAATAAAATTTTCATTAGTTTAAATCAACGTGTTATTTTGAATTTTGTAGTGGATTATGATGTATCAGTGAATTGGAAGGGTATCAATGATGCAATCCTGAGGCACAAAAGTCCCATCAGTTGAGTTCAGCCTAAGGTACAGTAGAGATGACAGAGTTGGCTTCTGTTGGGCATTGAAAATCAAGCAATTTTGTTGTTCCTAGTTGTTGGGACTGCCACCTATTGTGAAAAATACTCTTTGACATTTGAACAGGAAACTGTTTAAGCTCTGTTGCAAGGGTACCCACAAAATGTTGGAGTAACTCAGCTGGTCAGGCAGCACCTGTGGAGAAAATGGATAGGTTACATTTCAGGTTGGGACCCTCCCTCACACTGATTGTAGTTGGGAAGAGGGGGGAGTGGGGACTGGAAACGAGAAAATAAAAACAGGACAAATCTGGGCTTGCGGCAGATGACCTCAGGCAAGGTTGATTGTTGGATGGAGACAGTGTGAGCCCAAGAGGGATACATAGTTGGGACCTGTGGAACTGGTTAACAATCTTTTAGTCCGGAAGAAGGAGGGGAGGGGAAGGGAGGTGTTTGTAGATATTACCTGAAATTGGATAATTCAACATTCATACCACTGGGTTATGAACCACCCAAGCAAAATATGAGATGCTGTTCCTCCAATCTACATGCAGTCTCACTCTGGCAATGGAGGAGGCCCAGGACAGATAGGTCATTATGGGAATGGAAGGGGAGTTAAAGTGGTCAGCCACCGGGAAATCCAGTAGGCCTTGGCGGATCGAGCATAAGTGTTCAGCAAAATGTTCGCCTAGTCTACGCTTTGTCTCGCCAATGTACAGGAGCACTCTTTGTCTCACCAATGTACAGGAGCATTTTGGTATAAACCAGCATCTGCAGTTCCTTTTTATTACATTACTAGACTAAGCGGGATCCTTTGGGTCCCAGTCACATGGGAGGCCTGGTCCCCAACCCCCCGCAGACACAGCCCCGTCCGCAAACACAGCCCACCCCCGCCTGCAGAACACAGCCCACACTCCGCTGCTTCACCTTTATTCTGGCCGGCTTCTGGACGGGTGGCTTCTGGATGGGCGACTTCTGGACGGGCTCATGGACTCAGCCCCGCCTCCGCAGATTTATTCTCCTGCGGGTACCGGAAGGGGCGTTACCCTCATGGTGACTGACAGGCGAGAAGACCAATCTGCTGATCTCACGATTTTTTAAACCTTCATAACATTTGTAATTTTCCACCATTCTGAACAAAACTTGGTGGCTTGGAGCAGAGGAGAACGGTGAGTAAGGTGGTGAAAAAATTCCTAGCGATATAGAGTACCATTTTTGCGCAGATTTTTTTTTAAAAAGGGAAAAAAAGTGGTTAAGTTGAGAGTTTTAGTAATTGTATAGAAGATATAGATTAAGCTCTGCTGCAAGACTGCAAAAGTGGACATTCCCATAGATACTTGGTGTCTTGTGTTAAAAGTATAGTATACGATCTTTGAAACTTTGTGTCGTGGACATAGCGATGTTACACAGCATTGAAACAATCCTTTTAGCCCACACTCTCCACACCAACTCTGCACATCATTCCATTTAGATTATCCCCCAGCGATCCCATTTTACTGTCTCACATTCCCATTATTTCCCTCTGGCGTCTACCACCCACCTGCATACTCTGGGCAAATTATATTGGCCAATTAAACCACCGACCAATGTGTCTTTGGGTTGTGGGATCAAACCAGAAAATGCGGAGGAAACCCACGCAATCATAGGGAAAACTAGACTAAGTGGAACCCAGTGATGACCCAGCTTCACACGGGAGGGCAGGTCCCCCAACGCAATATTCCACCTTTCCATCAATTCCAACACACACACACACACACACACACACACACACACACACACACACACACTCACACACACACACACACACACACACACACACACACACACACAGACTCACACACACATAAACACACACTCACACACACAAACACACACACACATACACACACATACACTCACGCACACATACTCACACACACTGACTCACACAACCATATATATGACCGTAAACATTCTTGAATCTACTCACACGGCTGAGCGCGGCCTCTCCACTGTGGGGCTTGCACAGTCAGCGGCACTTCCGCAATCAGCGTGACCTCTGCACTAACCGGAAATGACACAATCAGCGCGACCTGTCCACTAAGCAGAAGTCACGAAATGAGCGAGACTTTTGGACTAAACACAGTCGGACCTAATAAAGCATTTATTCCTTCCAAACACAGTCGGACCTAATGAAGCATTTAGTCCTTCCAAACACAGTCGGACCTAATAAAGCATTGCAGTTTCAAGTACAGGCAGGGCAGCAGGCCAAACAACTCATGGCATTGTCATTTAATTTCATTTCTAATTAAGCATTGCACTTTCAAGCACAGGCAGGGCAGCAGGGCAAACAACTCATGGCTTTGTCATTAAGGGCTAACAAATCATTTATTGCAAGTTCATTGCAGACTCACAGTTCAGTTGATTCACAGCTTAGAATGACAATCATGGCTTCTCCCTCGCGATCTTGCAGAGTGACTGACTCGCGTCCAGGAAGTTTTATAGTCCTGCCCCCCACTCCCCGGAAGGGGCGTTACCTTCATCGCGGTGATTGACAGGCGAGAGGTCCAATCAGCTGATCTCAAACACTCATAACTTTTTTATTTTTCATCGATGGGTTGTAGGAGCTGTAGTGTTGGGGAGGGAGGGTGTGGGGGGGATGGGGGGTAGGGGTAGGTGAGAGTGTGTACGTGGGAGGGGGTGGTGTGGGCCCCCGCTCGTAGAACTCAGAACACAGCCCCCGCTCGCAGAACACAGACCCTGGGGTAGCGCTATGAGGGATCATTTTTGCACAAGTTTAATTACAAAGATAGATAGATATAGCACCATTAAAGGGTTTGCACCATTAAAATGAGCGGTAATTAATATGCTTACAACAGAAAAACAGGTCCTTATTAACAGCAAGTAAATCGTGAAAAATCTCTATAGAATATATGTTCAGCCATTTTTGAATGCCGCACTAGACTAATTGGGACCCGTTGAGTCCCATGTTCACACGGGAGGGCTGGTCCCCCAACATAATATTCCACCTCTCCACCAATTCCAATATTACTGGCCCGTGGGGGGCGGGGGGCTTTCTGGAGCGCTAGTATGAGTGCTGTGGGGCGAAGGGACTGGTTTCCAGAGGGCTCGTATGGACATTGTGCGCTGAATGGATTCTTGGGCTAGCAGCTCAACACTCAGGCCTGGTGGGCTGGCAGGTCAGTCACTCAGGCCTGGTGGGCTGCTAGCTCAGCCACTCAGGCCTGGTGGGCTGGCAGGTCAGTCACTCAGGCCTGGTGGACTGACAGTTCAGTCACTCAGGCCTGGTGGGCTGGTAGCTCAGTCACACAGGCCTGGTGGGCTGGCAGTTCAGGCACTCAGCCCTGGTCAGCTGGCAGCTCAGAAACTGCCAGAAATTCTGCTCAAAACAGGTGAGAGACTCTGTGAGAGAGAAGGGGGAGAGAGTGGAGAATCAATTTTAGGCATTTTTCATCTTTTCCTGCGGATCACAGCAATGAAGGAGGAAAGTATCCAGGCCTGGATCTCACAGGTAGCAAATTAAGGGAGGGAGAAAAATACTGGGGTGAGGTTTAGTACTTGCAGGGAGAATACTTACTGATGGGCCGATGGGACTCTTTTAAAAAAAAAAAAAAAAAATCTGAGTGAAATCTCAGTGAAAGGCACTTTTTCTGCATTTTTCCTGGCCTGGCACAGGCCTTTTGGGCCAAAATGCTCCTCATGGGCTAATACAGGCATTTTGAGCAAAGGGGACTGGTTTCTTGGCTAATAGGGGCCCAGGCAGGCCAAACAACTCATTTCATTTAATTTTCAATTGCATAGCAGTTTCAAGCACAGGGCAGGCCGAATAGCTCATTGCATTTTCATTTCACTTCCATTGCCATTGCAGTTTCAAGCACAGGGCCGGCCCAAGCCAAACAGCTGATTGCATTTTCACTTAATTTCCATTGCCATTACACTTTCAATCACAGGGCAGGCTCAAGCCAAACAGCTCATTGCATTTTCACTACATTTCCATTGCCATTGCAGTTTCAAGCACAGGGCAGGCTCAAGCCAAACAGCTCATTGTATTTTCACTTCATTTCCAATTGCCATTGCAGTTTCAAGCACAGGGCAGGCCCAGGCCAAACAGCTCATTGCATTTTCACTTCATTTCCATTGCCATTGCAGTTTCAAACACTAATAAGTCTTTTATTTTTCATCAATGGGAAAAATCCTCGGGGGCCTGCGCAGCGGAGGAGGACTCTGAGTAAGATGGCCAAAAAATCACAGCCATATGCGGTAGCGTTTTTTTCTAAAATCAAAGCACAGTGAAACAGGAAGTGGTCAAGATGAGACTTTTAATTATATAGATGTAAGTTTTAAGAACAGGATACAGAGAAAAAAATACCCAGATGATTCTTGGGGTGAGAAATTAAGTTAGATGGATAGACGGGAGAGGTAATTGTGCTTTTCTTGGAACAAAAATGGTTGTGTGCTGACTGGATAGAGGTATTTAAAATCATGCAGGGTACAGATGGAATAGAGGGAAACTATTTCTACTGACAAAGGTTTAAGGACAAGAGCATATCAAATGAAAGTGAGCATTATTAAAAAATTGGTAGAAGTCTAAAATAACAACAGAAAATACTGAACGGGTTGGGGCATATAACTGGGGAAACTTTATTTTATTGAATGAAATTGATGGGCAAAGGAACCAAAAATGATGTAAATGAAAAAAAACCCATAATGAATGGTTAGGTCTGAAATTCGCAGTGAAGGATAATAGTGAAAGCAAATTTAGCTTTTGTATTCAGAAGCAAGGTGGTTATATCTGAAATGAAAGAATTTGCCAAATCAGGGAGTGACGATACACATATGGGGCTGGCTACAGTATTCATCATTAGAGCCATTATGGAATAGATAGGGGAGCAATGATGGCAGAAAAACAGGTTTGATCCTTGTAGATGATATGTGTGTACACCTTTAATTGATAGTAACGATGTCCATGCTAACCACTCCCCCACCAGTTAGTATAATTGTAACCCACACGCCCCTAGCTCTCTCTCTGGTGCTCGTGACAGACCATGTACAGCCAGGGCTATGTATGACGTGTGCTTAATAAAAGTGCTGAAGACTTAAAGGTGTCTTAGAGCATTCTTCATGGCGTCAGAAGTGCTTCTCCCTGCGTCTCTGGTCTATCGCGTTTTATTTTTCTTAGTCCTAGTACCCCCTCCTGGTTCCGTGATGGCTTCTGCCTGTCGTAAGCCTGACATCCTAGTCTTTGATGCGGACATCACTCATCGCTGGAGTGTGTTCCGACGGGACTTTGAGCATTATGTTGCCATTGCCCACCCTGCTGTGGCCCCCGCTGTCAAGGCTTCCCTGCTGCTTAACCTGGCTGGTCCGGAGGCGCTCGAGCGTTCGGAGTCGTTCGTCTATGGACATGGTGAGAGTGCCCAAGACCCCGTTTGCCTGATTGCTAAATTTACGGCGATGTGTGACCTTCCCACTAATCACATCTTAGAGCGTTTCAAACTGTTCTCCAGACGCCAGAACCCTGGGGAGTCTATTGACAATTTTGTGGCCGCGCTGCGCCAGCTGGCTCGCCGATGTAACCTGCATGACCTGACCCCCGATACCTTGACCCGTGACATTTTAGTCTTTGGTCTGCGGGATGAAAAGCTGCGCTCTGAGCTGCTGCGTAAGCCTGATCTGACATTCCATGAGGCGCTGCATGCCTCTCGTTTAGCTGAGGCTGTCTCCTCCGCTGTACCTGACCCTGTGGTCCACACAGCCAGTCTCGCTGGTCCCCGGTACAATGCTCCCCGGCGACAGTGGGCAGGACCACTGCAGGGCTCCAGACCGCCTCAACGATGTCCAAATTGTAACTTTGTCTCACACCGTTTTAATGTGTGCCCGGCGTTGGGGAAAACCTGTAACTTTTGCAACAAGCTCGGGCACTTTTCAGCTGCATGCCGTTCCCGTGGGAACACTGCCCAGCCACAGCAGAAACCGTCTCGCTACCTGACACGTGATGATTCAGCGTCTGGTTCCCATCTCCAGCACGATGATCTTCCCCCGTCTGACCCTGAATCTTCTCAGAGCGAGCTGGATGTGTTTTCCTTGCGAGGTGCAGCTGGACTGATAACGGACCCGACCGTCCGAATCACGGTGAATGGCAAGGCCTTCTCTGCTAAGGTCGACACGGGGGCAGCTGCCAATGTTATGTCAACAAGCCTGTTCAGGAAGATAAGAAATAATGAGCCTGTTTCCACAGACAGTGCTGTTTTGCATGCCTATGGGGGTGGCGTGCTTGTTCCTGTGGGGAGGGCCACTCTCCACTGCAAGGTGCTGTCGACCACTCGGCCCCTCTCTTTCTTCCTGCTGGACAGTAAATGTGACCCCCTGCTCGGCGTGGAGGCCTGCCAGGACCTCGGGTTGGTGAGCTTCCACAGCGATGTCCACCTGGTAGAGGCACCCCTGAACCCGCTGGCCGAATTCCCGGACCGGTTCGACTCGAAGCTGGGGAAGTTGCCCTGCAGCTACAAGATTGCCCTCGATCCCGACATTACGCCGGTCGTCCGTCCCCCGCACCGTGTGTCCTTTGCCATGAGGGGCAAGGTCGAGTCTGCTCTTCGCGAGATGGTGGCCACGGGCATCCTGGCGCCAGTCACGGACTCCACCCAGTGGGTTTCTACTATGGTTGTCGCTGCGAAGAAAAGACAAGAGCGAAATACGGATCTGCATCAACCCCAAAGACTTGAACTTGGCCATCAGGCGCCCGCACTATCCCATGCGGACGGTGGAGGATGTTGCTGCGCAGGTTGGCACTGCCACCGTGTTCTCGGTTCTTGATGCCAAGAGTTCGTTCTTGCAGATAGCTCTAGACGAGCGGTCCTCGCACCTGACAACCTTCAGCACGCCCTTCGGCAGTATCGCTTCCTCCGCATGCCGTTTGGGATCAACTCTGCCAGCGAGGTGTTCCAGAGGACCATGGAACAACTGTTTGCTGGACTTCCGTGTGCCATCATTGTCGACGACATCCTGGTTTATGGGAAGAATGTCGCTGAGCACGACCACCACCTTCGCCAGGTGCTGCAGCGGGCCCGGGAGGTCAACCTGAAACTCAACCCAAAAAAGTCCCTGAGGTCACCTACGTGGGGCATGTTTTCACAGCGTCGGGGCTGAAGCCCGACCCGCAGAAGACGGCCGCAATATCCGAGATGCCTGCACCTGCTGACGTGCCTGGCCTGCAGCGCTTCTTGGGCATGGTCAACTACCTGGGAAAGTTCATCCCCGACCTGAGTGAACTGAGTGCCCCTCTGCGGGATCTGGTGAAAAAGGACACTGCCTGGGCCTGGTTCCCGCAACACCAGCGCGCATTTGACACCCTCAAGTCTAAGCTGGTCAGCATGCCAACGCTGAAGTACTTCGACCTCCAGCGCCCCATCGTTCTCACGTGTGATGCCTCTAAGTTTCGCCTCGGGGCCGCCTGCCTGCAGATCCATGACGGGGTGCAACTGCCTGTATCCTACGCGTCCCGCACAATGACGTCCGCTGAACAACACTATGCCCAGATTGAGAAGGAACTGCTGGCAGTTGTCTTTGCCTGCTCCAAATTCAAGGACTATATCCTGGGCAACTGCTTCACTGTCGAGACGGACCACCAGCCTCTGGTCACCATCCTCAACAAGCCAATACACATGGCCTCCTCCCGGCTCCAGCGCATGATGCTCCAGCTACAACGCTTCACTTTCACAGTGGTTTATCGCAAGGGCAAGGACATGGTTGTTGCGGACACGCTATCTCGGGCGCCTCTCTCATCCACAACCCAGCATCCGTACGAGACGTCCGATCTGATGGTCCTGGGCGTGAACTTCGTGCCCTCCGGACAGTTGAAGTCCCTAGCCGAGCACACGGCGACAGACGCTTCGCTACAGCAGCTGGCCGCGATCATCAGGCAGGGTTGGCCAGACCGCCGTTCTTCCCTGCCGGCCGCAGCGGTGCCTTACTTCTTGGTTCGTGACGAGTTGGTGCTGCGCGGTGGTGTGATTGTGAAGGGGCACAAGGTGGTGGTGCCTGAAGCACTACGGGAACAATACTTCGAGACCGCTCATCGTGGCCATCCTGGGGCCGAGGCGACCCTTTCCATCGCTCAGAGCCAGTTCTTCTGGCCCGACATGCCTCGCTACTTCCGGGACAGGGTCTCCGCGTGCCCTACCTGCAATAGCCTCGCTCCACAGCAACAGCGGCAGCCGCTCCTGCAGCAGCCAGCTGCTGACCTGCCATGGTCTGCGCAAGCAACCGACATCTTCGAGTGGCACGGAAAGCACTTCCTGGTGCTTGTCGACTCTTACTCCAGCTGGTTTGAAGTTGACCAGCTCCACTCCCTCTCTTCCTCCACAGTCATCGACAAGTTGCGCCGACACTTTGCCACCTTTGGGTCCCCCGTCAGCCTGCAGTCGGACAACGGCAGCCAGTTCACCAGTGCCGAGTTCCGCGATTTTGCTGAGCGTTGGAACTTTCGTCATTACACCTGCATCCCGGAATGCCCACAGAGCAATGGACTGGCCGAAGCGCTGCGGTCCGCAGTGCTAAAGGACTGTTGGAACGTTGCCGCCTATCCCGCACCGACATCTACCTGGCCCTGCTGAACCTCCGCAACATCTCCCGCGACCATGCCCTGGGCTCCCCGGCTCAGCGACTCATGTCCCGAGTCACGAGGCCCACGGTCCCGGTGTCTCAGCAGTCCCTGTCCCCTTCCGTCCTTAAGCCTGCCTTGGTCCGGGAACGCATTACCGAAAGACACGGTATCCAGAAGCGTTCCCACGACAGGTCCTGCCGTGTCCTCTGCCCTCTTCTCCCCCGGCCAGGTCGTCCGTATGTGGTCCCCTTCTGGCCGTTCCAGGCTGGCCGTGGTCGTCGGCTCTGCCGGTTCCCCTCGCTCCTACCTTGTCAACCGCGACGGAAGGGTGTACCGCCGGTCCCGCCAGCATCTCCGGCTCGTGAACGAGCCTCTCCCACCCCCGGCGGCTCCTTATGCCCCCCCGCTGCCCCTGTCGCGGCCCTGTGCTTTGCCCATTCCTCTGGGGCCGGCCTCCCCTCGTCCTCCTCCGGAGCGCCTCCCGGCTGCGGTCCCGCTTTCTCCGGCTTCCGCGCCTTTCTCTTCGCCTCCCTCCCCGCTGCCTTCATCGCCAAGGGGTTCTCCTGTCCATAGCCCCCACCATGACCCGGCGTCCCCGCTTGTTACTGTCGGGGAAGGAGGTGATGGCGAGGTGTGGACCCGGTCTGGTCGCCTGGTCAGGCCGCCGGTTCGCTACGGCGATTACGTGTGATCCTGTATCCCTGTGCTTTACTGTTTGCACTCACCCTGGCGCATGAGACGTGGTCGCCCTGTCACTCATTGTTTGTTTTGGTAGAGGAAGGATGTAGATGATATGTGTGTACACCTTTAATTGATAGTAACGATGTCCATGCTAACCACTCCCCCACCAGTTAGTATAATTGTAACCCACACGCCCCTCGCTCTCTCTCTGGTGCTCGTGACAGACCACGTACAGCCAGAGCTATGTATGATGTGTGCTTAATAAAAGTGCTGAAGACTTAAAGGTGTCTTAGAGCATTCTTCAATCCTGAGTATGGGTGCTGGCAGTACAGAGTTTGTACTTGACCTGTGGGTATTTCTCCAAGATCTTCGGTTTCCTCCCACATTCCAAAGGAGTACAGGTTTGTAGGTTTGGTTTAAATGTACAATTGTCCCTATTGTATGTAGAGTAGTGTTCATGTGCCGGGATCGCTGGTCGATGCGGACTCGGTGGGCCGAAAGGCCTGTTTCCACACTGTGTCTCTAAACTGAAATAAACTAAAAATAGGCCAAATAGTCTAAGTCGGTACTGTAATAGTAAGATTAAATGAGAACTTACCAGTTCGAAGTTTGATCGTTATTTTATGAGGAGTAACGATGAGGGATTACGTGAAGAAGCCCCGCCTGGCGCTTGATCGGCATACTTCAAAGCAGCGGCATGAAAAACACAGAACATAATAGCCGGAGTAAGATATTAAGGCTCAACATAGATTTAGAACTACCAGATGATCATTTATTTTATGAGGGTCGGGAGTGGAGGGCACTCCGTGTCCAATCCTGACACCATGACTGGTTCCTTGTAACTTTAATATTTATTTTACACCTTCCTGCGGTCTTGAATCTTTGCTCGAGCGACCCATCCTGTGCCATTCCTGTGAATGTATCTACCTCCTTAATGGAGTGATTTTCCACATCTCAATGTCTAGTTCCACTGAGTTTTAAACATGTTTTAACCATCTAGAATATAATTATCTAGAACCATCAGTTTTTACTGATACTTAATGTGGTTTTTGTGTGTGATAAGTAGTGCTGTCTCACCACTGCAGAGACTCTTACCTACTTTAACATATTGAGTCAATGTTGACCCACACACAATTTTTGGCCAACAGGATATGCTTAAATTTTACCTTGGTTCCAGCTCTTCTTGGTCTGCTTTGTTTGGTAAATTCATAAACATATAAGATAATGTAATCTGTAGCCACATGCAATTATATAACGTAACATTTGCAATGTTTGCACTCTTATGCTGACACTAAATTCATGAGCATTATCACTTTCAATGTTAATCTTTTGAATCATTGATAGAATTGGAGTCCATTGCCCAAGGCAAATCAGGACTATGCTGATCTCCCAACTTCTGTATTTCAACTTTGGACAGATTTTATATATATATCTATATATATATCCCTTTTTCATATCGGGATATTACGAATGAGCCCAATAAATTCTTGGTCAGCAATTTGTCCTAAATTGGACGATAAATACTATGAGCTCTATTATTGGCTCTATCACTTAGATGCTGAGAAAAAATGCAATCCACAAGGAACTCCCATATATCTAATATGATAAAATAACTTTTACTGCCTGCAAAAGACTTCCGATTTGTTTTAAACAAAATATTGTTTTTTAAAACTATTTCTCCAAATTGCAGGTATAACATTCCTTTTGTACATAATTGTTATATTGTTATATTAGTTAAAACATTCATAGACCTCTTTGACCGTCAAACTGTTATAATGATCTGGTCAAACCTGTAGATAACCAAATTCATATCTTCAAACCCTGGATGAATTTGTACAACAATAAATTACTGCAACTATGAGTCAACATAACTGGTTCAAACATCTCTTCTCAACATTAATGAGAACCATGAAGGTCCGGTTTGGGCCACCAAAGTGCCCCTGGCAGCGTCCTGCTACATTTTCATCAGACACTGCCCTATCAGACAAAAATGAGGAACATAAAAGAACATCTTTCCTCATGTAATTTAGCGAAATGCATCCACCGCTCCTGCTCTCGGTTTTCCCACGAGAACATTTAAGAGATCGGTGATTTAATCTGGATACAACCAGATTAATGGTAAGTAATCCATATTACTGACAATGTTTTTCCCCTGATTTGTTGTCTGCGATTTGTTGTCTGTTATGTTTTTCCCCTGATTTGTTGTTTGTTGTCTCTTCCTTAGAGATAAACAGCTGAACTAAAACATTTTTAGAGTACGCCACATCTGGTTACCCAGATAATCACTTGATAATGATCTTACTTGACTCATGTGATTGATATATGCCACAGCCGTGGTATTGTACACCTGATATGACATGCACACTTTCATAATAGAATAATAGGCATTTAATTCATAAAAAGCTCCTGATACTCCAATAATTAATACAAATGTTTGGAGAAAAATCTTCTTAGGACAATCCATTTGCAATTCCCTGGTGTTATTGTCCGTAGTCCCCTAAACAAGGGACGTATCAAATATTAATTTGATTAAGAATAGATATTATACTTATCTTAACCCAAATAATCACAGAAGCTATGCATCATCTGATAATACTTGCTTCAGCTTGTAACAGCTGCTAAGCTTATATATTTAAAGCAGCTTGTGGAACCTTTTCTATCCACCACTTTAATTCTGATACTGTAACCATATAACCATATAACAATTACAGCACGGAGACAGGCCCTCTCGGCCCTTCCAGTCCGTGCCGACCATTTGTTTTCCCCTAGTCCCATCTACCTGCACTCAGACCATACCCCTCCAAAGGATAATGTATCCTTTGGTATTTGCATAGGCCTGTCAAAAGGCCTGCATACTCTTATAATGCTTGTGTTTTCCCTTTTTTGGAGCTTTTTTTTACTCTTTGAGCTCCTTCTCTGATGGAGGGACAAAGTTTGTCAACAAAGCAATGAGACATTTGTATCTCGGAACACATGTTCCCCCCCATATGGTGCTGAATTACCTAAACCCAGAAAAGTAATTTGAGGAATGTTTATGAATGCCTAAAACATAGTTTTTATTGGATGGGTCAGAACCCTTGCCTCTCAATAGGCTTGTATTTGCTGCACTAATTTGCAGCTGACTCCTGATCAACCTTCCAATTTAAAATGTGATCAACCACGTTTACCACCACATCTTCTTTTTCCCTGGGGAAATTTATGATACACATTTACGTACCTCTTTATTGGAGATATTTTGGTGCAAACCTAAAATCAATTTTTAGGTTTTTCTATACAGGTGAACCAATTCCTTCTACAAATTGTTTTTGTAGTTCTTTATTATGCCATATCATTGATCATAACACACCTGTAATCTCCCACAATTGGAGATTTCATCAACTTCTTCGGTAACAAGTTTGTGCACCTCTTCAAATGTACATGAAGCCTTCTCTTCCCAATCATATGGGTTCACATAAGGCTGTGCTGGATAAATATTTATTTATCATACTCCTGCCTTTGTTTTGATCCATTATGAAATCTTTACATTGGATCATAATTTTGCCAAAGTTTAATGACCAATAGTCTTTCCTTTGTAATCAATGTCTTTGATTTATCCTGAGGCAGGTTTACTCCATAATAATCAGGAGTTTAACATAACTTGATCTGTTTTGACCTGCAAATCTAAAGTGCAAAATTGGTCCCAATAACAATTACATATATTTTTATCCCATTGAGCTCCACAAACTGATGGCAATTTGTCTTTTTATTTAAAATGTTTTGGATATTGGACAATGTTTCATTTGTTTTACATAAATAGTGATGCCATGCACCAGCTTGAAATACTTTGAAAACACATTTCCTTATGTCTCCATATAATTGAGACATGGGTACCATAAACGGATTCACCGTTGATACCTTAATAAAACACAAAAGTTTTATCAATAATTCTGCTGTTTCAACCATAACAGCTTTGGTGAGAGGCCAATTAATTTTGGTTTCCATGGTTACTTTCCATGAGCTCACTCCTTCATTCAGGTATCGTACCTAGTACACCTGTATATATATATTTGTGCTGTGGTGGGTACTTTATGACCAGCCACCACTATAAATGCACTTTTAGGGTCAGTTTTTTCCATATTCTTTTACTGCCCTGGTTACTCCTGAGTTTTTCCTCAAGGAGACTACCTCCAAAACAATCCGAGGTAGATATTCCCATATTGATAAATTCCACCATATGTATTAATATATGGAAACCCCGCAGGGTCTGTTTTTGGGAATATTCTGGGCCTTTTAAACCCTTTGGTTGAATTTTTTATTTTTGGAGTCTTTCTCCATTAATTTTAAGCCATAAATCTTTTTTGCTGGAGGCCTTTTTATTAAACTTTTTAAATCATGGCCTCTGACTCTTTTAAATTTTTTTCCTCCCTACTGGAGTTTTTCCATCTGGAGTTTTTCTTTTTCTTTTTAACTTTTAAACTCCGTTTTTTCCTCATAGCCAAAAGTTTGTGGAGCAACTGAAGTCTCCCTAATGGTAATTTTAACGGCCACCAGTATCGGAACTGGCTCCGCACTTAATCTCCCGTCCCGATCTCTGAGTATTCCCCTGGGACGCTTTTTAAACTCCGTTTTTTCCACCCGGAGTATTTTCTTTTCATTTTAACTTTTACTTTATTTTTTTCTTTCAAATTCCATTTCTTTTTAACTCCTGGTGGCTCTATACACCAGCCACGGAGTTTGGATATGCCCTGTAAGTATTTCAACTGCACTTACCTGTGGGCCCGTACCTACTGCTGTCGAGGAGCTGCCTCTGCAGCTCTTGCTCTGCCGTCAGCGTCGACGTAATGCCGATCAAGCGCCAGGCGGGGTTTCTTCATGTAGTAACTCACGTGACTCTGAAGTAAAATCATTCTGTGATTCTGATTCAGGCCATTTTGTTTATGTTTAGTCTCCAAACGCATGAGCTCCCACTTCTCATGTAACTCCTATTCCTTTCTCTCTCAACGTGCATCAAGTTTTACTTTGAGGAAATAAAAAGAACACCCTAAAGCCATTTGTCTTTCTGAAGATTTTAACTACACTTTGGTCAGAGGAATCTTTCCCAAAATTCCTTTTGGGCTTATTATTGACATATTTATGACCTCTGGTCCAAGTCTTCCACAAAACTGCAAACATCTTCTCAACATCTAATGGATCAATCTTTTTTTCTGGGCAAATAACCCAGGCAATTCAGTGCAACCTGCTGGGTATCACCTCTAAGATAATGTTAGCATTCTCCATGTATAAGGTGCAGATAGCAATTTCCAGGTAATATGGTGATATTACTGAAACCACCAGATACAATGATGAAAATAGCATGATGACAACAGCAGACAGTTTAATCAATAGAATCTCTCTCCAGCCAATAATGCTTTCTTTGTTGGTGTTTTCCTTTCAGACACAAAGAAAAACAAAAATCTTTTATTGGTTTGAGGATGCTATGTGCTAGGTATGCAGACTTTGGGAGTAAGTAATTGAATTGGCAGTGCAATACAGAATGATTTCAAAAGTTAGACTCCAACAATTTCTAAAGACATTCAGACACTGTCATGATCGAAATCAATAACCATTTGAATTTATTCCAATAACTATTCATGCCCGTGATCCTGGGATTTTAAAGCAAGAAACATAAATTCTAGCCTTGTGGCTCCAGGTCCCATGACTTGGGGCCCAAGCAATCATTTTACATCAAACATATCAAAAAATGGATGGCATTTATCCATTTGCTGAAATTAATAGTCTTGTTGAAATTACCAGTTACAAAACAAAACCTTCAATTTCATACCCTCACGAAAGTGAGTAAAAGCAACCAGTGACATCATTTATTTTTCAGGAGACGGGCTAATTGTTTGGCTTTTGAAGCAAGGGTAAATGCTGAAAAGCACACCTAGTCATTTTACATCTATGGAGAGAGCAGATAAGATAAGGGCCTGTCTCACTAACGCGAGTTTTCAGCGACTGTCTTCGACCTTCCAGCTCGAGGGCACTCGCCTGGATAACCTCGAGTTGGATCAACCGTCAGCGATGAAACCGCGAGCCGGATCGACTGTCTACGCGCACACACACACACAAACACTTCGCAAAGGCGGGGGCCACGGAAAGCTCAGGAGCACTGTCTGAAATTCACACCCGCGATGAACAGGAAGGTAAGAGACGGCTGGCACAGTTATGGTAAGTCCTTTGGAGGGCGTGGCGAGGGGGGGCAAGGGGAGAGAAGGATGGAGAAGGAGTGGAGACACTTTTAAGAAGCCGGACAACGTTTAATAAAGATTTACGGGCATTTAACATTACCGGTCGGTTTACTTACCTATTTTTTCTCAACGAGCTTTACCTTCAATTACCTTCGATTGCCTTCGACTACCTACGATAGCATTACGACCTACCTCCACTAAACCTACGAGTAAAAAAATATTGTTTTTTTCCATGGCGCTTTTTTTTACCCGCGGGCATTTTTCAGCTTGTTGTCAATAAAAGCCACAACCTAGCTGAGGCCTCGAGTATGCGAGGACTACTCTCGAGCATGAAGGAGAGTTGCAAAGACCTCCTAGGACCTCGTGTCGACCATACTTGCGAGTATGAGTCGAGGGCAAACTCTTCTAAACTTGTGAATTAGGTCGCCGTAGTGGGACTGGCCTTTAATGAAATGTACATCTTTTCTGTATGGGTTTCAAATGAATAAACTGAATTTGATTTATGGCTTGTCTTTTTCTATTCTTCCCTATTGTCTTGTATTTTCATTACTACAGTATGGAAAATCTTCCTAGACTACACACTTAGCTTATTGATTCCCCACCAATACCTACATTCTAACTTGAATTGCATTCAGGCAATTTACAAAGGAAAACCTTGACACACTGATAGCTGAAATGGACTGTATAATATTTGGGCTGCTTGCGTTTATCTGCAGCCAGCATTTTCTTAGGTCTGGCTGGCATGAGAGGTTCCCGATCCCAGTCATTTGAATAGGGTTCTGACCCTGTGATAAAAGATAATGGACTTTATTTTAAATCCTATGATTATGATTATGATTATTTGCTCACTTTAAGAACATTTATCTTTCTTCTTAAAATGCCTGATACTCACTTGACATGAGCAGCCTGTGCCATCTCGCCACAGAGAATCAGCTCTGTTTTTGTTCCATATCAAGCGTGTAGGAGGGTTGATGACCAGGCTGTGTAGTCCAAGCAAAGGAGAATTGTCTTTGAACAAATGCATAGGAGATGTCAGTCAGTCACCCTTGAATTGCTTGAAGATGCAGTGCGCAGGATATATTTATAGTTGCAATTTTTTGACAATAGTCTCAAATTTTAATTGTGTCGTGCAAGCCCATAGCAGTTCCTGGGATTTTAAAGCAAGAAGATAAATGTTAGTCTTGTAGCTCCAGGTCCTACAATGGACCATGGCTCGGGGTTATGGGGAGAAGGCAAGAGAATGGGGTTAGGAGGGAAAGATAACTCAGCCATGATTGTATGGCGGAGTAGACTTGATGGGACGAATGGCCTAATTCTGCTCCTATCACTTATGAACATGAACTTCCCATAATGACTCAACAATCCTATCTGCTCTTCAGTTTCCTTTACCTATTTCCATGCTGTATCTCTAATTACTAAATTGAAAACACCTCCCTCTGTAAAAGAATGAATAGTGTCTTATTGTCAGCTTTTAAGCCATCATTCCCAGGGCCACTCTTTGGCTAAGTGTTCCCTGGTACCTCATCATAACTGGACTGCCTACCTGAAGACATACAATTACCTCAATAGAATGAGCCTTCTGAATCTTCCTCCCATCTCTCTTGTTGGCCTCTGGGGAGATAAATCTACCAGCGAACACTTTTATCTCTAATTTTAATTTTTCCAGTATCACATTTTGTCCAAATGTCCTTGCCCTGGTAAAAACCCTTTCAATTCCTCTTTGTTCTTCCATTTTTTGATCAATTGTTTTTAGAATGATTCCTTTTTTGTACTTGCTCACAGATTTATTCTGCTCTCAACACATTTTCTAATCTTCAATCTGAAGAAAGGTCCCGACCCGAAACATCACCCATCCTATTTCTCCAGAGATGCAGCCCGACCCGCTGAGTTACTCCAGCATTTTATATCTATCTTCTAATCTTCAGAGTATCTTCTTCAGACAGAGTGGGGAGAGGGAAACTGAGGAGAGGGAAACTAGAGGTATGAAAAGGTACAAAACCTTGCGTACATGATAGTTAGTGTGGACTTATTGTGTTGATGTGCCTGTTTCATTGCTGTATATCTCGGAGTCAAAGATTTATCAGTAACACGTCTACTTAAGCTAATACATTGAAATAATTATGTTAGTAAATCAGACTAGCTTTTAATATTCCGTACCAAGAGGACGAGCAATGTTTTAGGCCAATCTCTCCAACTATCCAAAACATCGCCTCGTCTTTGCAGGGCAGCCATGCTCGACGGCGCCCCCACGTTCCCGATGTTGGGGGAGTCCAGAACCAGGGGCCTCAGTTTAAGAATAAGGGGTAAGCCATTTAGAACGTAGACGAGGAAACACTTTTTCTCACAGAGAGTTGTGAGTCTGTGGAATTCTCTGCCTCAGAGGGCAGTGTAGGCCGGTTCTCTCAACACTTTCACGAGAGAGCTAGATAGGGCTCTTAAATATAGCGTAGTCAGGGGATATGGGGAGAAGGCAGGAACGGGGTACAGATTGGGGATGATCGGCCATGATCACATTGAATGGTGGTGCTGGCTCAAAGGGCCGAATGACCTACTCCTGCACCTATTGTCTATTGTCAAGGGGGGGAGCCATCGAGTATGGCTGCCCAGCCTGCAGCTGTTCATCCTTTCACCCTTTATTTTTTATTTTTAGTGTGTTATAGGTTTTGTCTTGGAGGTCTTCTAGTCTTTTTATGTGGGGGTGGGGAGGGGGAAACTGTTTTTCTCAGTCCCTACCTGGTCGGAGATGCGCCTTTCCTCCGAGCCGCATCTTTGCCCTCTCATCGCGGCCTACCAACAGGACTGGAGCGGCGTTTCCTGCCGGGACCGGCCAGAACTTCAGCTTCGGCGGCAGCGCAGCGCTGAAACACCATCGCGGAGCGGGCGGTGCCTTCCCGGGTCGCCGTGTGGTAAGCTCCAGAGTGCTGAGACTGCCGACTCCAACATCGCTGTTGTCCAACATCGGAGCGTCCAGCTGCGGTCAGCGCTGCATTTAAACATCGCAGAACCTGGGATCTTTCGCCGAGATCGCCAGTGTTGGAGCTCCGACCAGCGCGGCCTGTGGAGTTCGGGAGCCGCGGTCTCTGGCAGCAAGCGGTCGTTCCAGACACTCCAGGCCACTGAGAGTGTTCTTCTGACGTCGGAGTTCCATCATCCGGCGAGAGGGCCTGAAACATCGGGCCGCCGTCGCGGTGACTGTGGAGGCCTCAAATAATCCCCGACCATGGGTGAACAAGAGGAAGAGGACTGGACTTTGCTGCCTTCCCTCACAGTTGGAACCATTGTGGGGGGGGGGGGGTGTTTTTATGTTTAATGTCAAATTCTTTATTGGTGTGCTGCAATGGCAACTCAAATTTCACTGCACCAGTTTGTGTATGTGACAATAAATGTCCTTTGTCCTTGTTCTTTGTTTCCTGCCTCTAGCGTGTCCAAACCCTTAATAATCTTATATGTTTGAAACCATATATTGAAACCATATAACCATAACCATGTTATATGGTTATATGGTTTCAATAAGATCCCTTCTCATCCTTCTAAACCCCAGAGTATACAAGCCCAGCCGCTCCATTCTCTCAGCATATGACAGTCCCGCCATCCCAGGAATGACTGATCAGGTGCAGATTGAAGTTGCCTTGGTAACAATAGAATCATAGAATCATAGAAAATAGGTGCAGGAGTAGGCCGTTCGGCCCTTCGAGCCTGCACCACCATTCAATATGACCATGGCTGATCATCCAACTCAGTATACTGTACCTGCCTTCTCTCCATACCCCCTGGTCCCTTTAGCCACAAGGGCCACATCTAACTCCCTCTTAAATATAGTCAATGAACTGGCCTCAACTACCTTCTGTGGCAGAGAATTCCACAGATTCACCATCAATAGAAGATTAAAAGGAACAACAAAAGGAAGCCAAAAGGGACAGCCACAATTATGGAAGACAGTGGGAGGTGGCAGGGAAGGGTTAATTAGATTGCTAAAATCAATTTGACCGAGGACCGGCCAAAGCTGAAGATCTGGCCGGTCCCGAAGAGCACAGTGGCTCCGTCATTCTTTAATGGAAGAACTTTGGAACCAACAGTACTCTTCATCGAGCTGGCTGCCCGGCCAAACTGAGCAATCACGGGAGAAGGGCCTTGGTCAGGGAGGTGACCAAGAGCCGGATGGTCTCTGACAGAGCTCCAGCGTTTTTCTGTGGAGATGGGAGAACCTTCCAGAAAGACAACTACATCTACAGCACTCAACCAATCATGCCTTTATGGTAGAGTGGCCAGACGGAAGCCACTCCTCAGTAAAAGGCACATGACAGCCTGCTTGGAGTTTGCCAAAAGGTATCAGAAACAAGATTCTCTGGTCTGATAAAACCAAGATTGAACTCTTTGGCCTGAATGCCAAGCGTCACGCCTGTAGGAAACCAGGCACCGCTCATCACCTGGCCAATACCATAACTATGGCGAAGCATGATGGTGGCAGCATCATGCTGAGGGGATGTTTTCAGCGGCAGGAACTGGGAGACGGGATCGAGAGAAAGATAAACGGAGCAAAGTACAGAGAGATCCTTGATGAAAACCTGCTCCAGACCTTTCTGGACCTCA
Source organism: Okamejei kenojei (assembly GCA_035221665.1). Classification (NCBI taxonomy): domain Eukaryota; kingdom Metazoa; phylum Chordata; class Chondrichthyes; order Rajiformes; family Rajidae; genus Okamejei; species Okamejei kenojei. Next base: position 103,816,365 of record CM069134.1, on the reverse strand, counting down.
GACTGGGGTGGAGGTTCACCTTCCAACGGGTCAATGACCCTGAACACACAGTCAAGACAATGCAGGAGTGGCTTCGTGACAAGTCTGTGAATGTCCTTGAGTGGCCAGGCAGAGTCCGGACTTGAACCCGATCGAATAACTCTGGAGGGAACTGAAAATAGCTGTGCATCGACGCTGCCCATCCAACCTGACAGAGCTTGAGAGGATCTGCAGAGAAGAATGGGAGAAATTACCCAAATACAAGTGTGCCAAGCTTGTGGCATCATACCCAAGAAGACGAGGCTGTAATTGCTGCCAAAGGTGTCTCAACAAAGTACTGAGTAAAGGGACTGAATACTTATGTAAATGTGATATTTCAATTATTCTTTTTAATTACTTTGCATAAATTTCTAAACACCTGTTTTCGCTTTTTTATTATGGGATATTGTGTGTAGGTTGATGATAAAAAAAAAAATTAATCCATTTTAGAATAAGGCTATAACGTAACAAAATGTAGAAAATGTGAAGGGGTTTGCATACTTCCTGAATGCACTGTAATTCTGTAATTCGTATTATCTATGGGGCTTATGTCAGTTTTGATGTAAGCTGTCATTTCCCCTCTTAACAACCCCCCCCCCCCCCCCACCCCTCTCCTCAGACACATTTTCAGTGTAAATCACCCACATATTTCCATGCACTTGTTGCCAAACTCACAACTAATCACATGTATACTTCCATTGATATCCCAGTATCATGCCAGATGCTAGTTGATGAATGCTTTTTTTTAAGGGAATTATTCTTAAAATATATAGGAAACACTTTGATACAATTTTTGAGTGAATTTAGGATGGCACGTTGATTTAATACCAAATTTACCAATTAAGTTTGTACTTCCTTACTTTGACAACCTCTGGTGGTGCCTGTCAGAGTCAATCTGAAAAATTAGCTTCCAGAATTACCATAATTGAATTAACTGCTTTGTCGAACACTATAAAACCTGCCATATTAATTTGAACTGCATAAGAATAAAGCTATTTTGTAAACATAGCTGAACAAAGTGGGTTTTTTTAAAGCTCCATTGATTTAAAATGTTGCATCTATGAATGAAAATCAAAAAAATCTGCAGATGCCAGGATCCTGAAATAAAATCAGAAAATGCTGGAAATAACCGAACAGGTCAGGCAGCCTCTTCAGAAAGAGAAATAGGTAAAACACCTCCTTGCAGATTTGAATTTCAGCTTCATGGCAGTATCTTATTTCAAATACACCACAGCAATCAAGAAGTCTGTTGGTTAAAATAAATTTCAAACTTCAATCTTTCGATCAAATTTCCTTTCAAAACTAGTAAACTTAAAAAAATTAACAAATAAGAAAAAATGTTATGTATTACTGATTGCAAACAATGAATAAAACAGAAGCTCAATAGTTAAAGAGGGACGTGACAAAAAAATAAATCCCTGTAATTTAACCAAAAACATGACACAAGGATTTAACAATAGTATGTATGTGTCCAGAGATGAATGTTTCCAACAACAAAGACATTACATAAATTCCTGGACCCTTCTTGAGTAAGCTTCTTGAGTATGCTTGAGTCAGGCAGAAGGCTGGATTGGGAGTTAATGTTATTTAATTGAAAGATTACTGAGAGTTGTGAGTCTGTGGAATTCTCTGCCTCAGAGGGCGGTAGAGGCCGGTTCTCTGGATACTTTCAAGAGAGAGCTAGATAGGGCTCTTAAAGATAGCGGAGTCAGAGGATATGGGGAGAAGGCAGGCACGAGGTACTGATTGGGGATGATCAGCTATGATCACATTGAATGGAGGTGCTGGCTTAAAGGCCCGAATGGCCTACTCCTGCACCTCTTGTCTATTGTCGACTCAATGACCTACCAAAGTTGCTTGACTGTATCACAAAAAAAATTGCATAATACAAGGGAACTAATTTTGAGGTGGAGCAGGAATCTACAAAATTTTGGCTTCTTTTGAAGATGTTAGTTGGGGAAAACTTGACTGAAAAGCCTCAAAGGGGATTGGGCCATCAAGGCATAGAGTGTGGTTAAATTATCTGTATATCTGTTTTTTTTTAATAATCTTGTGATTATCAGAAATAAAGGCAAAGGATTGTTTTTGGAAGTCCAAATTTCCATGAATTTTACATGCAAATTTTACTCTGTAAATTTCTACATGGTGTATATCATACCAGCCAACATTTGAAAATGAAAAATCTCACTCTGAGTGCGCGGATTGACGGAGTGCAAGCGCATTACGGGTGGGGTCCAGGGGCCCGCCTTAGCTCCTGGATGTTATGGGTTTTTTTAGTAGTTTGCCGATATCGCAATATATTCAGAGCTGCCAAGTTTTGTCAGGGCATTTCAGTATTCTAGTACCTGAAAATCAGTATTTTGCTGAGGAAATCATATTTTTACACGGTGCCATTTTGCTGACATTTTCTAATTAATTTTTTTAAGATAAATATTTCATGAAATAAATTATTTCATACAGCTAAAAAAAATCTTTACAAAGAATGTTACCTGAAATGCCTCTTTTCCTAGCACTGTGCAAACAGCAGAGAAAAAATGATTTTGGCTGCAGCCATCTTCTGCTTCAGTAAGTGAAACTGGTCTGTGAGTGGCCGCATCGCCCCTCGGATACAGCGTCTGATTGGACGGGAATTTTAGGGGAAGCTGGTCAGTAATTGGACATAACCCCCTTAGAGACAGCAGTTGATTGGCCGTTTTTTCCCCTCATTTCAAAATCGTACTGTTCCAATTTTTCACACTTTTTTAACTTAAAAATCGGAACAAATACGATAAAATCGGACTAGTTGGCAGGTATATGTATATCCTAAGCTTTATTTGATTATCATAAAGCAGTTGAAATATAACCAAAATTAAGCGTTTTCCTTTCTGGTCCGTCAGAATTCTTCAATCTAACCTCAACCCACTTGAAAACTTCAACTTTCCTGGTGGCAAAAATCCCTCACAGAAGGAACAATTAATGCCTATTAATTCCACGATTTGAAATTCAGTTCCAGACACTGGATAATCCAGGCAATTGTTTATACAGCTATTATAAATACGCATGCGTGTTAACGGTCATGTATGAAGTGAGAGAATGGAGGTACATGTTGGCTAGAACCGTATGAATTGATATAAATGGAACAATTTGGATCTTTTCAATAGCGTTTGATGCTCTTTTTTTTTGTAGCAGTTAACAAACTCTCAAAAGTATTCAATTACTTAATTTATTTTGGTGGCATTTAAACTCTCAACCTACGGATTACTCATGCAAAACCATAAACTTTACCTGACATTATTACTTCTGGACGAGAAGTTGGACTGCTGCTAAATAGGAACATGAAACCTTTACTATGTGGTTAATCCACACCTGCCAACCCATACTTGGATTAATTGATGTCCAGTTTCCAACACAGACAGTAACTCTTGTGCAAACACTCTCTCTTTCATGCATGCACACTCTCTCATGCATGCACACTCTCTCATGCACACACTCCCTCGTGCACTCTTTCATACGCATTCTCTCTCGTGCGCACATGCTCTCTCATGCATTCTCTCATGTGCATGCACATTATGTCATGTGCAAACTCGTGCCTGCACTCTTGTGCATACTCTTTCATGCATGCATTCTCTCATGCATGCACATGTGCACTCTCTCGTGCTTGCAAGTCTCATGCACACACACACACTCGTGCACACGCTTTCACAATGGGACAAGAACTCAAACATCTCTTGATTCTCTCTTCATCAAATCACACAACTCAAGCTCCACATCACACATACAATCACAATTAAACTGTGACAACCATTCTATCACAATTTTTAAATCTTAACTTTCCTCATTGCATTGCAGAATAAAGATGCTCACCATGGGTTCCTGACGCAGAAAGTATTGTGTACCTGTCCAGTCCCAAAAGCTCATCAGGCTACAGAAAAGGACCCTCTTCAATATCACCACCGGAGTGACACAAACTGTAGCCCCTGCTGGAGATGAGGTTAACATGGGTATGCAAATGCTTAGAATTCTTTCAACATCCTTCTTGCCCACTGGCAATGAATGCCTGGCCCGTGCATGTCTGCTCCTCTAAGAGTGCCATGCACTCACTATCGCCAGGTCCTCTTAGTCTTGATCTTTGCTCAAAATATACCACAGACTGCGAACTCCCTCTAACCTGGTGTCAGAACACCATCGGAGCAGGAGGTGGGAATTGCATTTTTCATTGTACTGACACCACACAATCCCCATGTGTTGATATCGTTCTGACAGAGCTGTTCTGAAGTAAAGGCCAAAGTAGCAGCTCCCCAGAGGAAAAGTCACATGTCGGAACTGCCCTAAGGAGCTCTGATGGGGACTATGCTAGGGGAGCCTACATAGGAAAGCTGTGAAATTGTGTGATGCATTATGGGCCTGTCCCACTTGGCAATTTTTTAGGCAATTGCAGGTGACTGTCATACTCGTAGCAGGTCGCTGAAAAACCGGCGACAGCCGACGTCATCCTGGCGACAACCTACAAGAGCACATGCAGGAGAAATCAAGCTATGCTCATTGGTGTGAAACCCACTGTCACCGAGGAGACTACTCCCGGCGAACATGTGACGACACACTAGTCGCCTGTAGTTGCGAGAGAGGGGGAGGGGAAGGGGGGGGGGGGGGGGTGGGGGGGTTAGAGGGGGGTTAAGAAGGGATGGGAGAGGGGAAGGGAGGGGGGGGAGAGTGTGGAGGGGAGTGGGGAAGAGGGGGGGAAGGGAGGGGGAGAAGGGGTGGAAGGGGGTTGAGGGGGTTGTCTCATGGGGGTAGGGGAGGGAGGGGGAGGGGAGAGAGGGAGGGGGATGAGAGCGAGGAAGGGGTGAGAGTGGAGGGGAAGGGAAGAGATGTGTAGAGGGGAAATGGGGGAGAGAGGAGGAGGGTAGAGAAGAGGGGGGAGGGAGAGTAGAGGGGAGAGTGTGGGGGCGAGAGAGGGGGGGGAGGGAGGAGAGGAGGATAGGGAGAGGTGGAGGGGGGAGAAGAGGAGGGGAGTCAGCCAAGCGAGCGGGCTGTGAAAAGCGGAGAGAGTCCTGGGAGAGAGTGAAAGCTGTAATACAGGGCCCGACTAGTACAAAGCTCTCGGCAGCTCTTAGTAGTTCTCGGGAAAGCCGAGCTGAAGTGCTAGCATGCGTCGACATTGGAAGCGCTCGGATGCTCACGGGAAATGCGAGCCGAGGCAGTGGCTTGCGTTGACCTCCTTGGACGGAGAGAGGGGCGGGGGGGGTAGGGGGGGAGAAGGGAGGGGGGGGGGGAGAAGGAAAGGGGAGGGAGGGGGGAGGGGCCACCTCCCAGCAGCTGTCGGCCTCAGAGTCAGCCTCTGCTCCTTGGCCTCGCATCCTTGGCGCATCCTCTCTGTACCCCCGGAGCCAGCCGGTTATATCAGGGTCGTCACAGCGGACCGATTCCCGAACGCTTCAGACCCCGAGTATGGGGGGGTGGGTGGAGGGTGGAGTGGGCGGTCGTTGTCTCGAGTGAGCTTGCGTGCCCCGAGCGAGGCACGGAGCGATCTGAGGATGGTGAAAAGTAGTGGGGGGACCAGCCGATCGTGGCTTCAGTCAGCGTGACAGAGCCAGGCCGGGGGTGGGGGGGGGGGGAGTGGAGGAGAGCCGGGCGGCAGCAGCCATTATCGTCGCGTGGGGCACGCGATGAGAAGGTGGCCCTGGCGGCCATTACTCCCTCTGGATCTTTGGTCCACAGCACAGCGGGAGGCGAAAAAAATGACTGAGTGGGGGGGGGGGGGGGGGGGGTGGTGGAAAGTGCGCCTGCGCGTTGAGAGCATCTGCTGTAAGCGCGCGCGGGGTCGGGGGCGATGCCGTGAGCAAGGGCATCGTGACGTCCGCAGCTGCCGCAGCACTTTGATTTTTAAAAAACAGTCCATTTTGTGAACAATTTTATTGAAAATGTGGGGAGATAAATGACCAAATTTACAGAGCAGTGCATTTATTAAATCGTAAGATAAATCCCTACCGAAATTGTAAAAATCTCCGCGGTTTTGCGTCTGGTTTCCGCGGAGATACGTTTCACATGCAAAATAACACACACACACACACACACACACACACACACACACACACACACACACACACACACACACACACACACACACACACACACACACACACACACACACACAGAGTTTTAAAAGTATATAGATGGGTGGATGGATGCCCAATGACTCAGAGCTCTACGAGAAGTGTACAGATTCCATTGTGAAAGTGTGCTGATGCAACCGGCTTCTGTTTTAATAGAGGTGGAAGTGCAAGATGTCTGAAGTCATAATAAATCAGGGGAGAACCATTAGAAATTTGAGAATACTTGGTTAGAGCCTCTTTCCTAGGTATTGTTAGTTTAGGAAATGGGAGCCCCCAGCACATCAGAGGGGAGGGGATCAATACTCTTGAGTCTGGAATTGGCCCAATGTGAGCAAGATTGATTCAGGAGTATTCAAAATATCCTAGTATTTCTTAAAAAGGGAATAAAAGATCATGAAATGTAAATGGTCACGGAGTGCTGCAAATGATCACTACTGCACTTTACTCCATCTGAAGTGTTCTTTTAGATGAGTAGCATGACCCACATTTCCTCTAATGGTGGTGGGGTGGGGAAGTAGGAAAAGTGGAGGGGGTGAGGTGGGAGGAGAAGTGGATTGCAGTGGATGCGTGTTTGATGGTCAGTGTGGGTGGATTGTGTTGAAAGCTCTGTCCCTGTACTATGTGCTGCTTTTATAAATAGGTTAATTAACCTATTTCAAGTAAGTGGGCCAACATCTCTGTAACTCAGCTGATGGAAATATCACTGCACGCACATTGAATATTCAGACAGGAACTTGATGACAATAATCTTTATTGTTAAAAAAAAAAACAAAATAACCATTTTCTTTACAATTTTATTATCAAAATTTACAAATTTGATGAAGAAACAAGGAACTGCAGATGTTGCTTTGCACAAAAAGGACACGAAGTGCTGGAGTAACTAAGTGCTAAAGAAGGTTCCCAGCCCAAAATGTCACTTATCCATGCTCTCCGATAATGCTGTCTGACCTGCTGAGTTACTCCTGCACTTTGTGTACTTTTTTTTAATAAGCTTGATGACTGAATTAAATAATGCTAATGTGACCCTTCACTGATAAATACATTGCTTTGGGAGTGCCAGGGATGGCCAAATACGTTGTGTATGGGTAGAAATAGGGTAGAACAGCAGGACCTGCTGAGTTATTCCAGCATTTGTGTCTACCTTCGATTTAAAACAGCATCTGCAGTTCTTTCCTACACAGTAGAACTAGGTTAGATGTTACATGGTTCTCCCATATAATAAAGTGGGACATTTAACACCAAATACAGCAGATGGAGTTTAATGCTGATAAGTGTGAAGTGCTACATCTTGGCAGGACAAATCAAAATAGGACGTACATGGTAAATGGTAGGGAATTGAGGAATGTTGTGGAACAGAGAGATCTAGGAATAACTGTGCATAGTTCCCTGAAGGTGGAATCGCATGTAGATGGGGTGGTAAAGAAAGCCTTTGGTGTAATGGCCTTTATAAATCAGAGCATTGAATATAGGAGCAGGGAAGTAATGTTAAAATTGTACAAGGCATTGGTGAGACCAATTCTGGAGTATGGTGTACAATTTTGGTCACCTAATTATAGGAAGGATGTCAACAAAATAGAGAGAGTACAGAGGAGATTTTCTAGAATGTTGACTGGGATTCAGCAACTATGTTACAGAGAAAGGTTGAACAAGTTAGGTCTTTATTCTTTGGAGCGCAGAAGGTGACGGAGGGACTTAATTGAGGTCTTTAAAATGATGAAAGGGTTAGACAGAGTTGACGTGGATAAGCTTTTCCCATTAAGGGTAGGGAAGATTCAAACAAGAGGGCATGACATGCGAATTAAGGGACGGAAGTTTAGGGGTAACGTGAGGGGGAACTTCTTTACTCAGAGGGTGGTGGCTGTGTGGAATGAGCTTCCAGCAGAAGTGGTGGAGGCAGGATCGATTTTAACATTTAAAAGTAAAGTGGATAGGTATATGGACGGGAAGGGAATGGAGGGGTATGGTCTGAGTGCAGGTAGATGGGACTAGGGGAAAACAAATGGTCGGCACGGACTGGAAGGGCCGAGAGGGCCTGTTTCCGTGCTGTAATTGTTATATGGTTATATGGTTATGATGGAAATCTGTAACAAAAATAAACCTTTGTACTCTCCTCAGATACCAGTTGATCACCAGCAATTTATGTTTTTATAATTGCAACACATTTATAATTGAAACACAACACAATATAATCAGCAACCTTGTTTTGAATTTCCATTAACATTCTATTTTGGTATCTTACAGTTGCAGTTTTGACTTTCTCCTTTCTCTTTATTCTCATTCAGCCCTCCTATTGATCTTAACTTTATTGAACTTAACTTGACCTTTTTTAAACCTTCATTTGTACCATTTACCTCATTTGGTTTCTCTTATGGGCCTGTCCCACTTGGCGAATTTTTAGGCAACTGCCGGCGACTGTCATAGTCGTAGCGGGTCGCTGAATAACCGGTGAAAACCTACGGCAACACCAACGTCAGGAGAAGTCAAGCTACACTCATTGGCATCAAACCCACTGTCGTTGAAAGTTTTTCAACGTTGAAAATTTAGCAGGGACCAGAAATACACTACGACTTTTTGTGCGACAGAGGAGACTACTCCCGGCGAACATGCGGCGACAAACTTGCCGCCTGTAGTTGCCTAAAAAATAGTCTAAATGGGACAGGCCCATAAGTCTTACACCTTATCAAACATTTGCTTTGTTTCCTTCACTTAGCCATTATTTTAAGTTGCAGCTAAAGAAGACTAACAGAAGATGTTAAGGACCGTATTAGGCCTAACAGGTTGCATAAAGTTACCAGACAAAATAGTAAGTCAAAGGATTAGAAACAGTATAGAATCCAACAAAAATAGAGTGATGCCCAGTGCAAATTGGAGGAACAGCACCTCATATTTTGCTTGGGCAGCTTACACCCCAGCAGTATAAATATTGACTTCTCTAACTACAAGTAACCCTTGCACACGCGCTCTCTTCATCCTTCCCCCTTCCCAGTTCTCTGACCAGTTTGACTGTCCCCCTGATTACATAGATTCTCTTTTTGTTTTGTTGTAACCTTACCCTCACTAACAATGATTCTACATTTTCTTTGAGCTTCATCTCTTTTGATCTTTGACACTTCCTTATCTCTGTAATTCCCTCTCCCTTGTTGCTCACTCTGAAGAAGTGTCTCGACTTGAAACATCACCCATTCATTCTATGCAGAGATGCTGCCTGTCCCACTTACTCCAGCATTTTTTGGCTATCTTGGTGTAAAGCAGCATCTGCAGTTCCTTCCCGCACAAAATAGATCACACGGTTGACCAATAGAGTGTGAGAGTAAACTTGCAAGGAACATTAAAATTGATTATAAAATCGTTGCAAATAGGCAAAAAGGGATATATATTTTTTTTATAGTGATGTCAAATGTAAATGTCAGAAATATGAGAATGCTTTATGGAGAACAAAGAAACAATAGAACAATTAAATAAATATCTGGGTTCTGTCTTAACAAAGATCATCACAGCATTTGTTGAACTGTGTCCATTGCAAAGAAGGAAAAAAATCAATATGAATTGAAAAAGTAGCCCTGGAGAAATTAATAGGACAGAAAACTGATGCATCTCCAAGGACCTGATAAATTGCACCTCAAAGTACTAAAAGTGGTAACCATGAAAATAGTAGATGCAGTGGGAGTCAATTTCCAACATTGTGTAGACTACAGAACAGTTTCCAGGAAAGGAAGTTGACATCCAATGCATCCACCATTTCCATGTTTACATCCTAGAATAGTTCCTTACCAAGGGAATGATACACAAGCAGATACCTCAAGCATATGGCAAATTGAAGAATGGCAAATGTAATCCAAATGTTTATAAAAGGCAGAGAATGAAAATCGATAACTACAGATCAATTAACCGAAAATTAGTGTGAGGGAAAATTTAGAGTCTATTATACAGGATACGATAGAAAATAGTAAGATTAAATGAGAAGTTAACAAGTTTGAAGGTTGATCTGTATTTTACAAGGAGTCGCGGTGAGGGATTTCGTGAAGACCCCGCCAGCACGCATGCGCGGCATCCTTCAAAGCAGCGGTGTGGCATCACAGAAACAAATCATGACTAAAAATAGTAAGATGAAAAACGTAGAACTTCCTAGTTGACCTTATGAGGGTGGGAGCGGTGGGCACGAAATCCCTCACCGCGACTCCTCGTAAAATACAGATCAACCTTCAAACTTAGTAAGTTCTCGTTTAATCTTACTATTTTACTTCGGAGTCACGTGAGTGACTTCGTGAAGATTTCAAAGCTCTGTGATTTCACGCCCTGGACAACGTCCATGCTTATCACACTGCCGCCACTCTGATGGAGGAAGGCTGTTAATGCAGTTCAGTCGAAACTGGCTGAAAAATCAACACAATTTATTAATCAAATAAACAACAAATAACCCCTAATTCGGGGACAGACATTCACTGAGCAGTTCCCAGGATAGCTTCTACGAATGTCGCAGGGGCGACCAGTGGCTTGTTGTAGAACCATTGAAAGGTTTCTTCACTGGCCCAGCCCGCGGTGGCGAGGATGTGGTCCATGGGCACCTCCATGGCCCTCGCCGCTGATGTGGATGCAGCCCTGGTGGAATGAGACTTTAAAATGTCAGTAGCAACTCCTGCTGCATCCAGCACCACCCTGAGCCACCTGGCGATAGTCTGTACAGTCACCCGATGATGCAGAGGTTTGTGGCTGATGAGGAGCCCCTGTTCCTTCTTCCTGATAACTCCTGTAACTCGGATGTAGTGGTGGAGATGGGTGACTATGCAGAGAGTGGCATCTACAGGGTACGCCCGAAATTCCAACTGCAGCCCATGTGTCCCTGGCCTGTGCTGCTTCAATAATTCTTCGACAATGAAATTTATTTGACCAGGGGTGGCCACCATGCTGTCCAGTCGCAGTTTTTGTAACATCTGGACTCGTTGGGCTGTAGTCAGTGTCATCAGCATCACCACCTTGAGGGTGAGCTGTTTCAGTGGTATCTCATTCATTGGAGCCCAGCTCCTTAGTAGGGTCAGCACGATCCCCACATCCCACGTTACTGTATATCTGGGTCGTGGAGGGTTGGTGTTGAACACTCCCCTCATTAGTTTAGACACCAGGTGGTTGGAGCTGATACCTATATCCAGGTATGAGGACAGCGCACTCCTGGCGCTGTTGCTGGCACTGTAGCTGAAGCCAGCATCGAAATGGAGGCCAGCTAGAAACTCCAGGACATCAGGTATCGTTGCTGAGTTGGAAGACTTGTTGGTCCAGGCACAGAATGCCTCCCACTTCCTGATTTGGGTGAGGTACTGTTTCCGAGTTGATTCTCGGCATGATGCGGCGATAAGTTCTATGGCTCGTGATGAGATGCCTGCCCGGATGAGTGGTCTTTTCAGAACCTGCAGGCCAACAAGTTTAAATGACCATGGCAAGGATGACTAACCCCCGTAATGGGGTGAGTAATCAATTTGGGATGTTTCCCAATCGACATCCATGGTTGTTTTAAAATTTTAACGACCATCGGGTACCATGGTTGTGTAGGCCAGTCGGGAATGATCAATATGCCAGTTGCAGAGTCGCGATACGCGACTGATGAGGCAGAATGGGGGAAAAGCGTAGCAAAACCATTTCCCCCAATGGATAGAAAACGCATCCATTGCTATTGCCCCAGGGTCTGGTTCCCACGACACATACGTTGGTATCTGATGGTTCAGCCTGGACGCAAATAGGTCAATATCTGGTGTCCCAAAGTGAGCTATAATATCTCCAAAAATATGGGGGTTCAACATCCACTCGATGTTGTCATTGAAGACTCGTGACCTGGTGTCCGCCACTGTATTAAGCTTCCCAGGCAAATAGGTCGCAGTAATCCAAATATATCTTACAATGCACCAGTGCCAAATTGTATTAGCCAATTCATCACAAGATAGCGACCTGATACCACCCATATGATTAATGTAAGATAATACCACTGTCTATTTGAAGGCGGACATGTAATTCCCATGAATTAGTACAGTAAGCCCGCAGTCCATGAAATGCCCCCGGCATTTCTATATAGTTTATCCCGTGTGACTCCAGGAATGTAGACTCATGAGAGTTCCATCTGCCACCACAACTGGACATCGTATCAGTTGCTCCCCAGCCTTGTGCGCTTGCATCAGTTTGTAGCACAACGTCAGGGTTGCTCACTATGATGGGTCTATGACACTCTCTAATATTGTCAACCCACCATTGTAGCTCGTTTCTAGCTTCCAGTGGTAACCGAATTGGCCGATCAAAGTGCCCAGCATTTGTTTTTAATGCTGTGATTTTTGATCTTTGTAAATTTCGGTAGTGTAGCGGTCCGAATCGTGCAGCTGGGAATGTAGCTACCAATTTCCCTATAACTTTTGCTGTTTGCCGAATGGTCGATACCCTGGCGCAAGCAAGATTGTGGCACTCTTCTATTATAGCAGTAACTTTATTGGTTGGGATGGTAATCTTCATTAAATTGGTGTCTAGGGTGAACCCCAAATAATCCATAACCCGTACCGGGTGCAGTTTTGATTTGTCTGGATGGATTACAAACCCCAGCTTCTCGAACAGAGCCTTGGTTGCAGCCACTCCTTGAATTGCCAATTGGAGGGTCTGACCCACTATAAGGATATCATCCACATATGCCATTACCCTACAATTTTGTTGTCGGAGAAGAGCCAATATAGGTTTTACCAATTTGGTAAACAGCCTAGGGGCTGTGGTGATTCCATTGGGCAATGCCTTGTATTCCCATAATTGACCCTTCCAGACAAACGTCAGGAATTTCCTGTGAGCCTCAGCGATGGGCACCGTATAGTATGCATCTTTCAAATCGATGCATGCCATAAAGTACCCTGGGTAAAGCATCTGCTTAGCTGTTTCAAAAGTATCCATTTTGAAATGGGTATATTGTACAAACGTGTTCAGCTCAGTTAAGTCTATTATAATCCGACATCCCCCATCTTTTTTAATTCCGGTGAAGATGTTAGACACAAATTCAATGATGGTCGGCACAACCCCGCGAATTTGGGGTTGAGTGTGGGCTTTATGGAGCTCTCTCGCAGGCAGTTTATCTCATACTGGGCGTTGCATAGGAGTGCCAGTGCATCTTGCTGTTCACTGGACACATTATCCCCGTCCAGGGTCCTAGCAAACGCCGTTATGCCCGTGGAGAGAACCTTTAAGATATGCTGGAGGCGGACATCCTGCATCCTGGTGGCCGTACTCAAGTGTCCCCAGATCTGGGCATTAACCAAGGGCACACTGAGGTTGATGCAGTTCTCGGGCGGTTTTATTTTCTCCAAGGTATCATTGAGAACCTGACTCTGAAGTTGGTGCGTAGTCAGGTAATCAATGGTGCCCGCCAATTTGTGGTGCAGAGGTTCACCTGTCTGGGTGGTAGCGGCAAACTTACCCACCACATCCAGCATATCCTCCTCATGCTTTGGCTCAGCGGTCACTGGCTGTCCCGGGTCGTCTTCAAACACAGCAGCTGGGCAATCACTCACGCTTCTGGCTGGAGACGATGAGATGCTGAGTGGGGTCCTCGCACGGCTAGTGGATGCCCGCGAGTCCCGCTCTTCTCGTTCCCGGTCCCGCTGGATGAGTTGCTCCACTAAGAGCTCCAACCGCTCTATGCGGCCGTCCCTGCTATGTGCAGCGGACAAGCCGACTTCCCCAGGCCCTGCGAACTCACTGGGGCTTCCACCATCGGACCACACCTCCGTAAGGTGCTGTCTAGGGTCCAATGGCAGGTTGTTGTGACCTACAGCCCAAGTAGGATCATACGACTCCCGCACGGACTCTCCGCTAGTCTGTCTTCTCCCAGACTGTGGCGGCCCACCTGTCTGATATGAAGGCAGGTGAGTTGAATCGGCGCCGGCCCCCGGAACCTGGCTCCCCGGAGTCCATGCAGGCTTACCTCCACACTTGCCCATCTTTTGGCGTGGAGGCGCATGGTCACTTCCTGCTGCCACCTCCGCCCTTGACCGCAGCCTGACGGGGTGTGTTGTCGGCGGTATCTGCTCCAGCAGACCTACTCGACACAGCAGTGGTGTTGCCAGACTACCCTACGGCAGATCTCCCTGGCAGTGGTACGTATTGCACTTTTGCAGGGCTCCCCTGTCATGCAGCTGTCCCCCGGCCCAGCCCCTTCGGGTCTTCTGGAACTCGGGGAGAGGTCGCTTGTGAAAAGCGAGGCCCCTTGCCACGTACCTGTTTCCCCCCTCTTTTCTTTGGGGAAGGGGGCTCGAAGTCTGGATCCGTTGCATCCAGCTCCGGAGCGGTAAACCACTCGGGTGAGTCGGCCCCTAAAGTAGCGGGAGCGCCCGACTTCCGCATTCCTGTCCCCACATGCCTCGAAGCTGCCGGTGTTGCTTGCAGCTCCGGGGACAAGGGCCGTTGGCTGGTCGAAGCTCGGCTCCTCGACAGCGTCGCCTTCCTCTTGCCCTTGTCCATCCTGTGGAGTAAAGGTAAGCACTTACCTGCCGGCCTTATGAAGGAGCCCGAGGAGAGTGCGCACTCTTCCCCCAGCCTGCCGATGCAAATGCGCGCGACGATATGCCGCGCATGCGTGCTGGCGGGGTCTTCACGAAGTCACTCACGTGACTCCGAAGTAAAATGTTGATGGGAATGCACAAACTCTGCATGGATTTATGAAAGGGAAATGGTTTATGACAAATCTACGAGAGCTTTTGGGGAAACAAAGGATAGAATAATTAAGAAAGAACCTGCATTTGGATTTTCAGAAGGCCTCAGGTAAAATTCCATTTAATAATTTAAGTGTACAACATTGAAGTACATGGGATTTGGTGTAATATTCAAACATAGATTAAAGATTTGTTAACAGACAGGAAACAAAATATTGGTATTGTTTTGTTATTGTCAGATGTACTGAGAGACAGTGAAAAACTTTGTTTGCATGCTATCCAATCAATTCATAGTATACATGAATGCAACTGAGCCATAAAAAGTCCAACAGCTAGTGTAAGGAGACAAATACCAGAGTGTGGCATATAATCTTACTGCTTCATCGTTTTACAGTTACAGAGGGTGTAGATTAAAAAAAAGTGCATGGTACACAATGAGGTAGATTGGAAAGTAAGCGGTTACTAGTTGGGTACCATTGAAATTGATGCTTTCACAATACATATCAATGATTTGGATGAAATGACCGAATGTAATATTTCTAAGTTCACCAACAACATGAAATTCGGTGAGATTGTAAGTTGTGTGAAGGATGCCAAGAGATTAGATTTAAACAAGCTGAGTGAATGAGCATGGACATTACTGGTCTTTCCAACATGGATGTGTATGGAGTTAATCACTTTGGTACAAAAAACAGCAGGGAAGAAATATTATCTGGTGTATACTGACTTACAAAGAGACCGGAGTGTCCTTTGATACCGAAAGCAAACACGTAGTGTTGCAAGCGGCCAAGATGGAAATTGGAATTGGGTTGCAAGCAAAACTAGGGAATGGGTAAGGAGTGTTGGCACTGTATTGTGGGGAGGCCAATCATCGGCTAATACACTACTTTAAACTATCTAATTTAATGCTGCAGCATTAGCACATTTATTTTACCAACAAAAGTTCCTATAATTTCTTCTAATGCTCTAATTTATTCATGGGTGCCTCAATAAAGAGCATTATTAATGAAATTACATAATCCCATGCATGACTGATGTGGAAAATGTGTCAAGGTGAATCACTTCTGCAAACTGCTGAAGGGGCTTCCAGAATGAAGAGAAAAGGCACTTAAGTGATTGGAATGATATCTCATTCCAGGTAAAATCAATTTTCAATTGTAAAAAGCTGACAAAGAACAGCTTTCTGCAATTGAAGTTCTAAGCCATGATGGTTCAAAAGATAATTCTATGGATGACTTAACTTTAAAACATTGCTGAGAAATAACACAGAATTTAAAATGTAGAAAGCGGACATTAGTGCAGTATCAGCAAAGGTTTTAAGGTTCACCCAATGGACATTGTGGGATATTCTGAAAGTATTCATAACCGTATTCATAAACAATAATTTAATTGGATTTGAGAAATTTAGATATACAGCATGGAAAAAGGCCATTCAGCTCCATGTCCACACCAACCAACAATCACACATTCACACAAGTACCACATCCCACTTTCTCATCCATTCCCTGCATATTGAGGGCAATTTTACAGAGGTCAATTAACCTAAAATTCTACACGTCACTGGGGCATGTGAGGAAACCAGAGCACCTGGAGGAAATCCATGCAGCCAACACCCGAGGCCAGGATTGCACCTGAGTCTCTGGCTCGGTGAGGCACCAGCTCTACCAGCTGTGCCAATATGCCACCACATCATGTTAAATATCATATTTTATTGACTGGTAAATTGGAGTCTCTTCAAGTCTACAAATGCAAACAAATAATTGTGTTTGAAAATTAGTTGTATTAGATCTGGTGCGTGCTTGGAGTGATGGAGTTATGGGCCTGTCCCACTTAGACTGCCGGCGACTGTCAAGTCGTAGCAGGTTGCTGAAAAACCAGCGACTGGAACAGCGACTGTCAGAGTGGAACACACACACACACATACACATCGCTTCCTTCACCACCCAGTTATGCAAGTGGGGGTCAAGGCAAGCGGGGGGAGTGCTATCGGAGTGAAATTCACACGGTGCAAAGCCAATGTGATACAGACACACGCCACGATGAACAGCAAGGTTGGCACTGTAATTAAGACAGTGAAAGCACAGTCTGCGGGAAGGGTCACTTAAGTCCTTTAAAAGAGGGGAGAAGGAGGGAAGAAGGGGGAGATGGTGTGGGGAGAAGAAGTGGAGACAACTTTTAATAAGCCAGGGATACTCGGCTGTGAAGCTCAACTGACATTTACATTACTGGCCGGTTATCCTTGGTTCTGAAAACTACTGTTTATGTTTTTTTCCCCCAATTAAATTCACTGGTCAGCACCGGCGACAACCTATGAGAACCTACAACCTCCTGGCGACCCACTACCACTGCACCTATGGCACGAGAATTCTCACTACTCCCCATGGAGGCTTCATTCTGGTCGCCCAGAACCGTGACTAGTTCCGAGAATGCGGGAACTACTCACCACCATGAAGGCGACTCCCCGGCAACCACCCTCAAACATGTGGTACCGCATAGTCTCCTGTAGTCGCCTGAAAGTTGCCAAAGTGGGACAGGCCCATAAGTTCCTTATTAAGGTTGGAATGTAGCTAGAAAATGTTACAAAGTAACCTGGATTTTGTGTATTTGGATTTTAGCATATTTGGGTTAGGATGTAAAATCTTGCCTTTAGATATTCGCTTGATCCTAAAATGTAGTTTTGCTGAGGGTTTGCGGAGGCTGCAGTGGATATGGGACACATTTGTCGACTTGTCTAAGAATCTTCTCATGCCTTGAGCAAATGCTTTTTAATCCATTTATTTTTATTACTTAGGTTTTGACATTAACACGTTCATTTTTGCTTCCAAATTTGGGCATATAGTTAATGTGGTAGATTACTTTAGCAGATAAAGCCAACACCTGTTAAGTCAGAGGCATAAATAGAATTGGTGTCACAAGCATTTCAACACCAGTATTAACAACTATAAAACACATTTTCAGCTGGACTGGCTCAGACAGACTTTATATTAAAATGTATAGACTTTGCTAAAGTTTAAAAACTCTGAATAAAACATTTCATATTGGTCAAGCCAATTAATTTTGAACAGAAAGTACTGGCATTGTAACTATTGCACAATGTAGAATTAAGAATATAGATTATTAAAGGGCCTGTTCCACTATGGAGACCTAATTTGCCAGTTTAGAAAAGTATGCACTCGCCACAAACTCGCAGCATGGTCGACACGTGGTCCTATGAGGTCACTGTAACTCTCCTTCATGCTCGAGAGACGTTCCCACATACTGCGGCCTCAGTTTCATCGAGGAAAAATTGGTTGACATGGTCCTTTTAATAATAATAATAAATAATAATAATAATAATAATAATATCTTTTATTGTCATTACACGTAAGTGCAACGAGATTTGGTTTGCAACTTCCATCTGATGTCATAACTTTTTTTAAAATATATTTTTGTTAGAGGTAAGCAATAAATAGGCAAACACATATATGATGGTAGAAGTATTTCGTGTACATCAATCATATATTATTAATATTATCAATTGAATCATTCTGCCTCTAATAGTATTTTTTAAATAGATTAAGAGTAATAAAAAAAGAGTGAGAAAAAAAAGAGAAAAAGAAGAGAAAAAAAAATCATAAGGAATGAAATAATTTACCATTAATACATCATTGGGGATAAGATCAAGGAATATAAAGTATAACTTTTCATCTAATCCTGAGTCCAAGTTTCAGTTAGGTCCCCCTGCCGAACCAATCTACCCTTTAAAGTAATCGATAAAAGAAAACCATATTCTAACAAAGACGTCTTGTTTGTCCATTAAGGCAAATCTGATTCTTTTCAGGTATAGGGTCTCCGACATTTCCATAATCCACATTTTAATTGTGCCGATGTCATAACTTAATCAACAAATAAAATTTAGGTTTAAATACCCTGGGAACAAGGTTTGTAAAAACGAACATTAGGCCAGTAAAATCAACACAGACTAAAGTGCGAGGCCGGGGGAGACAGTCCATGGGGGTGGGGGGGTACTCAGCAGGGCCGGTTCAGAGCCGCTATAGCTCTGGGAATGAAGCTGTTCCTGAGTCTGGTGGTGCGGTCGTAGAAGGCCTTGTAGCGTCTGCCGGAAGGGAGTAGTTCGAACAGTCCATTACAAGGGTGAGAGGAGTCTTTATGTATGTTGACGGCCTTCCAGAGGCACCGTGTGTGGTAGATGCCCTCCAAGACTGGTAGCGGTGTCCCAATAATCTGTTGCGCTCTGTGGACAGCGCGCTGAAGAGCTCTCCTCTCCGCCTCCGTGCAGCTGAGATACCACACACAGATGCCATACGTTAGTATGCTCTCTGTGGTGCAACGGTAGAAGGTCGTCAGCAGCTGTTGGGGCAGACCAGTCCATTTCAATGTTCTTAGGAAGAACAGTCGTTGCTGTGCCTTTTTGACCAGCGCATGGTGGACCATGTTAGGTCCTCTGAGAAGTGGGTGCCCAGAAATTTGAAGCTGGACACTCTCTCCACACTGTCTCCGTAAATGGCGATTGGGGTGTATTCCCCATTCTGCGACCTCCTGACGTCGATAATCAGCTCCTTGGTCTTGGAGGTGTTTGGCGACAAGTTGTTCCGTGAGCACCAGTCCGCCAGGTTCTGCACCTCCGCTCTGTAGTTTGTTTCATCACTGTTGGTGATCAGCCCGATCACCGTTGTGTCGTCTGCAAACTTGACAATGGTGTTGTTGTCAAATGCAGGGACACAGTTGTGGGTGAAGAGGGAGTAGAGCATGGGGCTCAGTACACAGCCCTGTGGTGTGCCGGTGCTCAGGGTGATAGTGGAGGACAGGTGCGGCCCCAGTCTCACTGCCTGCTGTCGCTCCGTCAGAAAGTTCAGGATCCAATCGCAAATCAGTGAGCTGAGGCCTAGCTGGTGGAGTTTGGTGGTGAGCTTGGTGGGGATGACCGTATTGAAGCAGAGCTATAGTCAATGAAGAGCATCCTCACGTAGGTGCCCTGTCTTTCCAGGTGGGTCAGGACAGTGACGAGCCACAGAGATGGCATCTTCTGTGGATCTATTTGCCCTGTGTGCTCGTTGCCTTTTGAACTCGTAGTGCCGTGGTAGTGGGGTCGTCATGTAGTTATAGGCACTCAAGGTAGCCATAGGCAATCTCCTTTGCTGATCGGGCATTTTAATTGGCTCATTGGAGTTTTCAGAACCAAGGAAAACGACCGGTAATGTTAAATGCCTGCTAAACTTTATTAAAAGTTGTCTGGCTTCTTCAAAGTGTCTCCACTCCTTCTCCCCCCCTTCTCCCCCCCTTCAGCCCCCACTCCCTCCCCTCCCCTTTCTCCCCCCCTTCTCCCCCCCTTCTCCTCCCCCCTTCTCACCCCCCCTTATCCCCGCTCTTCTCCCCCCCCCCTTTTCCTCCCCCTTGTTCCTCCCCCCTTTTCCTCCCCCCTTTTCCTCCCCCCCCCCTTTCTCCTCCCCCCCTTCCTCCCCCCCTTCTTCCTCCCCCCCTTCTCTCCTCCCCCCCTTCTCCTCCCCCCCCCCACCCTTCTCCTCCCCCCCCTCTCCCCCCTCCTCCCCTCCACCCTCTCTCCCCCCCCCCCCCCCCCTTCTCTCCTCCCCTCCCCCTCCTCCCCCCCCCCTTTCTCCCCCAAAAAGTTATGGTGTTTATCCTTCAGCTAACATTATTAAAAATAAATTATCTCTTCATTGTTGTTTTGAGGAACTGAAAAAGAAATGCCACAAAAATGAAAGACTTTCTTTCTTTCACATGTCTGTTTCAATCTTGCTCGATTTTGCTTGACAGAGAAATCCAAAGCCAACATTGTTGAATATAGAACAGTACCGGACATGAACAGACCCTTCAGCCCACAATGTCTGTGCCAGACATGATGCCAAATTAATCTAATCTCTACTGCCTGCATGTGATTCAAGTCTCTCCACCCCCTTGCATAATCATGTGCCTAACTAAAAGCCTGTTAATCACTGCTGCTATATCTGCTTGCACTAACGCTTCCAGGCACTATCAATCTCCTGAGGTCAAGGTTGATGTTAAGAAATGCAGAATATAGTCATCTCTTATTCTAAATAAGAAATTGTCAGCTGTCAGTGCACCTGGTGGCTCTCGGAAAAGTAGTATTCCTACACAAATAAATTCAAGGCTAGTGTGGAAATAATACTTGGCTCTCTTGGAAACCGGAAATAAAATTTATCATGACAGTAATCAATTTGAATCGTTGCTTAGCTGAACACTTGTAGATTGTGTCACAATCAATACCGCTTTGTAAGAGTGTTAATACAGACAAAGAGAAACTCATCTGTAATCTCACAGTAGCTAACGCCTGGGCAACAGTAAAGCTATTTATTTTCTATACATATTCTATCATGGGTTATAACACATTAAAGAATTATGTGAAAGCTAATATTTTTCAGTCCACTATCAAACCCTATATTGAACTCACATTTTTTAAGACAGCATCAGCATTCTTTGACAGAATTAAAACCAAAAAATTGAGACACGAGGAACTGAGGATGCTGGAAACTTGAGCAAAACACAAAGTAATTAAATAATTCAACAGGTCAGTCAGCATCTGTGGAGGGAATGGACGGGTGACTTTTCAAGTCAGACCCTTCTTAAGACTGATTGTAGTCTTGAGCAGAAAGCTGGAAAAGAGAGAATGAGACGGGGGAAAAAGCCTGGCAAGTGATAGCTGGATGCAGGAGAGGTGGGTTTGATTGGCAGATGGGTGGAGTAAGTGGCAAAGGCGTGAGATAAAAGCTTAGGATTGCTGCCTCATGGTTCCAGAGACCCAGGTTTGATCCTGACTATGGGTGCTGTCTGTACGGGTAGGTTTTCTCTGGGTGCTCTGGTTTCTCTGAAATTCCAAAGAAGTAAATGTTTGTGGGTTAATTGGCTGTGGTCATATTGTAAATTTTCCTTTGTATGTAGGATAGTGCTTGTGTATGGTGTGATCGCTGGTTAGCACACTTGGTGGGCAAAAGGGCCTGTTTCCGTGTTGCATCTCTAAAGTCTAAAATAAAATCTAAAGTCTAAATGTTGAGCCAGCGAGAAGGGTATAGATGGAAAAGGACGGGAAAGGGGAAAGAGAGAGAAACAAAAGTGGAATTCTGATTTAATAAAATTTAACTCACTGAAGTAAATTGCTTTTTTCCGAGGTTATAAAATAAATCTTACTGAAAAAGTAAGCAGTGGACACACACCAGCAAATTCTCATAAATTATATTTATCATTTGAATTTTCCTCTCTACATCATGTATTTTACAGCCTCTAATGGATTCTACACTAATCATGCCACCTGCAAGAGTTTAGCAAGGAAAATTAAAAATCATCTTGTTCACATGTTGCTTTGAAGCATTTGGGCAGCACTGTGGCACATTAGGAAGAGGTGCAGCCTCACAACTTCAGAGACACAGTTTAACACCTCAGAAACAATCAATGTAGAGTTTGTACATTTGCCCTGTGACTGCATGGGTTTTTCCCTAGGTGCTTCGGTTTCCACCAACTTCCCAAAGATGTGAGGGTCAGAAGGCTAATTAGCCACTGTAAATTGTCCAGAGTGTGTAGGTGACTGATTGAATCTGTGGAGAGTTAAAGAGAGTGTGGGGAGAACAACAAAAGATGGGTTAATATAGGATTAGTGTAAATGAATGATTGGTCACCTTGGACTCTGGAGGCTGATGGGTTTATTTCCATGTTGTACACCTGTATGACTCTGCTTACAATCTTTGATGAATGACCCCTTCCTTCCCCTCAACGAAGCAGCAATACATTTGAGTTTGAAACCTCAATCTACAATTAACACCACAGATTCCAATCAAGATATTAGGTTTTGCCCCCCCCCTCTACCAAGTTTGCGCTCTACTCATCAATTTATAGGAGATGCAACATTTTCCACACACAAACAAAGTAAGTTGTTCCATAAAGCTATTGAATAAATCTGGTGAGTGGTATAACATGCGTGATTTTGAACAAAATGCAAGGAAGAAAAGCACTTTTAGGTATCTATATTACTAAAAGTCTGATCTTGACCGCTTTTGGCTAACTGTGGTGTGATTTCCGAGGGAACGCCGCCACCTACGGCCATCATTTTTGGTCAGCTCGCTCAGAGCCCCCATCCGCCTTCCTAGACCAGATGATATTTTCCATCGATGAAAAGTCAGTGAGATATTAATGTTTTTTAACAATTTGCCATTCTCTCTGCTGCCCCGGCTGGAGGGAGTTGGAGGGACTATAAAACCAGGAAGTGGTGTGCCTCAGTCTCTGCAAGATGGAGGAAGCCAGAGGCACATGTCTACTCAACTGTGAGTGCCCTTATTGTGGTTCTATTAATGCTTGCAAAAAGTGCCTATTGGTTCTCAAATGCTTGCAAAAACTGTCTATTGGTTCTAAAATGCTTGCAAAAAGTGTCTCTATTGGTTCTAAAATTCTTGCAAAAAGTGTCTCTATTGGTTCTAAAATGCTTGCAAAAACTGTCTATTGGTTCTAAAATGCTTGCAGAAAGTGTCTATTGGTTCTATAACGCTTGCAGAAAGTGTCTATTGGTTCTAAAATGCTTGCAGAAAGTGTCTCTATTGGTTCTAAAATGCTTGCAAAAAGTGTCTATTGGTTCTAAAATGGTTGCAAAAAGTGTCTCTATTGGTTCTAAAATGCTTGCAGAAAGTGTCTCTATTAGTTCTAAAATGCTGCCTGGCCAGTGACTGAGCTGCCTGGCCTGAGTGACTGAGCTGCCTGGCCTGAGTGACTGAGCTGCCAGCCCAATAATCCATTTGGCCCACAATGTCCATACTAGCCCTCTGGAAACTAGTCCCTTTCACCCACAACACACATACTAGCGCTCCAGAAAGCCCACTTAGTCTAGTGTACTCTATATCTAAGGGTTGATAATTTCTGCTTTTGTCCTATAAATGTAAACAAGTAATTATGAGCTGCTGTTTGCAATGCTTCAAATAAAATTTCTAAAACAATGTAAAACATCAAATTAAGGAATCTCACTTTAAGTGCTCTCATTCTGGACTGTAATAGATATAAGATACGCTTTATTTTAATGATTAGATTTTCTATGTTTTCAAGTATCCTCCCCACCGTAATTCCACTGATACAGACATGAGAATAAGTGGCCGGTTGTGACTCAGTGTAAATGGACAGGTGGTAATTGTATTATTATTGTTTATGTCCTCAGTTCCCTCCTTGAGCAACCAGTAGTTAAAGCAGCTGAATCTTGCCAATTAGGCCACAGAAAACATTAACCATCATTAGGGTTGGATGAGGATTTGAGAGGAATAGGAAGAGTCTTGGACTGGAAACATTGACTTTGTTTCTCATTCCACAGATACTGCTGATCTGCCGAGCATTTTCAGGACTTTTTGTTCTTGTGTCAGGTTTCCAAGCGTTTACAACACCCTGCTAAAACATTTACACACTCATATATGCCCTTGCAAACCATGTCTTATCCTAAATTAATTACTTCCAAATAAGATAATCTGAGACTGGTGAATTTTATTCCTCAATCTCCTGATAACATTCGGCCTGGTGTCCACAAGCATCTTTTCTGCTCCCTCATTATTATTTAGCTTGGCTGGATTCAAACTGATAATGAGTTTCAGACCTGAAACATTTACTGTTTGTCTTTCCATAGATGCTGCATGACCTGCTTGGTGTCTTTTCTCTGAGACTTTTCTATTTTTATTTCAGATTTCCAGCCTCTGCAGTATTTTATTATATGCTCATTTAAAACTGGACTGTCCTTTCTTTCCCTCCTAAATATCCCGTGATAGCAAAGGATCTGTAGTAATACACTTTCTTCATTCCCCTGTGTACTTGCTTGGTATTTCTCGCCCTTGTCCTTATGCTATAAGGCAAACCGTTTTGGTTAATGACATTGCACTCTATCTTTCTCACAACCTTCTGCACAATTATGTTGCTATGCTGTCAAGCAACAAGTCCGATGTTTCATGCTGGATGCAGTTTCTTCCATTAAAATCAGTTAGGACTGAATCTATCATTGTTTTCCTCCACCATGATTACACACTTCAGTGATAAATTCTGTCCCTCTCAAAAGTCAATGTTTTTTTAAATAGACTGTTCACTATTCAATTATCTTACAATACTGCCTTCTCTTCATTCGTCAGGTATCTTACTTTGAATTTCTTTCACCAATTCACCTAAGTTTCCTCTATTATAATCCTGCTTCAAATCTACTATTTTGTTAAGTGTTTAGTCCGCTCTCCTCCTATAGCTAAATGCCATTACCATAGTATATCCCTAAAATATTTTGGAAAATGTATTTCTGGCAAGGGTTCTCTGTAATAACTAATAGATACTTAACCTGGATACTTAACACTGACACTTGCGCTGAACACAAACATTTCTAATGAAACTGCAACTCTTTATCATCTTTCCATTCACCAGTAAATGCAAGTCTTTATCATCTTTCCATTAACCAGCTCAATTGCCCATGTCAATTACATCAGTTCCCTAATAAAACACTTGTGTGACACCTTTTTGAGGTCCCCTTAAAAATAATTCCTCCATCAGACAGCTCACTGAAAAGAATATGTTTTTTGACCATGTCAAGCATAACTTGTATTCAGCATTTACCTGCTATGGAATTCTTCCTTAGATTTTGAAATGCACAATAGTTTAATTAAGAATTTGAAGAGTTAATTTGGCAATGGCTTGGCTGGAATGTAAACATTATCTGCTCTACTCATCAGATATTAAATCCTGTTTGTAATGTCATGAACAGAACAAGCAAGCGCTTATTTACAAATAATTATTTGTGTATAAGGGGGCAGTGGGTAGAAAATGACATTCTACCACAGAATGCCAATACGAGTCACTGTACCACTACATGTCATGAAATATCTGTTGCTTTTTAAAGGCCTTATTTAGGTCCATGCATGTAATTTATTTCGATCTCCACATATTCTTTAGTCGATTGGGCCTGAAACCCTGAAGCAGAAATGACTCCATGATCTATCTGTTGGCATGGAAACTGGATATTGTGCATCTGTTATAAAACAAAAAGGTGTATGAAGCACTCGGAGCGTTAGATGGTATCTATCTATATGGTTAAGCCTCAAAACAAGTGTGTCACATTGATACAATGTCCATTAAAGTGTGCTACAGTAACATATCACCAACTGTTATTTAAATCAGCCTCAAACACAGCAAGCATGTCATTTAACTATTAAGATTGTTTGCAATAGAACACAAAGAGTGAAATATTCCATGTGCCGATTTGTCCAGGGATTTTACAATGCTTTGATTTCCACACAAATGCACTTTTCAGTAAGGTTGCTGAATATTGTGATACATTCCTATTATATGTGTGGTCAGATTTCAATTTTTATTTCATTATCGTTGTAAACATTCATCCTAACATATATACAGTGGCTGAGATGATAAAATGGATGCTCAAAGAATTTGGAAAATAACGCCTGTGCAAATTCGAACGCATTATTGCAGTGACTAGTTTTATTTTTAGTTCTATTCTTTAAATTTTAATTTAAGACAATTGCTGTGATTAACTTGGCAGAATCTATTTAATTTGAAAAGAAAAGATTAAAAAACAAAGGAGCAACTTTTCATACTGAGGACAAATCTGTGTTGTGTGGGAAACTATTGATTTGTTGGACGTGGAGAGGTACTTCGTGAATGTGGCAATCAGCACTTGTTTTAAACAACTTGTTTTAGAAGGAACTGCGGATGCTGGAACTCTTCAAATGCTACACTTGTCATTTTGCCTCCCCCCTTGACTCCATTCAAGGACCCAAGCAGTCTTTCCAGGTGATGCAGAGGCTCACCTGCACCTCCTCCAACCTCATCTATTGCATCCGCTGCTCTAGATGTCAGCTGCTCTAGATGTCAGCTGCTCTATATCGGTGAGACCAAGCGTAGGCTTGGCGATCACTTCGCCAAACACCTCCGCTTGGTTCGCAATAACCAACCTGATCTCCCGGTGGCTCAGCACTTCAACTCTCCCTCCGATTCAGAATCCAACCTTTCTGTCCTCGGCCTCCATGGCCAGAGTGAGGACCACCGTAAATTGGAGGAGTAGCACCTCATATTTCACTTGGGCAGTTTGCACCCCAGCGGTATGAACAATGACCTCTCTAAATTCAGGTAGACTTACTTTCTCCTCCCCTTCTCAGCTCTCCCTCAGCCCACTGGCTCCACCTCTTCCTTTCTTCTTCCTGCCCTGGGCAGCACTGTAAAAGGGAGAGGGATAAATTGCAATCAGGTATAAACAGGTCAGTGGATTGGGCAGACACGTGGTATTTTCAAACTTATTTGCAGAGATATGTGAAGTGGTACATGTGGGAAGAGGTGCTGTAGAGTAAGGAATATACAGATGACTGTGGATACCAAATTAATGGATATTTTAAGGCAGACAGGTAGACAGATTATTGATTAGTATTGGTGTCAGGGGTTATGGGGGGAAGGCAGGAGAATGGGGTTAAGAAGGAAAGAAAGATCACCCATGATTTGATGGTAGAGTAGACTTCATGGGCCGAATGGCCTAATTCTGTTCCTGTCGCTTATGAACATAATATTCTGAAAGAAGGAGAAAAGCAGAGTGATCTGTAAGAATTGTTTTATGTTTTTTTTGAAAGCAAGGCTGGTTGAGAAAGCATAGGCAATTCCAGATTTTATCAACAGAGGCACAGATTATAAAACTAGGGAAGTTATGCTCAGTGTTTACAAACACCGGTCTAGCCTCAAATAGATCATTGCATTAAATTCTGATAATCTTGTTGTAGGAAGGATAAAGAAGCATTGGAGAGGGTACTGAAAATCTTTCCAAGAATGATCCCTGGTATGAGGAATCATAATTGCAATTATAGTTTAGAGAAGTTGTGGTTTCTTTCTTTGAAGAAGAGAAGGGAGATTTGATAGGATTATATAAAATAATAGGGGTTGCAGAGTGATAATGGAAGGCTATTCCACTTAGTGGAGTGATTGGGGACTAGAGTTCCCCGCCATAAAGAAATGGGAAGAGAGTTAGAGTGAGATGAGGAAAGTTATTTTTAATGCTGTGTGTTGGAATCTGCTCAACCCTGCCTTCATGAAGAAATTGGATTATTATATGAAGAAATTGCCAGTGATGGTTGGAATTAATCCTTAGCTCTCGTGCTATTGTTGACATAACAGGCCAAATATGGTGCGTTACACCTTTTGTATTGTAACCATTTAATAATTCTATGACTATTAAATTAAAGGTGCTGGCCCTTGGTGTCCACTATGACATATATTGGTTGCCAAATGATTACGTATTGGCCGAGTTCTGTTTACTGAGACCATATTGAACGGATGCCCTTACAACGAAGATGCAGGTTAATTTTTTTTGGTCACTTATTTATGAGGGATGAAGTCAGCCTCATAACTGGGGTGCTGTGAAGCACTAATGTCAAAATAACCAAACACTGTTAATTTGGTAACTTGTGCAAAGAAAAAGTAGGAAAGTCTTCTATTCATGAATTTACCGTAAATATGGTATCAATATCCAGAATGACAAGCAGTGGTATATCTCACAGATTAATAATTAATTAACCAATTAGGCAATTAATAAACTACACATTTGGATTTCAGACTTCAGAAATACAGTGCAGAAACAGGTCCTTCGTCCCAGCGAGTCTGCATCGACCGGCGATCATCCCATACACTAGCACTATCCTCTTGGGACAATTTACAATTTTTACCAAATTTACTTAACTGGAAATGTCTTTGGAATGTAGGAGGAATCCGGAGCACCTGGAGAAACCCAGGCAGTCACAGGGAGAACGTACAAACTCCATACAGATAGCACCAATAGTCAGGATGAATCCCTGGTCTCTGACATTGTAAGGCAGGACCTTTGCTGCTGTGCCACTCTGCGGGTCCGTTTAGGTCGTTTAGTTCACATTGTTTGTTGTGGTAAAGTAAAATTGTCTTTCCAAATTGATTAGCATCAATCATTAGTCATTGCAGTTCTCTGCAGGACAGTTTACAGCTTTGTAAGACAGAGCAAGCAGAGTGTGTGAATGTTAATAACTTACTAACTAATCATCACAAATGTGGCCTGCCTTTTTCCCTCACAAACTATGAGAAAACAATAAGCTGGTGTTAATCTTTGGAGTGTGCACTGAGTGTTTGTGGGTGTTGATGCTGTTCGGTGAGATCTCGGATTCATTTCCAGGAACTTGGAACCATCAGCAAGATTTTTAATAGATTATTTGTCCACAAGAGACAATGGAAGATCCTACTGTTTTGCTGGCAGTTTTTCAATGTTGATCAAAAGCAAAGTCATCAGTGCGGAGCTTACAATGCGGGTGAGGAATTCTTGACTGATGGATATGCTCAGCCCAGTAAATTCCAGAAAAGTAAACAATAATCAAGGGACTTTAGAGATTAGAGATTAAAAAATGTACTTTCATCCCAACTTGGATAAGACTGGGAATAGCTAACAGTTGAACAAGTTGTTTCAGGTAATACTTACAAGTGTGGGAGGTTTGCAGCTTGTAACCCCAGTCTCTCAACATATGTTCAACAGTTTAAGAGTAGCTAATTATCACATGCACCTACATACAATGAAATTCTTTGTTTTGCATGCAATCCAGTAAAATCACACTATACATAATAATAATCATACATAAGTGTAATAGTGCAACAATTGCAGTGCAGACATATTAGATTTCCTCTGTGGCAGTACTTAAAGCTGGTGCCATTTTGTACCTTTCTTAAAAATATTGAGTCTTATGTTGGCTTTCAAGGCCTGTTGGCCCTACGATGTCACAGGGTCTGTGATATGAACGTCAGCCTGCCCTTGCAATGCTGTTGGTACCTTCAACCACTACTCAATGCAATGTGTGATCTCGTCCGATTTTTGTGGGGATTCCAGCGGCGCCTGATCCATAAGAAGAAGTAGACAACTGTCTCCACTGCATAGCAGCCATCCCAAGGGCAGCATGCATTGGTAGTAAGACTCTGTCAATACAGGAAGGATCACAGGAGCAAGTTCTTGGTGCTTGATTGTGAGTTCTGGCGATGAGGCAATAAAGCCTGGCCATACAGTTTAAAAAATGCTTAATCCTGAAGATTGCATCAGAGTAACTCTGGACAACAAACATTTGTGTGAAGGTCAATACAGAAGATAAAACATAAATTCAGTGCCCCAGAACAACATTATTTGGAAGCTTGCAAATTAATATGGGGATCCCAGTCATCCTCCAGTTTCATTTTACATGACTCAAGATCCGAGAGTGCTTGCCCAAATGGGAATGCATTCGCTCTGCAAGTTAAACTCAGGCCCATACAAAGCTTTTCAAAAAGGGGGGGTGGTATGACAGGATTACAAAAATGTTATGTGAAATAATGTGCGTGCAGCGCACATCGCGAGCACAAAGCTCGAAGTCCTTCGTGGTTGGGATCCAGGGCCCGCTTATGACCAATATTTCAGAAATAATTTTGGTTGAGTCAAGAGTAATGAGTGGATGGAATGGGGTGATTAGGGTCATTATTGTATACTTTTTTTTTAAATGAACAATTTAAGTTGTCCTTGTTTTAATAATCAAGTTGTACTGTTGAAAAATGTTATGTAAAATGTTATAAAGGAATATGCAAAAACAGCAAATTAAATACCATAAGTTTTTGCAGTAAACAAAACCTTTTTTTAGAAAATGTTTTGTGTGTTGATTTGATTGCCTGTTACTGTTAGACTGTTAGTGTGTGCAGTACACCTTTAATGGTCCTCCTGACCTAACAACTTCACATCACATCAATTTCAACATGAAATCGTGATGTAAATACAACATTTAGTTCGACTTCAATTTCCATCATGAAAATTGAAGTAAAACTAAATGGTGCATTTACATTACTCTGACCGCTTTCAAACTAACCTATTTTACTGTCATACTATTATAACAAATTCTAATTGCAAGATGACTCATAAACAAGATCACAAATCACATTTTTAATTCTCTAACACAATGTGATTGTGATTAATTGCAGAGTTGCCAAGTTTCACCGAGCATTTCCGTATATTGATGGCTAAAAATCAGTATTTTGTTGGGGAAATTGGTATTTCTCACATAAATGCAATAGAACGTCCTACACAGAAACCAGATTTCTGAAAATCAATATTTTGCATGCAACCTCAAGTATTCTCAAATATCAGTATGGAATACTGAAAATCATTATTACTAAATTGTGAAACCATTTTTGAAATGTGAACTTATAATTCTTGATTTTGATTCAATTGTATATCTTATCCTTAAAACCATAAAACTCTGACCTTGTGTGTGTGTGTGTGTGTGTGTGTGTGTGTGTGTGTGTGTGTTTATTTATCCGTTTGTGTGTTTTCACAACTTCTCAAAAAACGACGCGCGAACAGGAAAATGTTTACATATTCTGGTAGAGGTGTCCCCTGGAGTCTGAAATCAGCTCATCTGAAAATTTTGTGTTTTGTTTCTTTGTTTACAAATCCGATCAAATTTTGAAATCAAAACACCTGTTTTTCACTTCTTCTTCTTGCGTATGGCATGCACAGCCTAAAGTTGTAGGACAACTTGTTCTATTTGATCTTACTTGATTGTGCATGCCAGGTTGATTGCATTCGTCGAAACAGGTTGCAATCCTCATGAAGGTTGCAATCTCCCACCCCTGTTTTTCGCTGATGACGTGACAATGGATCTGCCTGCCAGCCGTCTGCTCGCGCTGCATCTGCTCGAGCTGCATCTGCTTGCGCTGTGACTGGTGTCATCTCCCATCCCTCCCTCCTCCCCCCGTTGTTCAATAGTCGCCCTGTCATACATCAAAAGCCACCCAAAGATCATAGCTGAAGACTGCGTCAGCCCAACCGGCGCTCCTTTGGTCGACTTGGGGCCTCGACTCGCTCTTGGGCCTCGACTCGCTCCTCGAATTGGGTCTCTCCCTCGTCCCCTCTCTCCGCCCCTCTCTCCCCCTCCACATCTCTCTCTGCCCCTCTCTGCCACCCTCTCTCCCCCAACTATCACCCCCACTCTCTCTCTCTCTCTCTCTCTCTCTCTCCCCCACCTCTCCCCCTCCCCTCCCTCTCCACCCCCCTCTCTCCCCCCTCTCTTCCCCTTCTCTCTCCCCTCTCTATCCCCCACATCTCCCCCCCACATCTCTCCCCCACATCTCTCGCACCCCCCTCTCTCCCCTCGCTCCCCTTTCTTCCCACCCTCAGCTCAGCCTGGGCCTTGCCCTCTCTCTCTCTCTTTTCCCCCTCCCTCTCTCTCTCCCCCTCTCCCCCTCTCCCCATCTCTCTTTGCCCTTCTCTCTCCCCCACCTCTCATCCCCCCTCTCCCTCTCCCCCTCTCCCACTCCCCCTCACTCTGCCCCTCCTTCTCCCCCTCCCTCTCCCCCTCCCTCTCCACCCCTCTCTCCCCCCCTCTCTCTCCTCCCTCTCTCTCCCCCCTCTCTCCCCCTCTCTCTCCCCCATCTCTCTCTCCCCCCACCCTCTCTCTCCCCCTCTCTCTCCCCCCTCTCTCTTCCCCCCACTCTCCCCCCCTCTCTCTCCACCCCCTCTCTCTCCACCCCTCTCTCTCACCCCCCACTTCCATTGTTTGTTGCCTATGGTTGTCAGTCTGCATCAAACCACTTTGTCTGCAGACGACTTTGAAGAAAGGATAAATTTGTTCATCATGTGTCTTCAATTAATCAAAGGATACGGGCCTTTTTATGAGATGGAGAAGCTGTCTCAAGTAGTAGAGGTCACCACATTTTGGAAACACGGTATACACTCATCCCAGAACCCTGGGTGGCACCACTTCCTTGGCACCGAATGACATCAGTTGAAATAAACAGCTGTAAGGTCTAATATTCCTTCTGAACTCGTTTGCGCGTGGTGTGTCAACAGTATACAATCTCATGAGTTCATCAGGGAGAGCCTGACCATTCATGCAGCAAAGGTTGGTGGTTTCTCCAGGGAAACAGTACGCTCGACAGTGAGGGCAAACCTTCGTCATTTGACCAACATCAGCAGAAAGATTTCTCCTCCACGTTGTGCATTTCGTCTTGTTGTATCTCTGGCCTGCTGTTTAGCCACTCTTTTAGTTTTTTATCTCCTGTCTCTTGAAGCCTTCTTCTGTGCGATCTTTCTTGTTGATCCTTGAGACGCACACTTTGTCTTTGTGGTGTGTCTTCATCCCTACGGCATTGTAGTCTTTCTTGTTGATCATTGATACATTCAGTTCTTTTTGGTTGTGTCTCTTCATCCGTTCTTTGTGTTCTTTCTTGTCGATCGTTGATACGCTCACTTCTTCTTCATGGCATCTCTACATCCCTTGTGCTTTGCATTCTTTCTCATTGATCCTCAACAAATTCAGTTATTTTTGATTGCGCCTCTTGATCCTTTCTTCTTTGTCTTCTTTCTCTGTCATCTGCACTATGTTGAGATGTTTCTTCTTGTGCTTCTCATTCCCTTCTCATTCTTGTTGCTTCTCGAAGTTCCATTGCCTGCATCCTTGACCATCCTGCAGCTCTTTTTGTGCCTTTTCCTGACATGATGTTGAACGAGCAGCCTAAAACACAATTTCAGTTGTTAATGAACACTGAAGAATTTGTGCAAAACATTTTTTTGAGACGGGGCTGTCGGGGTGGTGTGGGGGGTGGCAAAGAGAGTCCCCCTCTCTTGGTCCTGCAGCCAAGAGAGGGGGACGGCTTCAAGCAGTGGCTCTCGTGGGCTGATGATGGAGGGAGTGTCCTGCAGCGGGGGATGGGGGCGGCTTCAGTAGGGGGCAGGAGGGGGAGTGTCCTAGAGCCAGGCAGAGGACAGCGTCTTGAGGTGGGGGATGTCAGTGGGGGGGGGGGGGGGGGGGGGGAGGGGCAGTGAGCGACCTACTCATGGCCTCTGGACGCACTCACTGCCTTGGGACTAACTCATGGCCTCTGGACTGACTGACTCACTCATGGCCTCTGGACTGACTGACTGACTCACGACTTGTGAACTGACTGACTTATGCCCGACTTCTGGAGTCACGTCCGACTTTTGTAAACTGAAAACGGTAACATCCACATTGAGGAGCAGCTTCTTCCTGACGCCCATCAGGCTATAAAACATAACGAATAAGCTCTGAATTATGAAAGACTATATTATTTGTACTATTTGTTATTTATTGATCGTACACACCCTCCGCCTCACACACAGACACACACACACACACACACTCACACTCTCACTCACAAATACTAAAATGCCAAGTAACTTCAGAACGTGGTAAGCATACTGAATCCTGTTACTAACCATATACTCTATGTAAGAAGTTTGAAAATAAGAACAGAGTTGTGTCTGAACCAAATGATTCAAACGTTTAAAGCCATTTTTACTCTGAAACACTCCTCTACAGCTCTGCTAAAGCAAAAAAACGTGTTTTAAATAACTTTCAACAAACACACTCACCATATACATGGCAGTAAGCTCTCTTGAATTACTCAAACGGTTCAGAGTGGCATCTTCAGTGCGAGCCTTCCGCACTCAGCACCACCTCTCCACTAAGTGGAAATGACTCACTCAGCACCATCTCTCCATTAAGCGGAAATGATGCACTCAGCGCCACCTTTCTATTAAGCGTAAATGACGCAATCATCGCCATCTCTCCACTAAGCAGAAGTCACGGAATGAGCAGCAATTTTGCATTAAACACAATCCTGATCGAATAAAATGTTTATTCATGCTTTTTCCCTGAATAAACGTTTCCTGAAAACTGTTGCATTTTAGAACCAAAAGACACTTTCTGCAAGCATTTTTTAACCAAAAAGACACGTTTTGCAAGCAGTTTAGGATGAAAAGACACTCTTTGCAAGCATTTTAGAACCAAAGGACACTTTTTGCAGGCATTTTAAAACCAAAAAAGACACTTTTTGCAAGCTTTTTAGAACCAAAAAATACACTTTTTGCAGACATTTTAAAACCAAAAAAGACACTTTTTGCAAGCTTTTTAGAACCAAAAAATACACTTTTTGCAGGCATTTTAAAACCAAAGGACACTTTTTGCAAGCATTTTAGAACTAAACGACACTTTCTGCAAGCATTTTAGAACCAAAAAAGACTCTGCAAGCATTTTAGAACCAAAAAATACTTTTTCTGCAAGTATTTTAGAAACAAAAGACACTTTCTGCAAGCATTTAGAACCAAAAAAGACTTTCTGCAAGCATTTTAGAACCAAAAAAGACACTTTCTGCAAGCATTTTAGAACCAAAAAAGACACTTTCAGCAAGCATTTTAGAGCCAAACGACACTTTCTGCAAGCATTTTAGAACTAAAAAAGACACTTTCTGCAAGCATTTTAGAACCAAAAAAGACACTTTCTGCAAGCATTTCAGAATCAAAAAAGACACTTTCTGCAAGCATTTTAGAACTAAAAAAAACACTTTCTGCAAGCATTTTAGAATCAAAAAAGACACTTTCTGCAAGCATTTTAGAACTAAAAAAATACACTTTTTGCAAGCATTTTAGAACAAAAGACACTTTTTGCAAGCATTTTAGAACCAAAAGACACTTTTTGCAAGCATTTTTGAACCACATTAAGGGCACTCACATTTGAATAGACATGTGTTCAGTGTTATTCACAGCCCGGCAGGGGCAGTAGAGGGAATCTCAACATTTTTAAAACATTAATA
This sequence comes from Okamejei kenojei, assembly GCA_035221665.1. Taxonomy (NCBI): domain Eukaryota; kingdom Metazoa; phylum Chordata; class Chondrichthyes; order Rajiformes; family Rajidae; genus Okamejei; species Okamejei kenojei. The sequence continues at coordinate 103,780,979 of CM069134.1, read as the reverse complement.
AGTCTTTTCTTTTTCATCGATGGGAAAAATCCTCTTGTCCTGCACAGCGGAGGGGGACTCTGCGTAAGATGGCCAAAAATCACAGCCGTAAGTGGCAGCGTTTTTTCTAAAATCAGTATACAGAACAACAGGAAATGGTCAAGATCAGACTTTTAATAATATAGATAAAACAGCCATTAGGATCTGAGTAGTCTACTTGCGTCTATTTCTTGAGCTTTATGTTCAAACAATAAGATTTTTTTAATTCACAGCAGGCTCTTGATCAGCTTGGCAAGTGAGCTGCAGAACAGCTAATAGAGCTGAATAAAGATACATGCAAGGTGCTGCATTTTGTAAGTCAAACCAGGGCAGGACCTTCACGATGAATGGTAGGGCACTGGGGAGTCTTGTAGAACTGCGGGATCTAGGAGTACAGACACGTAGCTCCCTGAAAGTGGTATCACAGGTAGATAGGGTGGTCAAGATGGTACATTAGCACTCATCTGTCAGGGAATTATATAGAAGTTGGGATGTTATGTTCCAGTTATACATGACCATTTTTGGAGTACGGTGTTCAGTTTTGGTCACCCTGCTATAAAGAAGGATGTCATTAAGTTGGAAAGATTTCAGTGAAGATTCATGAGGATGTTATCAGGGCTTAAGGGGCCAAGGTTCAGGGAGAGGTTGGGCAGGTTAGAACTATATTCCTTGGAAAACAGGCTGAGAGGTAGTCTTTTAGAGGTGTATAAAATCATGAGGAGAATAGGCAGTCTTTTTCCCAGGGTGAGGGAATCAAAACGCTGAGGTTTAAGGTAAATGGGCTTTCACACTTAAACGACCTAATCCGCGAGTCCAGAAGAGTGTCTTTGCCCTTGAAGCTCGAGGGCACTCGCCTGGAAGCCTCAAGCTGGATCGGCCATTCCTGTTGAAGCTGCGAGCTGGATTGACCGACCACACACACACACACACACACACACACACACACACACACACACACACACACACACACACACACACACACACACACACACACACACACACACACACACACACACACACACACACACGCACACACACATATCGTTAAGGGGGGGCAGGAAGGCAGGGGAGCTAGCGCTGTCTGAAATTCACACCTGCAATGAAGAAGAGGGTAAAATGGATGCACAGTGTAAGGTAAGTCATTTAGTGAGCGCAGAGGAGGGGGACAGAGAGTGGGGAGGAGGGGGAGAAGGGGGGTAGGGAGAAGGTGGGGTAGCGAGAAGGTGGGGGTAGGGGAGAAAGGGGTGAGGGGAGAAGGGGGGGAGGGGAGAAGGGGGAGAAGGAGTGGAGACACTTTTAAGAAGTATAATAAAGTTTTGTGGACATTTTACCTACCGGTAGGTCTTCCTTGGTCCTGAAAACTCCAAGAGCCAATCAAAATGCCCGGTCAGCGAAGGAGATTGTCTACTGCTGCCCTCAACTGCCTGTAAGTAAATAATCACCACACTCCACTGCACTAGGAGTTAAAAAGACCAATGCCGACCAAATTGTACTCGCGGAAATTTTTTCAACACGCTGAACATTTTTTTGCGAACTAGCTGGGGCCACGAGTATTCGGGAACTTCCCCTGAGCATGAAGGAGAGTTCTAGCGACCTCATAGGACCTACTAGGACCACGTGTCGACCATGTTGTGTGTTTTAAGGTCGAAGACACACTTCTAAACTCGCAGATTAGGACCGCCCAAGTGGGACAGCCCCTTTAGAGAGGCAAGATTTAAAGGGAACCTGAGGGGCAAATTTTCACTCAGTGGATATATGAAAGGAGCTGCCAGAGGAGGTGAACACTTGGACAGGTACATGCATACATAGGAAAGATTTTGGCCAAATACAGGCAAATGGGATTAGCTTAAATGGGACATCTTGGCCGACAGGGACAAATTGGACCAAAGGGCCTATTTCTGTGTTGTATGACTATGACTCTAAGAAAATTTAATGCATTGCATAAGAAGCAAAATTTACTTGGGGGAATGACAAATGTGGTTGAGCAAAAGAGCAGCTGAACTTGTTCTTGCTCGTGCTTTATGTTGAAATGTGCATCTGCAGAGGTTGTTGTCTGTTTTTGCTTTGAACCACAGTGAATACCAATAGCCTCAATCGCTAATTCTCAGTAACAATTTGTCATTTATGAAGGACACATACTCTGTGGAAGGGTCCCAACCTGGAACATCACCTATCCATGTTCTCCAGAGGTGCTGTTTGACATGCTGAGGAAATCCAGCACTTTCTTGTGTTTTTTTTTTGTAAACCAGCTGTATTTCCTAATTTCTCTATTTTTAATCTACCATTCCTTACTCTACAGCTTCCAGTTACTGGCAATAGTCTTGGTATCTCCACTTCCTCCAAGTCTTTCAAATATTTCAATTACATTTTAAATATTGCTTTACCCTCTGTGTATTCTTCTCATGTAAAAAAACAACTTATTTTCAAGGTTTTGTATTGCCTTTCATGAAGTCCATTCTGATAAACCTCAAGTCCCCAAATCCTCTGAATAGCATGAAACAGAAAAGAAAAATACAGACAATTAATTTGGATTACCAACATCCGTCCAGTATGTTAAACCGATTTGCAAGAATTACATTTGGTTGGGGGATGACTAACAGGAAATGATTTGTGCAGCCATCTCACAATATCAAGTGTAGTTAACTTGTTTTGCTTCCTATTCATTGAACATAGTACAGCACAGCACAAGAATGGGCCCTTTGGCCCACAATGTTTGTGTGGCACATGAAGTCACGCTAAACTGATCTAATCTGGCTGTACATGATCCATATCGTATCTGTCTCTACCACCAACGCTGGCAGTGGATTCTTGGTCCGCAATACCCTCTGTGTGAAAGATTTGCCCTGCATATCTTCATTAAACTTCTCCCCTCTCACATTATAGCTATGTATGCCCTCTAGTGGTGGGTATTTTCAACCTGGGGGAAAGGTTCTGACTATCTCGAGTGGGAATGTTGGAGGAGTGATTACTTAATCACGCTAAATGCTCAAACTTTTCATATTGCCTTTTGTGAGGAAATTGAGGAAAATAATGTGCCTTCGATTTGCTAGATACTGGAAATGCATTGTCCCCCGTTCCTGAACTCATCAGCTATTCCTGCTGTAACCAATACCCAGCAATGCTTAGTAACCAAATAAGTGGACTCCAAAAAGACAAAAGGAAACTTGCGCCTGAAACCTAGGTTTTAATGTGGATTGCATCTAGTAATCAACAATAATATATTCAAAAGAAATAGAAATAACTAAAAGTGTTTTTCAGTCTAAACATATAAAATCACATTATTGTGGAGCCTCCCGGTGGTTAGGCCACTTATTGGGCGATCCCTAGGACTGGCCAGGTCACGTGACTAAGTTTGGCGGGAAGAGGTCGTCACGTGGCTTAGAGGTGTGCCCTGTGATAAAAAAGAACTTTGGGGGAACCCTCCCCAGTCACATGTGAGCTGTTCTTTGTTCAATTTAATAAAGATCACTTTGCTTAACAACACGTCTCGCTATATTATAACGAGGAAAGTGATTTTATTTCAAATGTGCTCATTGGTTTAATGTCAGATATAATGTGAAGATATGTCCCAGAAATTTAAACATAAAGCATTAAAGGAAGAGATGAAGATCAAATGTATATTGAAATACCAATATTAACTGAGTTCATCATCTGTGATATGTTATGGAGATGAGTTGAACCAAAGATAAATGTTACTATATCAGGAGAGATTGAACACTGGCATGTGAGTTAACCCTGTTGAGTTTTCAATAATTTATTGGGAATAAATAATCTGTCTTCTCAAATAAGGATAAGTGGGTGATATGGGAAACCTCAAAGGAAAATAACCCATGAAAGAGAGTTAATAATAACAAGTTTTAATTATTTTAAAAATCGTTTGTGTTTTAATTACATTCATGCCATGGAGAAATGATGAAGGACATCGAACGGAAAGGTTTTAGCTAATGATCTATTAGCTAGTGTATCAAATGTTAATACTGGATGAGTATTTTGTTCTGCAGAGTTACTCACTATAATGAACTGCTAGGTTTCTGCTATAATCAATTGGTTAATTACATATCGATCCATTTACAATTTCTAGCTGATGCCACATTCCTGAAAAAAAATGTACAGGACACGGGATGATGATTTATGCCAATAGCATACATGGCAGCCTAGAACCTCCACTAGAGGCGCCGCATTGAAGGCGCCTTAGCCTACAGTCTGTCCGTTTTTTTCCATCTTTAAAAAAATTTAGTTTGTATAAACAGTTTGTTTTGGGGATTCTTTAGTTTTTCTATGTGGGGGAAGGGGGGGAGGGTAAGGGGGAAAACGTTTCCCAGTCACTTCCTGGCGAGGATGCGACTATTTCTCCGAGTCGCGTCCTCGCCCCCCTTCTCGCGGCCTACCAGCTGGATCGGAGCAGCCTTTCCTTCGGAGACACCGCTGGATTCACTGCAGAGCGGGCGATGCCTACCTGAATCGCCGTTTGAAGTTCCGGAGCATTGTACCTGCAGCATTGACATCGCGGGTCTGTGGTTCGCAAAGCTCCTCAACATCGCAGTGTCCCGGGGGCACTTTGCCGAGGGCCGCCAGCATGAATCTCCGCCCGGCACGGCCTGGGGACTTCGGGAGCCGTGGACTCAGGTGGGAAGCGGCTGATTTGGAGGTCCAAGCCGCTGAGGTTGTCCTCCCGTTCCGACGTCGGAGTTCCAACATCCCAGAGAGTGGGCCTGAGTGGCGGGTTGCCCGTAGAAGCGACAGCGGAGGGCTCCGGTGGCCCCGACCACGGGTGAACATCAGGAACATTAGAGGAAGATGACTGACTTTAGTGCCTTCCCACACAGTGGGAAAATTTTGATTCTGCTGTGTAGGGATGTTTTATGTTGAACTCTATCGTGTGTTGTGTTCTTTATTTTTATTGTATGGCTGTATGGTGATCACACATTTCACTGTGCCAACTGGCACATGTGACAAATAAATGTGTCTTGTATCTTCTAGAAAGCAGGCAAACATTGGTCAATAACTTCAAAAGATGCCTGGCTCGATATCAAAAATAGAGAGCATTGGACCTTTCAATGTCCTTATTAGTTTTGTGCGCCAAATGCAGGTGTAGACTGTGGCATGCCTAACTATTAATTAGATTGAGTATGCAGCATAACTTAAACTGGAAGCATATCCAATATTATTTAGCTTGGGTAGCTTACAACCCAGCGGTATGAACGCTGATTTCTCTAATTTCAAGTAACCCTTGCATTCCCTCCTACCTCCCCTTCTCCATTTTAGGCATCCTACTAGTTCCACTGCTCGAATCCTTGTATCCATTCATATCATCTCTTCCCTAGCCAACAGTGGACCATTATAGACTCCATTTTTCCTTGGTCATCTGTTGGTGGCCTATTCTTACCTCCAGTTCCATTCCCTATACTTGCAGTCTGAAGAAGGGTCTTGACCCAAAATGTCACCCGTCCTTTTTCTCCAGAGATGCTGCCTGACCCGCTGAGTTTCTCCAGCACTTTGTGTCTATCTCCAGGACTATTTCATCCAGTCAACATAAATTTACCGATGTTTGAAGGGCCATATAAAATTTGTACTCAGATAGGACAAACTTTTAATATTTTTGTACTTTGGTTCTATGACTCTTTTTCAATGCTGATTCCAGCATTTTGGAATCCACAATGATCATGTATTTATACATTTACTCAGCATTCAAGCAAGAGAATCTGGCTCGGTTTTTATTGTTCCTGTACCTGTCACCGGGATGCAATTAATTTTCTTCATATTTTATAATAATAATAATTTCATAATTGTTGCCAATAGTAGCAGATGCAGCCTTTCACAGTAAAACAGTGGTCGAAGCAGGCTAGAACAGGATCATAATGTATTATTAATATGCCTGTTCATTGCAACATAGACAGAAACATCTGCTTGTTACAGTGCCTTCCTTAATGTATCTGCACATCTTAAACGGGAAGTGCTGAAGAGGAGCTGGTCAAGGTCTTCAAGTTCCCAGGCATACATTACACCTACAATTTGTCCTGGTTGCATTGTATGGATGGCATCCAATTGTACGGATGCTATGACCGAGAAAACACACCAATATCTCAACTATGGGTGGTGAATCTGTGGAATTCATTGCCAGAGAAGACTGAGGAGGCCGTCAATTGATATTTTTAAGCCAGAGATAGATAGATTCTTAATTAGTATGGGTGTTAGGGATTAGGGGAGGAAGGTAGGGGAAAGGGGGTAAGAGGAAAAGAAAGATCAGCCATGATTGATGGCCATGCAGACTTGATGGGCCAGATGGCCTAATTCTCTTCCTATCACTTATGAACTTATGAATTTTCTCAGACTAAGAACATTTGGCATGTCTCTAATGACTATTTCCAATTTCTGCAGAAGCACAGTAGAATGCAATCTTTTGGCTTGCATCACAACTTGGTTTGGCTAATAGCTCTGCCCAAGATCTCAAGAAATTACTGAGAGTTATGGACGCAACCCAGTCCATCACACAAACCAGCCTATCCTAATTTATTCCACCTATACTTCACGCTGCCTCTGGAAAGCAGCCAGTATTCTCTGGGACCATTTTCACACTGTTCATTCACTCTCTCTCCCCTCTTGCATTGAACAGGAGACACAAAAGCTTGAAAGCACATATCATTCAAGATTAGCTCACTTTCTGTGTAGATTAAATAGTCAAATATCACTGAACCCTAATTGGTGCGTGTGACAATAAATGTGAACTTAAACTTGAACTTGAACCTGAACTTAACTGTAACACTATGATCTATACTGTTTATTTATTTTTTTGCACCATTTATTGTATTCGTGTATGTTTTCATTGTACTTATGTCGGATATCATTTGCCTAGATAACACACAAAGCAAAGTTCTTCACTGTATCTCAGTAAATTTCACAATAATAAGCCAATACAAATTATGGTTGGAAAGACTGCTGGCAGAAATTGATGGGCTTATTTCATTGCTTGTGTGATCCTTTGACTCTAAATTTTACTTTGAGTTAGCGGTTAGCGAGCGTAGGTTGGCTTCTGAAACACCGGCTTCAGAAATGCCAGCTCCAAAGGCGCCGACAACAGAGCTGCCGGCAGTTCAACAAATAGCAGCAACTCCGGTGCTTCAGAGCACTGTGGCCACTCCTATCGGGAGGAAGGCCAAGAGAAAAACGGCCAGGCCTGTCGACTCTGATGAGTGATTCCGTGAAGAAGCCCCGCCAGGCGCATGCGCAACATTACGTCCAACGCATGGCGCACCGACGGGCTGGCAGGTCGCAGCTCCACCAGCGGTAAATTATAAACCAGCAGGTAAGTGATTTAAAACTTTCTGCGGTTTACTTGGCTTCCATAAAGCTGGTTACCGGAGCCAGCAGGAGCAACCTAAAAATTGAAAAAATAACTAAAAACTGCCGTTAAAAGTAAGAAACTTACCCGCTGGACCGCGGTTAGCAAGCGTAGGTCGGCTTCAGAAACGCCGGTTTCAGAAACGCCGGCTCCAAAGACGCCGACTACAGAGCCGCCGGCAGTTCAGCAAATAGCAGCAACTCCGGTGCTTCAGAGCACTGTGGCCACTCCTGTCGGGAGGAAGGCCAAGAGAAAAACAGCCAGGCCTGTCGACTCTGATGAGTCAGGCCAGGAAGGCTCCCCTCCTTCAAATAAAAAGGTTTGGGGACGTCTTGACAAAATGGAACACCTCATAGAACAAATGCTCATGCATGAGGTGTTTCAGTCGGGGTTGCATACCCCAGGGTTCCCCAACAGCTCTCAGGAGCAACCTCAAGCAGAGGTCTGTATGGCGAGGAGCAGTACCAACAATATGCCTATGAATATGAATGGGAACCCACAACAGCAGCGCCTTTTCAAGGGATGCGTGATACCTCCCTTGAGCATGACTCAGGAGAGCCAGGGCAGTATGAATCTGATCCTGAAGTTGGTGTCACTGCAGAAGAGAATGCACCAAAGCACATGAGCTATGCTCCAGGTGTGCTGGATGTGGCCAGCAATTTTTCCATACCGACGGGAACTGGTCAAGCCATGGATGAAAATCTGGCCAGCAATATTAATTATATGGCCTCTCACCAGCTCCAGGACTCCATAATGGAGGAAACTTCTTTACGATATCAAACACCTGTTAACTGTGCGTCGCTCAGGGCCATCTGGGGGCAAATGAACACATCCATGCGGGGGCAGGAGCTGAGGTTTCAGAAAGTCCTCAGATTAGTGGGTGCAGGAATAACGTCATTTGGGCGAATGGTCCAAGGGGCACAGCTATCACGTACACAGCATGACATGCTAGCCCTGCGTGCAATGCTCATTTCGAGCTTAATTGTATACTGAAGACAGCCATCACACCAACCCTCAATCCACGCTTTGTGGCATTGTGCAGATCTTCTAATGTCCAGACACCCAACTTGCTATTTGGGGAGGATCTGGCGAAGCAAGTAAAAGAACTGGATGAGGAGTTCAGTCCAGGATACAGTGGCTTGCAAAAGTATTCATACCCCTTGAACTTTTCCACATTTTGTCACGTTACAACCGCAAACGTAAATGTATTTTCTTGGGATTTTATGTGATAGACCAACACAAAGTGGCACATAATTGTGAAGAGGAAGGAAAATGATACATGGTTTACAAATTTTTTTACAAATAAAATACTGAAAAGTGTGGCGTGCAAAAGTATTCATCCCCCTTTACTCATACCCCTAAATAAAATCCAGTGCAACCAATTGCCGTCAGAAGTCACCTAATTAGTAAATAGAGTCCACTTGTGTGTAATCTAGTCTCAGTATAAATACAGCTGTTCTGTGAAGGCCTCAGAGGTTTGTTAGAGAACATTAGTGAACAAACAATGTTCCTTGAGCATCATGAAGCCCAAAGAACACACCAGACAGGTCAGGGATAAAGTTGTGGAGAAGTTTAAAGCAGGGTTAGGTTATAAAAAAATATCCCAAGCTTTGAACATCTCACGGAGCACTGTTCAATCCATCATCCGAAAATGGAAAGAGTATGGCACAACTGCAAACCTACCAAGACATGGCCATCCACCTAAACTGACAGGCTGGGCAAGGAGAGCATTAATCAGAGAAGCAGCCAAGAGGCCCATGGTAACTCTGGAGGAGCTACAGAGATCCACAGCTCAGGTGGGAGAATCTGTCCACAGGACAACTATTAGTCGTGTACTCCACGAATCAGGCCTTTATGCAAGAATGGCAAGAAGAAAGCCATTGTTAAAACAAAGCCATAAGAAGTCCTATTTGCAGTTTGCCACAAGCCATGTGGGGGACACAGCAAACATGTGGAGGAAGGTGCTCTGGCCTGATGAGACCAAAATTGAAGTTTTTGGCATAACTGCAAAACGCTATGTGTGGCAGAAAACTAACACTGCACATCACTCTGAACACACCATCCCCACTGTGAAACATGGTGGTGGCAGCATCATGCTGTGGGGATGCTTTTCTTCAGCAGGGACAGGGAAGCTGGTCAGAGTTGATGGGAAGATGGCTGGAGCCAAATACAGGGAAATCTTGGAAGAAAACCTGTTAGAGTCTGCAAAAGACTTGAGACTGCGGCGGAGGTTCACCTTCCAGCAGGACAACGACCCTAAACATACAGCCAGAGCAACAATGGAATGGTTTAGATCAAAGCATAGTCATGTGTTAGAATGGCCCAGTCAAAGTCCAGACCTAAAACCAATTGAGAATCTCTGGCAAGACTGGAAAATTGCTGTTCACAGATGCTCTCCATCCAATCTGACTGAGCTTGAGCTATTTTGCAAAGAAGAATGGGCAAAAATTTCAGTTTCTAGATGTGCAAAGCTGGTAGAGACATACCCCAAAAGATTTGCAGCTGTAATTGCAGCGAAAAGTGGTTCAACAAAGTATTGACTCAGGGGGCTGAATACTTTTGCACGCCACACTTTTCAGTTTTTTTATTTGTAATACAATTTGGAAACCATGTATCATTTTCCTTCCACTTCACAATTATGCACCACTTTGTGTTGGTCTATCACATAAAATCCCAATAAAATACATTTACGTTTGTGGTTGTAACGTGACAAAATGTGGAATGTTCAAGGGGTATGAATACTTTTGCAAGCCACTGTATATCCTCTGGGGATCAGCCACTGGTCTGGGGTAGGTTGCAATTATTCTATGATGAATGGTGCTGCATAACATCAGATCTATTCCTACTGGACAGTAACCGGGGGGTCTCGAATCGAGTTTATTTCAGAAGTACATCCACCCACACAAAATACACCTACTCGGGTATTGGTTTTTTCGAGACCAGAAACTCTACAGGTGAATGATGAAATTGGGGTTTTATTCCAAAAAGGGGTAATTGAAAGGTCGGCATATCAACCTCAACAATTTGTGTCCGATATATTCCCCAGGCAGAAGAAGGATGGTGGGTGTCGAGTCATTCTGGACCTAACCCGACTTAACTCTTATGTCCAGTATAGACATTTTAAAATGGAAACTTTCAGTAATGCTAAGCAACTGGTATCAAAAGTTGTTATACGGCAACCATAGATCTGAAAGATGCATATTATTCAGTACCAATTCATCACCAGTACAGTAGATACTTGAAATTTAGTTGGATGGGACAGCTGTGGCAATTTAAAGTGTTGCCCAATGGGTTAACCTCAGCCCCTACGTTATTTACAAAGTTGTTGAAACCAGTATTAGGGCTCACAGAATCACAGAAACCAGAATCACATTGTGATGGCATATCTGGACGATGTTCTGATTATAGGCAAAACTCAGGAGGCAGCTGAGGAATCGGTTTCCGTGACCAAACACCTGTTTGAGAGGTTAGGTTTCCTCATTCATCCAACCAGGACACTCCATCCCAGGCAAATTCCTGGTGAATCTGCTTTGCATCCGCTCCAGAACAATTGCATTGTTTCTATACTGAAGAGACCAGAAATGCACACAATATTCCAGATATCATATTGTTATGGTTCAATTTGCTTCAAACAGATAACAACACAAAAGTAATAATACACTAACATCTTTATTTTGCCAGTTGGGTGTGGTTGTCAACTCTCACAGTATGTAAAATACAGACTACAGTCTCTCTTTCTCCACACACAGAGGTAATGTTCAATCAGATATATTTATACCCTAATAATCAGCAATTCAGCTATTCTTTATCTTACAGAGCATTGTCCCGCCTCTTGCCTGTTCATATATGGTTAAAATCAGAGGATTGACAGGTTCACCATTCATTACGTCTTCCACCTTTCAAGATTTTGCATTTTCACTAATACTGCTTGTTGCAATTAAGACATAATAACCATAGCTATCCCTTCTTTAGCCTCCGGGGCCAGTCAATATTATTTTAAACACGACAAGGCGGCACCCTTTTTTTAAAAGTCAGTTTATGTTCAGGGGCTGAATGCACTCATCCCATGATTCTTATGCTTTGCCCATAATTCAAAGGGTAGTTGGACCAGAGCCATTGGTAACCTTGGTGGATCATCAGTAGGCGGCTGTTGCTTTTCAAAAATAGTGTCCAATTCCTTTCTGACCCATTTGATATTTCTAAGTTTGGCAACTTTAAAACATTAATTGTCTGTTTGTCCTTCAGCCAATTTATCATTTTTCCTACTTATTTCGCCATTGCTGGAGGTCTAGTAGCTATGGTTAAGTGCGACTCAAAGGTGTCTCCCATCTCAAATCGATCCCTTTGGCTTTAAGAGAGGTGGACCATTATTCCTAATCCCGGGACCACTAAGAACAAATAAGGGGTCACTGTTAATTGTTAAAGTTTATTCAACCAGGGGGAGACTCGTTCCTGGTATCAGGGACTAGGGAGGCACGTATATAATTCAGTGCAATGCATTCGCTTATGTTCTTGGCTGGTTTCAACAAGATACTGTAAATACTGGCATTAAAAAAATTGTATCCAACAAGGATTATTTTCGACCTTCACTGCTGTTGGTGTAGTCAGTAGTACTTGGAAGGGCTCCGACCACCGTTCACCCAATTTCTTCCGATCCCAATTTCTCATCTCGTGATCTCCTGATTGTAAGGATTCACCGTTATGGTCAGCTGATAGTGGTTTCTGCATTTCTGTGGTTCTGTGGTTTCTGTAAGACTGACAAGGTTCGGGTCAATTGCTGTGCATATGTTATTAATTCATCACTAAGGTCCTGTGCAGCCTTAGTCAAGGCTTTGCTTAAACTCTTTAACTACTTACAAGGCAGACCCTTTAAAAATAGGTCATTATAAAGAAAAAGCAATTTAATTTTTTTTCCCAATTCTTTCAATCTATCTCCCCAAATTCACAACTTCATATTAACAGATTTTTTTCTGAGATAATGGCATTTCCAATTCTCATCCAATACCTCAATCTGAAATCCACATGTCAGTGTGCAATTCAGATCTCTCTTGAATTCAATTCAAAAGGTAAGAAATAGGAAGAATTCAAACTTAAAATACCGACAAGGGCACCAATCCTAATGCCAGGTTATGCAACGAAGAAAATGAACAGTCTCTTTAATGAGCCACATCCGTTGTTTAATAAAAGTTGAGAAGACAGAGAATAAACAGTTAACTTCCTCATAGATAGCCAACACATTTATAAAGAGCAAAGGAAAAGAAAATAGCTGTTTGCGGCTCCAACCCTACACAACTGCAACTTCTTAAAAAGACACTACCTTTTAAAACACTTGGGACTACAAAGATTTATCATGTAAATGAGCAAGCTGATTCAATGACTGTGGCAGAGACATAAGCAACAGTAGTTTAATGTATCCACTGTATAGAAATTAACCAAGCCTAGAAAAGCCCTCATCTGTTTAAGGGTGGTCAGGCTGGTATGGTTCACAATGGGATTGGTCCGATTCCCTGTCATTCAAGGTCTTGCCACACGTCACACTTGCCAGTTACTCACAACCTTTCCCCTCTCTCTCCATCAAGGAGATGAGCTCTGTATTTGCAAACAGGTCCGAGTCTGTTGTTTCAAGTTTGTTTTAAACTGTTGGCTGTAAAATTTTAAAGTTGTTAGGGCAGTGAGCATCCTCGATTCTTGCAGGGTAGTTAGGGTACAGTGCCTCGTAAACCACCAGCTCTACATCCTGCCTTTTCTCTTTTCAATCTTCTTTGATTTATCTGTTGTTTCTCTTTCCCTGGTGCTCTGTGTTGTTTGTAAATCGGTAAATTAGGCAATTTATCAGTCAATATTAGCAAGACTGCTCTAAGGGAGCATCAGTGAGGGAGTGGTCTTGTGAGGGAAATGCCTTGTGAGTAAAGTGTGAGTCTTTGGCTCTAGAGTCTTCAGCGAGGAGGCTGAGGAGAGGAGACTACGCAAAAAGCTCGAGAGGACGGAACGCGGTGAACACATGACAGGACAGACGAGACAGTGTGAGGCTTGCAGAATGTGGGAGCCCAGGGACACGGATGAGCCTCTGGCTGCTACAACTGTGGCAAGTGCGTCCAGCTTCAGCTCCTGAAGGACCGTGTTGGGGCACTGGAGAAGCAGCTAGATGACCTCAGGGCTATCCGGGAAAACGAGAGTTTCCTGGACAGAACCTACAGTGAGGTTGTCACGCCGAGGATATGGGAAGATGGTGTATGACTGAGAGAAAGGGTGGTAATTGTGGAGTACAGGAGACCCAGGTGGCTGTGCCTATTGAAAACAGATACGCCCTCTTGAGAACTGTTGGGGGAGACAATGCTTCCAGTCCGAGCGGTGAACACGTCGGTGGCTCCAATCCTAGAGATGGGACTCGACTGGCGAGACCGGCGTCGGGCAGAGCCCTAGTGGTGGCAGCGGAGCAGACAAGAGATTTTGTGGCGGCAGACGAGACGCGAGGATTGTCTGTTGCCTCCCTGGTGCCAGGGTTCAGGATGTCATGAGCCGAATTCAGAACATCCACGAGAGAGAAGGTGAACAGCCGGCAGTAGTTGTGCACGTAGGCACAACGACATCGGGAAGTAGAGGAAGGATGTTCCCCAACATGAGTTCAGAGAGTTCGGAAGAAGACTGACATGCCGGACTTCTAGGGTGGTTATCTCTGGATTGCTTCCAGTACCTCGTGCTAGTGAGGACAGGAACAGGGAGATAGGGGATCTGAATGTGTGGCTGAGGGGCTGGATCAGGGAGCAAGGATTTAGATTTATAGACCATTGGGATCTCTTCTGGGGTAGGGGTGACTTGTACAAAAGGGACGGGTTACACCTTAACTGGAGGGGGACTGACATTCTGGCAGGCAGGTTTGCTTGGGCTACTCGAGTATAAAGATGGAGTTGAAGCGGAAGTGACTACAGGTAAAATTACAAAAGATTCTCGAATTAATGGGAAGGAAAGTTCAATAAGGGATAAAAGAGTAAAGGCAGGGCCAATTGCGAGGGGGGATGTGAATACGGAGGTCAAAGTGTTCTATATGAATGCTCATAGTATAAGAAATAAAGTGGACGAGCTTGAGGCTCAGTTAGAAATTGGCAAGTATGATGTTGTAGGAATTACAGAGACATGGCTGCAAGAGGGCCAGGGCTAGGAACTGAATATTCAAGGGTATACCTCCAATCGAAAAGACAGACAGGTGGGCAGAGGTGGTGGGGTTGCTCTGTTGGTGAGGAATGAAATTCAGTCCCTTACAAGGGGTGACATTGAAACAGGAGATGTGGAGTCAGTATGGATAGAACTAAGGAATTGTAAGGGTAAAAAGACCCTAATGGGACTAATCTGCAGGCCCCCAAACAGTAGCCTGGACATAGGGTGCAAGTTGAATCAGGAGTTAAAATTGGCATGTAGCAAAAGTAATGCTGTGGTTGTTATGGGAGATTTCAACATGCAGGTAGACTGGGAAAATCAGGTTGGTACTGGACCCCAAGAAAGGGACTTTGTAGAGTGCCTTTGTGGTGGATTCTTAGAGCAGCTTGTTTTGGAGCCTCCCAGGGAGAAGGCAATTCTGGATTTAGTTTTATGTAACGAACCGGATTTGATAAAGGACCTCGAGGAATTAGGAAGTAGTGACCATAACATGGTCAAGTTTAATCTACAATTGGAGAGGGAGAAGGGTAGATTGGAGGTGTCAGTGTTACAGTTGAATAAAGGGGAATATGGGGACATGAGGGAGGAGCTGGCAAAAGTTGACTGTAAGATACACTAGCAGGGATGACAGTGGAACAAAAATGGCAGGTATTTCTAGGAATAATACAGAAGGTGCAAGATCAGTTCATTCCTAGGAGGAAGAAAGATTCCAAGGCGAGTAAGGGGTGACCGTGGCTGACAAGGGACATCAGGGACAGTATAAAATAAAATAGAAGAAGTACAATGTAGCAAAGATTAGCGGGAAGCAAAAGGATTGGGTAATGTTTAAAGAGCAACAGAAGATAACTAAAAAGACAATACAGGGAGAAAAGATGAGGTACGAAGGTAAGCTAGCCAAGAATATAAAGCAGGATAGTAAAAGCTTCTTTAGGTATGTGGAGATAAAAAAAATAGTTGGGCTTGTACACTCTGGAATTTAGAAGGATGAGAGGGGATCTTATTGAAACATAAGATTGTTAAGGATTTGGACACACTGGAGGCAGGAAACATGTTCCCGATGTAGGGGGAGTCCAGAAACAGCGGCCATAGTTTACGAAAAAGGGGTAAGCCATTTAGAATGGAGACAAAAAAACACTTTTTCTCACAGAGAGTTGTGAGTCTATGCAATTCTCTGCCTCAGAGGGCGGTGGAGGCATGTTCTCTGGATGCTTTCAAGAGAGAGCTGGATAGGGCTCTGAAAGAGAGCGGAGTCAGGGGATATGGGGTAAAGGCAGGAATAGGTAACTGATTGAGGATGATCAGCCATGATCACATTGAATGGCAGTGCTGGCTCGAAGGGCCAAATGGCCTACTCCTGCACGCATTGTCTATTGTCTATTGTTTAATTCTTTCACTGCTGGATTCATTACTGCCTTAAGCCCTCTGCCCCTCCCTTCATTTTCTCATCTTCCTTTTCCGTTTTTCCTTCTTCTGAGGTTGCCCTTCCCTGTACGAGTACCGGAGCCCCTTCCTCTTCACGGGATCTTAGTGGGGTAGCTCCTGCTGTTAGTGACTGGTGGCCAGGGAATGGGGGAGGTGGTCTACACTATTTCCTATTCTGTTACTCTTCCCAAATTTGTTCCTCATCTCCCCTCTCTCTGTAAACAGGGTCGCCATGCCAGACAAGT
Organism: Okamejei kenojei; assembly: GCA_035221665.1. Lineage (NCBI taxonomy): Eukaryota > Metazoa > Chordata > Chondrichthyes > Rajiformes > Rajidae > Okamejei > Okamejei kenojei. The sequence goes on along the minus strand of CM069134.1, from coordinate 103,764,800 downwards.
GGTCCCCGGGGATATTTTGTTTAGGTTTCCATTTTTGCATACCAATTATTTAATATTATGTTGGCCACCCATATTCTCTTTTTAAAATGTATTCATTATTTAATCTTTACATTTTCCTGGATCCAAATGACACATATGCTGTACCGATGCTCCAACATGTACTGGAGCTCCCACATCGCTGTTATCCAGAGCCTGCCCCATCATTCGACTCTATAAGCGATGATTATTTCATCCAGTAATTTCAACAGACCGCATGTAGTCTGACCCGATCAATCGAAAATACAGGTCCCGGGCCCTCTAATATTTTATCTGCAATCTCGACCCACATGGTGCTCCCAGAGCACTAGTTCCCAAGTCTGAGCTGCTCAATCAACAAAAATGTCTTCCCTTACGTTATCTGTCAAGGATTTTGGCAGGGAACCAGATCAACTCTGGATGAAGGACCACACTGTTCCCGGGCACTCTCAGGAGGTCAGACTCAAGGGGTCTGATAGTGCGCTTTCTACTCCCTTTGAGACCCTGGCCAAACTGTAGCCTCTTACTCAGTCTTCGGAGATAGTTTCCAGCAAGATCCTGCCGACTAGGCCAATGTTATTTGCTTCAAACAGATAACAACACAAATGTTAGTAATACAGTAACATCTTTATTTTGCCAGGCAGGTGTGGGAGTCAACTCTCACAGTATGTAAAATCCAGACTACAGAATCTCTCTTTCTCCACACGGAGGTAATGTTCACTCAGACATATTTATACCCTATTAATCAACAATTCAGCCATTCTTTATCTTACAAAGCATTGTACAGCCTCTTGCCTGTTATGGTTAAAATCAGAGGATTGACAGGTTCATCCGATAGAGGAAAGGTTAGCCCATATGTGGTTATGCTGAAGGAGCTATTTTTGCAGATTCAAACACTCTTGTTTTCTGACCTTGTTGATTTATTTTTGGTACATTATAACATGTAGAATAAAGGGCAGGAACCAAGTTGTCTGAACAGTAGTCTTCTGATTGTTTATATTATAGAGCAAAAATATCGAGTGTTATTTTTGTGCTGAAATCTCACGTGTAATAGAAGAAAGGCAAAACATTCATGTTATTGTGCAGAACTCTCAGTAGTGTAGTAGGAGAAAGGTTAGGCATTCATTTTCTAACTTAAATCTACAGCAGAATCCATTGTGTAACTTCTAAATCTTTAAACTCTTTCAGTATTACCAATGTTTTATTAAGCTACATCAAAACTTTATTGCCATTATATTCTCCTAGCTCAATAATGCTTCAATCCTGAATGCCTTCTTCACCATCCTATCTTCTGCTATCTTCATGGACTTTGGACTATTTCTCAATTCTTCATTGTGTATGCCTTACCATTATTTGACCTCACAAAATGCATTACTTTGCATTGAACAGATTATATTCCTCCTGCTATTGCCCTGTATAAGTTATCAGCTGACCAATATCTGGAGAAAAAAGCAGCAATTGGATTTGGATCAAAAGGAGAGACAACAATGGGCTGCAAGATGAAGACAGGAGGGTATGGAATTGAGGGGGTGTAACTGGGATGCCAGGTATCACTGTTGAGCCCTCTGGAGATGTTGTGGGCTTATCAATGAAATGTCAAAGAAGGAGGGTGCCCACTTGATGACCCCGATGACATACCTACCCTACCTTTCACCACTCCAATCCCACTGCAAATAGCAAGAGTGATGACTTATTACAGGGATTGAAACATCAAGTCCTATTAGCTTTACTGTCTATAGCCTGAGACTATTCTCCTCACCACCCACAACACCAATTATTTTTGTGTGCATCCATTTCAATAACTTAGGGGGCACAGGTTAAAGGTTAAGTCTAAAAAGGACCTGAGGGGCATCGCTTCATCATGGAGGTGGTGCTTCTATAGAATGAGCTGCCAGAGGAAGTGGAAGAGGCAGGTACAATTATGACATTGAAAAGACAGTTGGATAGGAGCATGGATCACAAAGGTTTGGAGGCAAATGGGCCAGGTGGGGACTGGCTCAGTTAGGTAATGTGGTTGGCAAGAACGAGCTGTGTAGGAGGGCCTGTTTCCATGCTGTATAGCTTTATGACTAATAGATTATAAAATCTCATAGCCTTCTAATTACGTCACCAGCCTGAGGTAGTTTAATTCATCATAGTCCTATTACTCACCCGCCAACAGTCTACTTCAATGAGAACTTTTTCTCAACCATCATATGTTCCACCATTCTCACATACTTAGCACTTCTGCGAACATCACATCCACCTCCACATGTGGGGCGGCTTGGTGGCGCAGTGGTAGAGTTGCTGCCTCTCAGTGCTTGTCGCGCCGGAGACCCGGGTGCCATCTGTACGGAGTTTGTACATTCTCCCCGTGACCGCGTGGGTTTTCCCTGAGATCTTCGGTTTCCTCCCACACTTAGGTTAATTGGCTTGGTATAAGTGTAAATTGTGTGTGGAGGGTGGCGTTAATGTGCGGGTATCGCTGGTCGGCACAGACTTGGTGGGTTGAAGGGCCTGTTTCCACGCTGTATAAACTTAACTAAACTAAACCTCATGGTAAATGTGATCCTGCTCAAAATGTTTCTTACTGCACCATCATCCTTATGCTTCCACTTCTTATTTTTCAGAAGTCTGCCCTCTTCAATCTGCTCTCTGATTATTCCCCTGGTCTGGCTATGTTGCAAGCACTAGGTTCATGCAGAAGTGTGTTCAACTGAATGCTTTTCAGCCACTCCAATTCCCCTAAGCTTCTGCATGTTAAGCCAGCTTTGGAAATGACAAAATACTTGTAGAACAAGTAACAACTGAAAGAAGAAATCAACTGGCGACTGACCCGTAAATCCTTTCACTTCTCTTGAGTGCTTATTTCTCCTGCACTCCTGGTGTCATCTACATGGTACATAATGTGATGCCTAGCAAAAGTGGTCTAGGATGCAGTTTATGGAGTGCATATAACAGCCACAAAGCAGATCCATTTCGGTCCCAACTAATTTACTTTCAGGAAAGGGACAGAAACATGTTGAAAGTTTGAATGAAATCTTATTATTATGGTCAAAGATGAGGACATTAATTGTACTATTGTGCAGATTTTTCATGAAGCCTGGGGGTGCGTCTTGTAGGTGCTCTAATTTGTGCATAAACATTTTACAATTTTTTTTTCCCACTCTCTCCCACCTTACAAATTTCATCCTAGAACTGAAAACCCCCCCACTAATGTTAGAAATTGGGAATAAAAACATTAAATTCTGGAAACACTCAGCAGGTCAGGAGAGAGAAACATCTACAAGAAAAATCAAGTGTCAAGAGGTAAAAGTCAAGGCTGTTTAATTGTCATATGCATTGGAAATGAAATAATGTTCCTGGATGTTAGCTTTGAGTCTCTGAATCTCTGGCCATGCATGTTATAGAGTCATAGAGTGATACTGTGTGGAAACTGGTCCTTTGGCCCAACTTGCCCACACCTGCCCCAACTACACTAGTCCCACCTGCCCGCATTTGGTCCATATCCATCCAAACCTGTCCTATCCATGTGCCTGTCTAACGGCTTCTTAAATGTTGGGATAGTCCCTGCCTCAGCGACCTCCTCTGGCAGCTGGTACCATACATTTCCCTTTATGTTCCTCGACTTTTCAACATTTTGACTTTTAGTTTTAACCTGGCATTCGTCCCTCGCTCTTCCTAACCCTGTTCAAGATTGTATGGTTTTCCTGTCTTAATTCTAACTGAACCTCTTCTAGCATCCCTATCCTATTGCCAAGTGCCATTCCTCACCATCTTTTCAACAAGGCAGACTTCCTCCTATTTTAATCCAGTTGAAATAAAACAGAAATGGTGTAAGTGCTCATTTTGTCAGGCAGCATCTGTGAAGAGAGAAGCAGTTAATGATTCAACTCAATGGGTGTTTTTTTTTAAATCAGAAGTTCTATATCTATAGAACAGTGCAGCACAGGAACAAGCTATTCAGCCTACAATTTGTGTACTAAACATGATGCCACGTTAATCTCCTCTGCCTGCAAATTAAACTCCTCTGCTGCAGTTCTGCTGAAAAATATCTGCAGACACTGCCTGAATTGCTGAGTATTTCAGCATTTTCAGTTTTAGATTTCCAGCATCTACTTGTTTTTTTCCCACTTTAAATTACTTCTCTTCATTTCCCCTTTATCCATTCTTGCTCTCTTTCCCCCACCATTAATAAAGCTGTAGTTCCTTCTCTTGACTCCCTTTCCAATGCACTGCTTGTAATTTATTCCTTACGTAGCTGTTGCTTCTGTCATCCTCCCACCCCACACACCCCACCCCCGGACCATCCACTTCCCCTGTCTTGCCACAGAGCTTTGCACCACATTTACTCAGAAAGGGCTTAATTAATGCAGACAACTATATCTGCAAAAGTAATCAGGATGGGTGAAGTTGCATACATTCGCTCAATTAAATGAACACCAATAATTTCTCTTGACTGACAACCAGTAAAGACTGTCATGTTGGACAAAGAGTAGGGTCTCAGTGTATTATGTAACCAATCAGATTGAAGAAGGCTGCAAACAAGTACGTCATAGTGACATGAGGAGATCGGAAGCTCTCTGGGCATTGAATTAACCTCTCCATTATATGTATTGCTGTCTGCTTGGAACGAGCATTTGTTTATTTTCACATGTCCATCCATGGCACAGTTAGGATGTTACCTCCTTCTCCTCTCCGTTGGGCTGTTTCAGCTGCAGAATGGTAAGTGCAAACTAACTTCACTATCATCGTGAGGTTTTTGTCAGTCTCACTCAGTGTTCGTGTATGAGCTTTAGGCTAAGCTCTGCATGTGAATAAGTTGTACTGAATGTTCGTCTTGTGAACAGCTAGTGGATTGTGTTGGTGTTTTGTTTTCACAGAATAAAAGCAGTCATTGCAAAAATAAATGCTAAACACTTCTCCAACTTACATTTTGAGTAGTTAATTTAAAAAAAATTAATCTCACAACTTTGCATTGTTCCAAAATTGATTATAAATAAATTCTGAACATATTTGACCCATATCGCTCCAAACATTCCTATCCATGTACCCATCCACATTTTTTTTTAATGTTGTTATTGTACCTGCCACAACTAACCTCCTCTAGCAGCTCATTCCATATACCCAACACCCACTGTGTGAGAACGTCGCCCCCTCGGGTTCCTATTGAATCTTTTCCCTCTTACCTTAAACCTACTGTATGTCATTTAATTCTCGATTCCCTACCCTAAACAAAAGCTTTGTGCATTTGCCCTATCTATTCTCATCATTATTTTATACACCTCTGTGAGATCATCCCTCAGCCTCCTGCTCTCCAAGGAATAAAATCCTAGCCTGCCCAACCTTTTCCTATAATTCAAGTCTTGGCAACATTCTTTGTAAATCTTCTTTGCACTCTTTCCAGCTTAACAACATCCTTCCTACAGCAGGGTGACAAAACTAAATGCAATACTCCAAGTGCGGCGTCACCAACGTCTTGTGCATCCCTAACATAACATCCCAACTTTTGTACTCTATTCCTTGAGTGATGAAGGCCAATGTGCCAAAATCCTTTGTTCACTGCCCTATATACCTGTAACAACACTTTCAGAAAACGATGTACTTCTATTCCTAGATCCCTCTGCTCTACAACACTCTCTAGGGCCCAAACGTTCATTAGGATACTCCTCCTTGGGTTGACTTCCTAAAGTACACACCACACACTTATCTGAATTAAACTCCATGAGCCACTCCTTGGCTCACTTGCTCAGATGATCAAGATATCGTAACAATATTTATGTAATTCTCCCATGAATTAACAAGGCTGACTATCCTTAATCAACCCTGGTCTTTCCATGCATATTTATCCTTCTGAATCCTCTCCAGTAACTTTCCTACAGCTTACTGGTCTATAGTTCCCAGGTTTTTCTTTGCAGCTCTTGTTGAGTAGATGTACAACATTAGCTACCCTCCAGTCTTCCAGCAGGATTCCTACAATTAATTCTCCAGCTTCCCACAGTGTCTGGGCGTCCAGCCGCGGGCGGCGCTGAACTTTAAACACCGCAGAGCCTGGGATCTCTCGCCGAGATCGCCAGTGTCGGAGCTCGGACTGGCGCGGCCCGTGGTCTCCAGACACTCCGAGCCGCTGAGAGTGTTCACCCCACGTGTTCACTCCATCATCCGGCAAGAGGGCCTGAAGCACTGGGCTGCCATAGCAGCGACTGCGGAGGCCTCAATAGGTCCGACTATGGGTGTACAGGGGATGGGACTGGACCTTTGCTGCCTTCCCCCACAGAGGGAACCATTGTGGGGGATGTTTTTATGTTTATTGTTAAATTCTGTTAAATTCTTTAATGTTGTGTCTTATCTTTATTAGTGTGCTGCAGTGGCAAGTCAAATTTCACTACACAAATTGATGTATGTGATAATAAATGTCCTTTGTATAAATGTCCTTTGTTGTATATTTGATCAGGCCCATGAGATTTATCTACCTTCAAAGATAGACACAAAATGCCAGAGTAACTCAGCAGGACAGGCAGCAACTTTGGATAGAAGGAATGGGTGACATTTTGTGATGAGATCCTTCTGAGACTGGGTCTACCTTCATATGTCTTAGGACATCCAATATCTCCTGGATTGCAACACGGTCTGTCCTCTAGACATCTCCATTAATAGTCCCAAGTTCCCTAATCTTCATCTGTTTCTCCACCATAAAAATGGTAAAAACAGAGGAGAAATATTAATTGAGTATCTAGCCCATCTTCTGCAGCTCCACACATAGATTACCACTTTGGTTTCTACGGGGCCCTATTCTCTCCATTGTACCATTTTCTCGCTAATATACATAAGATCTCTTTGGATTGTGCTTAGTGTTATCTCATGCCTCCTTTCTTTAACTTCCTTATTTTCTTTGTAAGCATGCTTCTCAGTCTCCGATACTCCACCAGGAATACACTGGGCCACAGTTGTCTTTACCTGACCCATTATTCCTTTTTCTTGACCAGAGCCTCAAATTCTTTCATCGTCCAGTGTTCCTTACTCCCACCTGCCTTATCCTTCACTCAAGATAAATGAATAGATATTTAAATAAATAATTATGTGAACATATAACAATCATATTTTAAAAAAAATGTAATCTGAAATAAACATTGCCAACTTAAGGAAAATGGTTGTGTGTATTTATGTTTAATTTTACTAAAATTAATAGCTTCTCCAAGGACACATTAATTAACCTGGTTTGAAAATGATCCAATAATATTTGATTCTCTTAATTAAAAATTTGCTCTACATGTATTTTACAAAATATCCAAATATCTAGCAGAAAATTTTAAATGAATAATTACACACTATTTTCCTGGTCTTATTACAATATAGTCGGTTCTGTGAAGGGGGGGTTGTTGTTATTGATCTTAGCTCTCCTCAACAGTTTTGTATTGATGGCAAGAAATCTCTAATCAATATATTAATTTAACCTGCCCTCATTAAGCACAGAGGAAATCACATACAGTGAAATTCTAGAGATCAGCTGAAATTGTTGACCCACTGTCCAATTCTTAATATGACATTATCCTTCCTGTTGTATTTAAATCAGATATTTGTGTCCTAATACAAATCATGTAGGATGATAATCAGCGGTTTGAAGTCTTTGGAAAAAGGTTCTACTGAAGTCATCAATGTTCGACAAATTCCGTTTGACAATCCCACTCCTATTACTCACACCGATTTGTCTCTTCCCCACTGTGGAAACAATGTTCGCATTACATCTAAGTTACTGACTTCCCACATGAATTATTTTTGGTTAAAAACATCGTGAGTACTGTTAAGGCACTGAATGAGATTTCTATGTAGTGCCTAAACCTCTGATTATTCAATATTATAAATGGTGTCAGGTTTTACACCAGGCAGTTGATCTATACCATTGTGCAATCATAAATGACAAGCAACAACCAATGTCCATAAAGTTCCAACAGAAGGCTCCAGCAGTTTTTAATCACAATGGGATCCCTGTGGTATGAGATTATTTCTTGCTGGTGGAGTCATATCCCTTGTCTAGTGTGCTCAGGAATGGAATGATTGAGTTGTGTTGCAATTAACTTTCTGCTCAACAAAGTACGTTTGAAATAACTTCACATAGAACATAAAACATAGACCAGCATGACCCAGGAACAGGCCCTTCAGCCCACATCTGTGCTGAATATGCTGCCAAGATAAACTAACCACATTGGTCAAACAGCTTTAATATAATGGCAACCTGAAGTAGATGTAATGCTTTGCTATTGTTTAAAATTCTTCCTAAGACAATTCTGCATTGGTTGCATTACCATAAAATAAAATATATTTTCATCTTAGGGGTTGACGATAATTTGTTTCCATTCCAGTTCTGAAGTGGCTGATGAGGTAATTGTGAGACTTGCATTCTCTGTCTGCAGTGGAACAGTATGTAGACAGACTGGATAGTCTGTGATGTAGTGTATTCTTTCCACCTCTTACACTGGGCATGTCAGTGATCCTGATGAAGAGAGATTCAAATGTTTATTGTCGCCCTGTATGTGTTCATTTCGAGTTCTCAAGTATTCCCGTGAATCGGTGGAGGTCACTTTTTTTTTCAAGGAAGCTTTGATAACAATCTTGAATCATTTCCTCTGTTAATCTAGTTATCTCTTGACAGACTTCATGTCTGTGACTGTTTCACCAGTTTAAAGTCAGGCATGAGAGTACTGTGACCTGCCTTTGGAATCAACTGAATGTAATTAAAGGCTGAGTTGTTGGCCTTGGAGAAGATGCTAATGATTATTTACTTATATTGCCAGTGGTCCTTAAGTATTTTTCAGCAACAGCATTGGCCATACCACCCAATTGCTTTGAGTTACATGTGGAATGTAGTCCAATGTTGATCATTGATCATTGCTGTTTTGTAGACCATGAGTTTTGTTCTGGAATTGAAACACACTTTTCTTCCAATGATCCATGACTACAGTGGCACACTGAATGTAATGGCGAATTTCATCCTTGATGTGTGCCTTTGGTGAGAGTTGGCACCTATGATATGTAAGTAGTCATATTTGAATGGCTCATCATGGACCTTAATTGTCGTAGGGTGGTGTTCTACGGCGAGGCAAGTTTTGATAGAGGAAGGGTTTCGACCCGAAACGTTGCCTATTTCCTTTGCTCCGTAGATGCTGCCTCACCTGCTGAGTTTCTCCAGCATTTTTGTCTACATTTGGTAGAGGACCTCCATTTTGCAGCAAAGGTAACTAGTAGAACTTAATCTGGAACTTAAAACTTCAAAAATACACACTAATAATAATAATAATAATAATAATAATAATAATAATAATAATAACTTTATTACGGACTCAAGGTCCAGACAAGGGGCAACACATTAAAAAATGCATTGCATCTCAAATATCATAAATATATATAAAATCATGGTAAATCACATAAAAACATCATAATTTATATATTTAAAAAAGTTAAAAATTTATATTAAAAAATGATCAATGTCATACAACGAGACAACGATACCAGTGTCTCCACAACTGGGATTCGTAACGTGTAGTGCTAACCCTTATGTTTGTCAAGGCCACAATAAGTACATTTTTAGAGTCATTTATCCTGCAAATGAATTTAAACATGTGGTGTCTTAGGATAGCTTCTAAAGTACTGACTCCTGCAGCCACAAACATATTACTGACACTATGGGGTGTGCAGTATGCTCTAAATAGTGACATCTTCACCACATCTGCACAAGCACCAAATTTACGCAAGAGGATATTCGCCTGTATATACAGCATGCGTTGTTGCCTATAAATATCCTCATCATCTGTCATTTGTTCTGTAACATTTGTTCATGTGACACTCATTGTCCATGCACCTACTTGCTAAGTAAAATTCCAGAGATAATCAAGCAAACCCCACAATCTCTAATCTAAAGATAGAAAATGCTGCATTCAGTAGTTCAGGTTGTATCTGTGGAAAGGGAAGTAGAATTAACAATTTAATTTAAAGACCCTCCTTCAGGATCCATGCTGTCTACACACCACTTTTGCGGATTGCATGTCTGCTCTACCTGCTTTAAACTCTTTTAATTTAACTTAAATAGTGTGTTTACGGGATATGGGCATCACTGCCAACACCACTATTAATTTCCCAGTCTTTATTGCCCCTTAGAAGATGGCAATGAGCTATCTTCTAGAGCTGCTGCATTCCTTCAACTGAAGACAACTAGGGCAGTCCTGGATATAGATCCAGTCAGAATAGTATGCACTTTGGAGAGTACCTGAAGATGGTTATTTTCATATGCCTGCAGTCTTTGTCCTTCTAAATGGTAAAAGTTGAGATTTGAACAAGTACTTTTAGAATAGTCCAAGTGAACAAATGCCCATAAAATCTAAACTATTGAAATTAGAGCCAAGATGGTGGGGCTATTGTAGGTATCTGCTCTTGCAGATAATTTGCAGGTGATGAATGAAATGAATGTTCAGGGTGATGGGTGTGGCGTTTATCAAGCCAGCTGCTTTTTTTGGATGCCATAAAGCAAACAAAGGCAGACACTGAAAATTTGAAATATCAATCAAAAGTGCTGGAAATACTCAGCAGCTTGGGCAGCAATCGCGATGGGAGAATCAGTTAATTCTTTGGGATGCTGATTTTTTTTTTACCAGATCTAAAAAAAAATAGGAAAACCAAGAAAACCTTTCCTAGTTCTTTTTTTTAAAATGTTTTTAAATATTTTTATTAGAAGCAGTGTACAGTAGTATAAACCACGGCATATGCCAAAATACATTTATTGTACATCTTCCATTTTAAATTTGACAAAGAAGAAATAGAAAAAGAGAGAAAGAGCAAGAAAGAGAGAAAGTGAAAGAAATAGTGAATGTGTAAACCCCTAAACTACCAAATAGTGTAGTCAAAGAGTGAATAAGTAAAAACCTAAAAAAGAATAAGAAGACCAAAACGAAAAATAATTTTTAAAAAATGACCATAAAGTGTTGATATACCTGCTTCATTTCTCACCACACCCATCACCCTGTCCGTGAATCGGTTTCATTCCAAAATTGTGTTGCACCATACTATACTAAAATTGCATGTTACCAGACTCAATGTTGTCTGTCCTGTTAGTGCCGGTTATTAAGGACAAAGCTGGTAAAGTAGGCAGTCTAAATAATTACAGGCCCATAGCTTTAGCCAGCATATTGTCAAAAGTCTTAGAAAGAGTTCTGCTGGATAGAATAAATGAGTTTGTTAACTCCACAGATAACCAGTTTGGCTTTAAAGCTGAACGTGGCACTGACTTATGCATATATGCCCTAAAGGAGATTGTAAACAAATATAGAGGCAAAAACTCTTCAATCCTTATGTGTTTTATTGATGCTACCAAAGCCTTTGACTGTGTTAATCACAGAAAGCTGTTTGGTAAAATGTGTCAAAGAGGGGTGCCTAAATACATTGTGAGAATACTGGCCTACTGGTATGCCCACCAGACTATGCAAATTAAATGGGGCAATAGGGTCTCAGCCCCATTTGGGGTTAGCAATGGTGTTAGACAAGGGCGAATTTTGTCCCCAGTCCTTTTTAATCTATATATTGATGATCTGTCCAAACAATTGAAAGCCTGTAACACTGGGTGCGTGATTGGTAATATTCTAGTGAACCATATTATGTATGCAGATGATCTTGTGGTCTTTAGTCCATCTAGCGCTGGTCTCCAGCAGCTCCTTACTACATGTTCCATGTATGGTTTGGAACATGACATTAAATATAATGTTAGTAAGAGTGCTGATGTGGTCTGTAGAACCAAAGCGGATAAAAGCCTAAAATGTCCTGATTTTAAATTGTATGACAACAATCTTAGTGTCTGTAATAAGATAAAATATCTAGGGCATATTATTACAGAACAAATGACAGATGATGAGTGTAGAGAAGGTACACAGACACCTTAAGGTCTTCACTACTTTATTAATCATACATCATATAGCCCTAGCTGTACATGGTCTGTCACGATCACTAGAGAGAGAGCTAGGGGCGTGTCGGTTACAATTATACTAACTGGTGGGGGAGTGCTTAGCATGGACATCGTCACTATCAATTAAAGGAGTATACACATATCATCTCCATCCTTCCTCTACCAAAACAAACAGTGAGTGACAGGGCGACCACGTCTCATGCGCTAGGGTAAATGCAAACAGTAAAGCACGGGAATACAGAATCACACATAATCGCCGTAACGGAGCGGCGGCCTGACCAGGCGACCAGACCAGGTCCGCACCTCACCATCACCTCCTTCCCTGATGGGAACAAGCGGGGACGACGCCAGGGCATGGTGGGGGCTACGGACAGGAGAACCCCTGGGCAACGAAGGCATCGGGGGGGACGGCGAAGAGAAGGACAAGGAAGCCGGAGAAAGCGGGACCGCAGCCGGGAGGCGGACAGGAGAAGGATGAGGGGCGAGGGGGTGACCCCAGAGGAACGGGCAAAGCACTGGTCCGCGATAGTGGCAGCGGGGGGGGCATACGGAGCCGCTGGGGGAGGGAGAGGCTCGTTCACGAGCCAGAGATGCTGGCGGGACCGGCGGCACACTCTGCCGTCGTGGTTGACAAGGTATGAAAGAGAGGGGCCGAGAGGCCTTCAGCACCTTGCAGTGGAGAGTGGCCCTCCCCACAGGAACAAGTACACCACCCCCATAGGCACGCAAAACAGCACTGTCTGTGGAAACGGGCTCATTATTTCTTATCTTCCTGAACAGGCTTGTTGACATAACATTAGCAGCAGCCCCCGTATCCACCTTAGCAGAGAAGGCCATGCCATTCACCGTGACTCGGACGGTCGGGTCATTTATCAGAGCAGCTGCACCTCGCAAGGAAAACACACTCAGTTCGCTCTGAGAAGAGTCAGAGTCAGACAGGGGGAGTTCATCATGCTGGAGATGGGAACCAGACATGGTATTATCACGTGTCAAGTAGCGAGACGGTTTCTGCTGTGGCTGTGCAGGGTTCCCACGGGAACGGCATGCTGCCGAGAAGTGGTTGGGCTTGTTGCAGAAATTACAGGTTTTCCCCAATGCTGGGCACACATTAGAATGGTGTGAAACAAAGTTACAATTCGGACATCGTTGAGGCGGTCTGAAGCCCATGGCAGGGCTTGCCCTCTGTCGCCGGGGAGCATTGTACTGGCGACCAGCAAGACTGGCTGCGTGGACCACAGAGTCAGGTACAGCTGAGGAGACAGCCTCAGCTAAACGAGAGGCATGCAACGCCTCATTGAATGTCAGATCAGGCTTACGCAGCAGCTCAGAGCGCAGCTTATCACCCCGAAGGCCAAAGACCAAGATGTCGCGGGTCAAAGTATCCGGGCTCAGGACATGCAGGTCACATCGGCAAGCCAGTTGGCGCAGCATGGCCACGAAATTGTCAATAGATTCCCCAGGTTTTTGGCATCAGGAGAACAGTTTGAAACGCTCTAAGATGTAGTTAGTGGGAAGGTCACACATCGCCGTAAATTTAGCAAGCAGACATAACGGGTCCTGGATATTCTCGCCCTGTCCATAGATGAATGACTCCGATCGCTCAAGCGCTTCGGGACCAGCTAGATTCAGCAGAAGGGAAGCCTTGACCGCGGGGGCCACAGCAGGGTGAGCGATTGTAACATAATGCTCAAAGTCACGTCGGAACACACTCCTGCAATGAGTGATGTCTGCATCAAAGACTAGGATGTCAGGTTTACGACAGGCAGAGCCATCACGGCACAGGGAGGGGGTACTGGGACTAAGAAAATAAAACGCGATAAACTGGAGATGCAGGAAGAAGAACTTCTGACGCCATGTAGAGAAGGTACACAGACACCTTAAGGTCTTCACTACTTTATTAATCATACATCATATAGCCCTAGCTGTACGTGGTCTGTCACGATCACCAGAGAGAGAACTAGGGGCGTGTGGGTTACAATTATACTAACTGGTGGGGGAGTGGTTAGCATGGACATCGTCACTATCAATTAAAGGTGTATACACATATCATCTACAATGAGGATATTTATAGGCAACGACGCATGCTGTATATACAGGCGAATATCCTCTTGCGTAAATTTGGTGCGTGTACAGATGTGGTGAAGATGTTGCTTTTTAGAGCATACTGCACACCCCTCTACACTGCGCACCTGTGGTCGAACTATTTAAAGACAAGTATGCAGAGACTAAAGGTGGCATATAACGATGCCATGAGAACACTGCTAAGGCAACCAAGATGGTGTAGTGCCAGTAATATGTTTGTGGCTGCAGGAGTCAGTACTTTAGAAGCTATTCTTAGACACCACATGTATAAATTAATTTGCTGGATAAATGACTCTAAAAATGTGCTTATTGTGGCCTTGAAAAACATAAGGGTTAACACTACACGCTATGAATCCCAGTTGTGGAGACACTGATATCGTTGTCTCGTTGTACAACATTGATCATTTTTTACTCTGGATTTTTAACTTAAGTATTGTGTTTTGTTTTTTTTAAAAATATAAATTATGATGTTTTTTATGTGATTTATCATGATTTTATATATATTTATGATATTTGATATGCAATGCATTTTTTTTAATGTAATGTTACCCATTGTCTGGACCTTGAGTCCGTAATAAAGTTATTATTATTATTATTATTATTATTATTATTATTATTATTATTATTATTATTATTATTATTATTCTTGTAATGAATCAATGAAAGGAGGCCATATCTTTAAAAATTGCTCTGATTTTCATGCTAAGACGAGTCTCATATCTTCAAGATGTGGCGTCTTAGACATGCTTGTAATCCACATTTTAAGAGTTGGGGTAGAATTTTTTTTACAAAATTTAAGTATAAGTTTTTTTGCCATTATCAGACCATAATTGAGGAAATGTCTTTGAAATATTGATAGCTCATCCTAGTTCTTAAGAAACATCATTGACCTAAAGCATTAATTCTGAATCTATCTCCACAAATCCTGCATCAAGAGTCAAGGATTTGAGGAGTCACAAGAAGAGTTGCTCACGACAGGATACCCACCCTCTGTAACCAGGTCATTTATTTGACCCACACGGTTGAATTTCTAACCAATTGGCACCCTAAGAAAATTGGTGCTGAGGGAAATTGTAATGATCGAGCTGTTGCAAATTTGCAACCTGTACATACAGTTAAAACTGCAGTTAAAACATGTCTATATCAATATTGTTTTCATGACCATTCTAGTTGAAAGATCAACACCTTGGTTAATCTGGGTCACCTCAGTTTTTATTTCACTTGAGGAGGAAAGAGAGTGAGAAAGTGCCATTCTTTCCACATCAATAATTTCCAACATGATTGAGGTGACCAGATCAAATTTAATTCATTTATCATGCATTTTTAGTTTAGCAAATATAATTTAGTGACGCGGTTTTATTAATCCATGATAGGCTGGAGGGTTTCTTTTTGTCATTTAACAAAAATTGTCATCAGGAACCAAGACATTATTAATTCTCCAAGGTTTCAGCATTAAAATCAATGAACACTTTTAAATTCAGTGACGAACCTCAGCATTATAATTGAATAGAGTTTAGTGATAGTGCAAGAATTTCAGTAAATTAAGTACCAAATCAGTGACAAAACAGTTAAGAGTCAAGAGTGTTTGCTATAAGCTATACTCCAGCATTTGCTTGATGAATGAGAACAATGAAATTAATACTTGCTGTAGTTTTACAGGCATATTAGATGCACCAACATAATTTAATACACTGTACAATAAATGATCAGTTTGGTGCAGAGGTAGGGTTGTGCTTAAGTTTGTGCAAGGTAATTCAAGAACCTGATGGTTGATGGAAAGAAGCTGTTCTTGAGCCTGGAGTTAATGGTTCTCAAGTTCCTGTATCTTCTTCAAGCGAGAAGAGAGCGTGGCCAGGTTGGTGTGAATCTTTGATGATATCAGCTGCTTTCCTGAGGTAGTTTTTCCTTCTATGGTGGGGAGGTCAGTACCCATGATGGACTGGGCAATGTTCACCACTCTCTGTGGCTTTCTTTGTACTTGAGAATGATGACACGTTGCATCACAGAAACAGGCCCTTTATCCAATCGAGTCCACACCAATCATCAACTACGAACTTACACGAAATGACCAGGCTAATCCTATTTTATTTTCCCCAAATTACTTACGGTGGCCCATGAACCGTCCAACCAAAACATTTTTGAGAAGGGGAGAAAACCAGCACACCTGTATGTAAAACCATACGGTCTGGGGATAGAGGGAAAGCCCCGAATAGGCAGGGCCCAAGGTTGGGATTGAACCTGGGTTACTGCAGCTGCGAGGCAGCAGGTCTACTAGTTACACCCGTGAACCACTCATTCACTGTGACCAAATGCGAAATCATGAGCAATTGCTTGTTCATTTAACTTCTAATAATGACTTCATTTTCCATTATGTGATGTTTGTTTTATATTTGCCAGTACAAATGCTGGAATCCGAATTACAGCAATGACTGCATTTCAAAACTATTTATTTAGTTGTAAAGTGCTTTGTAATATCCTCAGGTTACAGTGATGGATGGAGTAAATTTGGACTCCTGTGTTTTCCCTTGAGCTAGAAGCAAAACATGGTGAATAGTCCACCTGCGGGCATCACACTCATTCCTCTCACCCTGGCCAACTCTTTGAATGACTTCCCTCTGGAAGGCAACTCCGGACTGTCAAAGCTACCACAGCCAGATATAAAAACAATTTTTATCCACGAGTAGTTGCTCTACTCAACAGCCAAAAATCTGTAGCCTCCCTTTGATCTGGTATTTTGTTGGTTCACATGCTTGATCAATGGTGCTTTATCATTAATGTTTTACTGTTATTAATGTTTGGTGTTTTCTGAGTCATTCGTAGCTGTCACTGTATGTTGTTACTTGTGGGTGGAGCACCAAGGCAAATTCCTTGTATGTGAATATTTGGCCCATAAACTTACTTACTTATTTAGTCAAGGCAATGGATTGTAGGATTTCACATCCATATGGATCTAGAGGAAAACAGGGTTTTACAATCTTTTGCACTAGATTATACTGCAAGCTATCTTGGACTGAGAACCTGAATATGCCTTTCAAAGTGAATTAATCAGCCTGAAGAAGGTTCTCAACCCGAAAGGTCGCCCATTCCTTCTCTCCTGAGATGCCGCCTGTCCCACTGTGTTACTCCAGCATCTGTGTCTACAAGTAAATTAATCATCCTGGTCAGTTTCAGTTGACTCTTTTACAAGTTTACAAGTCTTCAAAGAAGCTCTTAAAACAAAAATGAATTTTACTAGGCGCAATGCATGTTATAAAAGCTTCTTATTGTTTTAATTTACCGGGTAATTTAAACGCTATGCACTCTCAGACTCATAAACGGTTCTGATACAATTTTAATGCCACTTTTGGTTATTTGTAGTTGGATTATTCACAGATGGTTGACTGGACATTCCTGTTTAAATGTTGTAATAAAATGAACTTCAGCTGCATTAGGATGAATACATCAAGCTAACAATGTTAAAACCAGCATGGAATATTTTAATGGGATGTTTTCAAAAAAAAAAAAGCTTAAAAAGCTAGCTGATTGCAATGGTTTGTAGATTGTTTGGTCTGCAAGAATCACTGTGAATAACAAGCTCAGTTTTATGCATAGTTTGCATTCACTTTAAAATAAAACCAGTACATTTTTTGATTTGATACAACTCTC
This sequence comes from Okamejei kenojei, assembly GCA_035221665.1. Lineage (NCBI taxonomy): Eukaryota > Metazoa > Chordata > Chondrichthyes > Rajiformes > Rajidae > Okamejei > Okamejei kenojei. The sequence goes on along the minus strand of CM069134.1, from coordinate 103,747,132 downwards.
TTCTTGAATATTCTCTGCACACTATAATGATCAATGTAATATGTCAACTTTAAAATAATGACAGAATCCAGACAGACAATTAATTTGAAATTCTAAAATTCACTATGTAGTAAAGAAGAGAATTAATCACACAAGTGGTTATTGAATAAAAGCTGATGCTTTCACAAAGCTTGGGATTTCAGTGCTTATGTTTGATGTGACATTGGCAGAGTCCAGTGTGGATGCAGCTGTGTGTGTGGAGAGGGATAGGTTGCTGGAAAGAAAACAAAATAATACACTGGATAGAAAATGAGGAGATATTTTACTTATAACTCTTGAAAAATATGATTGATAACCAATTTTCTCCTTGCTTATGGGGTAGGATAGGCACAAAAACACATCATATCATCAGTTGGCTTCAAGACAGTGAAAGATAATACATAATTCTTGTCGCTCTCCCTCTCCGTTTCTGCAAATATTTGCCAAGCTTGAAGTGCCCTTTTCAGGAGTGAGCTGAAACCTCAAAACATAAATAAATAAAACAAAGGCATTTTACAAGCAGCTGTGCTCAGACTACGTTATGAGATGACAGGTCATTTTGAAGGTTGTCATTATCTTACTTCAGCTCATCCTAGCAATAGACGCCATACACCTTTATAGTTGCAAAGAGCTTGCTCGTTAGATATTAACTAATTATTTAATTGTTGCAATTGTGGCGGGGACTCGCAGGAGTCCAGCCAAAAACTATTCGGACATGAGTTGTGTGCACTAGACATATTTATTCTTCTTTAATACAGCTCCCCACTCCTCACCTGACACAGGCATTGCCCGGCCTTAAATACCAACCCAGGCACCGACCCCGTGACTCGCACCTCCCCCACCAAGACGCCACCCTCTAGAGCTGATGGCCCCCCAGACCCACCCCCCCCAGAACCAGAGGCACCGAACTGGACATGAAGTCGCACGAGGCGGCCCAAACGCGTAGATACCATCCCATGCCCCGGCGGCTTACTCGGTTCAGAAGAATCTCCGGGAGCCCGAGACGGCGGTCGCCCGCGACGGGGAGGTTGTGCCACATGCACTGACTCGCTCAGGTTCAAGTGGGCCAGTTTCAAACGAGCCACAGACACCGTTTCATGCCCGCCTCCCATGTCCAAATCAAATATAGTAGGCCCGTCCCGCAGCACGCGAAAGGGACCTTCATACATCGCTGCAAGGGGGACCTCTGGGAGTCACGGCGAAGAAAAACGTACGGGCAGTCCACCAGCAGCAGTGGCACATGGGAAGGGGCCACTCCATGATACGACGTTGGGATAGGAGATAGGGCACCGACCCTCATCCGCAAGTGGATCAGCACCGATGGTGGGGGTTCCTGGGACCCAGCAGCAGCAGGGACAAACTCCCCGGGGACGGTGAGCGGAGCACCATATACCAACTCTGCAGAGGATGATGACAGATCCTCCTTGTGGGCCGTCCAAATCCCCAACAGAACCCATGGCAACTCGTCCATCCACCCAGAGCCTGTGAGACGAGCCTTCAGGGCGGCCTTCAGACAGCGGTGGAACCGCTGCACCAACCTATTTGCTTGGGGATGGTACACTGTCGCGTGGTGGAGCTGCATCTCCAACAGGCGGGCCATGGCGGACCACAGTTCAGATGCAAACTGGATGCCCCAGTTGGACGTGATGTGAAGTGGAACCCCAAAGCAGGCAATCCAGGATGCTACAATGGGCAGGAGCGCACAACTGTATTGAAGTGTCCGTGACCACATAAAACGGTCGACCACCGTAAGCAGGCGTGAAACACCCTCGTCGCGGGCATCCACCATCCCGGGCTCCCGGAGATTCTTCTGAACCAAGCAAGTCCCAGGGACGTGGGATGGTATCAACACGTTTGGGCTGCCTCGTGCGACGTCCTGTCCGGTTCGGTGCCTCTGGTTCTGGGGGGGGTGGAGGGTCATGTGGCGGCACCTGGTAGCAACTCAAGGTCACAATGAACCATTGGCTCTAGGGAGCGGCGTCTTGGTGGGGGAGGCGCAAGTCACGGGGTCGGTACCTAGGTTGGTACCAGGTGCCGCCACACAATATCATAAAATGTAGAATTAAAGGCAATTTCTTATGAAGTCACAGATTTTGGAGGGGCTGCAGAAGAAGCTTACCAGAAGGCTGCCTTGATTAAAGGGTATTAGCTACAAGGAAAGATTGGACAAACTTTGATTGGAGCACCAGAGGTTGTGGGGAGACTTGATAGAAGTATAAAATTATGACAGGCATAAATAGGGTGTACTGTCAGAACCTTTTTCCTAGGGTGGAAATGTCAAAGACTAGAGGGCAGAATTTTAAGGTGAAATAGGCAAAGTTTAAAGGAGACATGCATGGCATGTTTCTCACACAGTAGGTGGTGGATGTCAAGAATGCACTGCCAGAGGTGATGGTGGAGGGCATGATAGTGGATTTAAGGGACGTTTAGATAGGTACCTGGATATGCAGGGAATGGATGTGGATATGGATCACATGTTGGCAAAGGAGATTAGTTTATTTGGCAGTGTTCAGCACATTGTGGACCATCGGGTCTATAGCTGTGCTGTACTTTTCTATATCCTATAAACCACCCAGGCATAGTGCATAGCCATCGTTTTACTAAATACAAATAGAAGAGTTAAATCTTCTCTAAAAATGTTGGTGATGGATAAATTGGTTGCAATGTTTCATGGAAATGTGAGGGGTTGGCTCCATCTTCGAGACCTTGTGAAGTTTGTATTGACCCAATAACGCAATTGTAAATAATAATTCTAACTAGGACAAAATCATCAAAGGAAAATTCCTGCTTCTGGGAGGAAAATAAAACAGTTAATTCAAGAGCTCTCAGCAAAGACACAGCAAAGAAATGCCTGAAAAACCAAAGTGTTTCTAATATCACTAAAGGTCAAAAGGAAAAGTTGGCAGATATTAAAAACCAGAGCCTTTGAAACATCTTGAGGTTTCTAAATATAATTGCTTCTTCTTTCTTCTGCACATGTTGCTGACTGCGCCCTTTCAATATGTTTAAACAGGCATGTAATATTAAGACATACTAGGGCCTTTCCTGATTCTTCCACTGTAGACAGGATGGTTCTGATGCCAACTCACCAGCTGCAGAGGGGTGGGAGATTGCAACTTTCACGTGGTCCGTCCTGTTTCGACGAATGCAATTAACCCGGCGTGCACAATCAAGTAAGATCAAATAGAACAAGTTGTCCTACCACTTTAAGCTGTGCACGCCATACACAAGAAGAAGACCAGCTGCAGATGCGAGGTTCCACATCACCTTAGAAAGGCAAGGGAACAATAGATGAGGTTTCCCGGTTATCTGCAGGCATGGGTAAGCCTGCATTTGCAAAGTCTGGATACAGTTTCTGTTCCATTCCTGATTTCCATCATCTGCACTATTATGCTTTTGAAAGAAGGCAAGAAGTATGCATTAGCACTTTACATAAATATTTAAATGTCCATGGTTGTTAGGATAATTTCAAACACACTTTAAATAGCTATATGGAACTTAAATAAATAACATAGCTAAACATTCACAAGTAGTTATCAAAGTAAAAATAATGAATCTATATTAAGACTGCATTGAAAGATGAAAACTACTATTATTTTGCAGTTTATTACAATTTCTATCAAATAAAATATTGTTAAAACTAAATTGCTGCAATCCATTATCTATGCACATCATCATCCTAGTTGAAAACATCAAAGGGCACAGTGTCTTACACTGCTATGTACGACAGTGATCGCAACTTCAACTGAAGTGTGGATGGTCGTTGGCTTGCTAGGAACTCATCTGCCCTTTAACAGGTATTGTTTTTGGTCCTGCTGGGGGTCCACAGCCCCCTTCTCACCTGTCAAACCAGGTGGGGGAGACAGTTTAGTCGCCGACTGTCCGACCATGGAGCAGGTAGCACGGGTTTACATAGTACCTGTGGTGTTGGGAACTCCCCCCAACCTGCCTTAATTTCCCTTGAATTGACATGCTGGGCCTTTCCACAAGGCATTTAAGGGTCATCTTGGGGAGTCTGGAACCATATCAAGGCTAGGCTAGACTATGCACAACATGAGTATAATTTATTACTGCAATATTTTATTTCAAATTGTTATTTAAATGATTTGATGATCTCACAAACATTATTGTAAAAACAGTTGTAAGTACTGCATTGTGATTGGCATCAATTGCAATATTAGATTTTATTAACACAGAGTTCATGGACTAAACTCTTGAAATCCATTGTTAATTCTAGACTAACAGTTCAAATCCTAAGATTAATTTTAAATTCAATTAACAATCTGGACTTTAAAAAACCTGGCAAATGTTAGGAATATATACGACAAAATTAGCAGATTGGATTTTGACTTTAATCATAAACCGATACGGCACAAAAGCAGGCCCTTTGACCCATCATGTTCATACCATCCATTGTACCTGTCTACTTTAATCCCATTTATTCATGTTGGATCAATACAGATCAGTAACCTTCCATGCTTGACAGTTCAAGTATTTGTCCAGATGTTTCTTGTAAGTTTTTAGAGTATTCCACAACCTCTTGTTGAAGAGCGTCCACAACCTCTTCAGATAGCAAATTCCAGACCATCCTCCCTCTGTGTGAAAGAAATCCTCCAAAAATCTCCTCTAAGCCTCCTAACTCTCATCTGAAATCAATGGGGAAAAAATATTTGTAATACTTATCCTTTCTATCCCTCTCATAATTTTATATTCCTTTATCAGGTCAACACGCAGCCTCTACCACAGCAAGGAAGCACACCGGCCTAACACGTTTCTCCTTATAATTGAAATGCTAGAATCCAGGCAACATCCTGATGAATCCCCTCTGCATGGGCAATCACATCCTTCCTAAAGTGTGCGACAAGACCTGCACCTAATTAATGTTTTATACTGTAGAGCTGCAGCATTACATCCCTGTTCTTATATTTCCTTTGGGGAGAAAAACTGTCATGCTTACCTGGCCTAGCCTTGATATAATTCCAGACTCACCAAGATGACGCTTAAATGCCTTCTGGAAAGGCCCAGAATGTCAATTCAAGGGAAATTAAGGAAGGACGATCAATGCTGGGTATTTTTTTATCAGATTGCAAATGAATAAGTAAATATAAAATATAGAACTCACAGAAGCCACAAGGTAATCTTCCATGGCAATTGAATGGAAATCCTTGAAGTTCCTCAGTATCCCCACCCTTCTCACATCATTAAGGGCCTGTCCCACCATACGAGTTTGCCCAAGAGCTCTCCCGATTTAAAAAAAAAATCAAACTCGTGGTAAGTACGTAGAATGTACGTAGCGGGTACGTCGGAGCTCTGGACGTTTCTTAGCGGCTTGTAATGTTAACGGCAGGTACTTGGGAAACGCGGTAAGCTTGTGATGTTTTTTCAACGTTGAAAAATTTCCACGAGAGCCCCGAGTACCTATGAGCGGCTATTACCATAATTCTCCGAGTTCGAATCAGGGGAAACTCGGGAGAACTCTTGAATTACCTCGTACAGTGGGACACGCCCTTTCGTCCAACAGGGATCTGTGGAAGCCTTGCAATATTTTGAGACTAGTGAGCTTTTAACTAACAATTATTTGCTCATGTGGCTACATACATTATACCACAGGTGACATTTAAACAAGTCTACCAGAACTATTATGCATTTTAAGTTGGCTGTGTCGTTGGAGGTGTGTATTTAGAGCCACCCTACCCCTATTGTATATTAGAGAGAAGCTGGAGTTGGGTTACACTGTCATTCTGCAAATCATTTAAGGACCAATCCTATGGGGTTCGAGTTGAATAGGGAGCCTGTGTAAGATCAGCAAAGGTGTTTAGATTTGTGCTTGTTCATCAGAGCTGCTGACAAGGTTTTTCAACAGACTGTGTGGAGGTTGCACTTTCACCTTGTGACTGCATGGCGTTCTCTCACATTTCAGAATTATGTTGTTTATTTGGACATTGCACATTGGCCCTGGTGTGTCAATGAGTGATGGGATCTGGGGGCTGAGGATAGTAGATGGTAATGTGGGAATAATAAAATGGATTAGAGTAATATTAGTGCAAAAATGGGCTGCTAATGGTCAGTACTTTTACAAGGTGGGCTGAAGGGCCTATTCCCGTGCTGTTTCTATGAATCGATTCATATATTTTTAGGAGATAACAACCCAGAAACCTTCAAATGGCACAATGCCTTAACAGGAAGACCACAGCTTAAAAGGTGCAGGATGTCTCATTGCGAACCAGCAGTGCATTCAAATTGTTCTTGTTATCTGTTGTGTTATCGGTAACATGCAAATACCATTTCCCGTGTTCATCCAACCGGCTAACTGTATTTATTTGTATAACACCAAATAATGTGGAAAATACATTCATTTTTTACAGAGCAGCTAAAGGTCTCCCAAGAGTGGCGGTAAACTGCTTGATAAATTGTGTTTTTTATTTATTTATGGTACATCTGGCTCCGGTCTTCCTAAGTTCTCCAGACATCATGTTCTTGCCCCTGCTGTTGTTAATACTGCACATCTGCAGCTACCGTTGTCTGTTCTATTTACATGAGTCCAGCTGACACAGAGATACACAAGCCTTGTTTTCTAATCACTCTGACCCACATTTCTTACTCCCACCATACCTGTTCTCACTCATGCTCATCCATCTTCCATCTGGCTCCCTCCCAAGTATTTAGAGCATGCTGCAGCCATGTGTCCTCTGTTCCCATTGGGCCAAAACTCAAACCAACAGCATTTTATCTATGCCACACAACCAACAAGCTAGACAGGATATGTTCAATGAGAAAGAGATGCAAAACAAACAGGACTAAAAGCAAAAATTGTTGGAAATACTCAGCAGGCCCGGCAGTGCAGAGAGAGGCAGAGATAATGATTCAAGTCACTAGCCCTTCATCAGACCTGGACAAGCAGGCGGCTGTTATGGAGAACCACTCAGACTGTCAGTTCTATTTTAATCAGAAGCTTTACTGTAAAAGCTGACTTATAGAGTCACAGGGTCCTAGAGTCATACAGCACAGAAATAGGCCCTTTGGCTCAATTTGCCCATGACAACCAAGGTGCCCATCTTCACTAGTCCCAACTGCCCACGTTTGGGACATATCCCTCTAAACCTTTCCTGTCCATGTACCTGTCCAATGTCTTTTAAATGTTGTTATAGCATCTACATCAATTACCTCCTCTGGCAGCTTATTCCATGTACCCGCCACCCTTTGTGTGAAAAGGTTTTCCCTTTAGATTTCTAATAACAGTTTTCCCTCTCACCATCAACCTATGTCCTCTGATTCTTGATTCCCCATACTCTGGTTAAAAACACAACCCTACCTGTTCCCCTCATGAACCTATACATCTCTCACCTTCCTAACACCTATGCCCTTTTAGTTTTTGATTCCCCTATGCTGGGAAAAAGACTGTGCATTTGCCTTATCTATTCCCATCATGATTTTGTGCACCTCTGTGAGATCATCCCTCAATCTCCTGCACCCCAAGGAATAAAGTCCAACCTCTCCCTGCAGCTCAGGCCTTCAAATCTTGGCAAGATCCTTGTAAATCTTCTCTGCATTCTTTCCAGCTTAACAACATCTTTGCTACAGCAAGGTGACCATAACTGAAGAGAATAGTCCAAATATGACCTCACCAAAACCTTGTAGAACGGTAACATGATATCCCAACTTCCATGATCAATACCTTGATTGATGCAGGGTAATGTGCCAAAAGCCTTCTTGGCCACCCTATCTACCTGTGACACCACTTTCAAGAAACCATGCACTTACAGTCCTCGATGCTCCCCAGAACTCCACCATTCACTATGAAGGTCCTGCCCTGGCTTGGCTTCCCATAATGCAACACCTCATACTTATCCTCATTATACATCCCACATGCCCAACTGATTAAGGTCCTGCTGCAATCTTTGATAACCATATTTGCTATCATCATCATATACGTATTAAAAGACTGATCTTGAACGTGCATATATGTGTATATGTGGTTGTCTTTACATCTTCACAAAAACACCATGCGGTAACAATTACATTTTTACATATTCTGATTGACATTTTTCCCATCTAGGCAGAGATCACCTCAACTGAACATGTTATGCTTTATTTACTCTTACTGATTAAAAGTAAGTAAGAAGTTTAAAAACATCAAAATAATTTAAAACGACCAACTGATGACGTCACAATGGCTCGGCTCAGAACCGTCTCACGCACAGAATCGTCAGCATGCTTTGAGTCATGTCACACGCCCCCCTTGACCCCTCCCCCCCCACCGGGTTATTCACAATCCCCCCCAGGTTATTCATACCACCAACCTCTCACCCCTGGGTTATTCACAACCCCCCCCCCCCCAGGTTTTTCACACTCCCCCACCCCCAGGTTATTCACAACCCCCCTCCAGGTTATTCACACCCCCCACCCCCGTTATTCACACACCCCCTCAATTATTGACAACCCCTGCTGCCTCAATATTGCAGCCAACAACCCCCCTCCCTCTCTACCCCTTACTGATTAAAGTTTAAAAAGGTCAAAAGACTTTCAATTTAAAACAACCAGCTTTCAGTGATGATGTCACAATGGCTCGGCAAGCAGTGATCAGCTTCACTGAAGATTTCCTCCTATATTTCACGTTATTTGCAATAAAAGCTTTAAAAATGCCAACTTTCACAAGATTTTTACATATTCTGATTCACATTTTCCCCCAGAGACCACCTTCACTGAACATTTTATGCTTTATTTATCGACTTATTACTGATTACAGATTAAAATAATCAAAAGTGAATTTAAAAAGACCAGCTTCAACTGATTTCATCCTATATTTCACGTTATTCGCAATGAAAGCTTTAAAAATGCCAACTTTCATGAGATTTTTACTGTTAAAATCATTCCTGCCAGCTTCCAACACATTTGCAACACAGGAACACTCTGAACTTTTCACCTCACAGAAGGGGGAGGGCAAATTGCTATTGCAACACGCAGGGCAAGTGCAATTGGAATATTTTTAAAGCCCACTTCCGAGGGAGGCTGAGGAGGCTGGAATCTTACATTTGGGAATGGCTTGAGTTGGAGGACCATACCTCCCGTGGGAGCTACGGGTAGGGGATGTGATGGTTGGGGGAGCAGACCCAATGGGTCTGCACTTTGTCTAGTCTACAATAACACCCACTTTTGTGTCATCTGCAAACTTACTAATTCTTTCTTGAACATTCTCATCCAAATCATTAATATAAACCACAAACAGCATTGGGCCCAGCTCTGATCCCTGAGGCACACCACTAATAACAAACCTCCAGTCCAAAAGGCAACCTTCCACATTCATCCTCTGCTTCCTTCCATGAAGGCAATTCTCCAGCCATTCAGCTAGATCACTATTCATCTTGCATTGCTCGCATTGTCAATACTGCTGTTGGCTAGATGGGGATGTCCAGGCTGCTCTTGCTCCCATAATTTTGGAGCAATGTTCTGCAGGTGCAGAGAGAAAATGCTGGAGATGGTCTTCAGTGTAAGCAGGTAGAGGACCGCGTGAATTTTGCAAAGAAGGCGTACCACGTGAAGGATGTAATCTCCCACCCCCATGAGGGTGAGCAAGTAGGTGCATAGAATAAGAGTGCTCTTCCAGCTTTACATTAGACTCCTGTCTTTATCTGACAGCTTTTTGTCTCCTTTTCGAAAAGAGGAAGAAACATTCTTGATATTGGACACACCTTTAAGTGACTGTGGTGGGGTGGTAAAAGAGAGACTGCAGATGCTGGAATCTGAAACAACAAATAATCTGCTGGAGGGACTCAACCGGTCAAGCAGCATCTGTTGTGGAAAATGGACAGTCAGCATCTGAACAGTTTGAGAGTTAATGTTTCAGACTGATGTCCTTTCATTACAACCTGCTCTTCAGCTAGTCCTATAGACGTGGCCGATTGGCAGGCAACATGGATGGTAGTATGACCATGGATGGAGGCCATGGGGTTCTGGCTCTCAGCTACCCCTGGTTACTGTGAACTGGCCAGTTCCAGCACAGTTGGTGGCATCTGTCTAACCGCTGGAGATCTGCAAACTATTGCGTTGCTTCCGGGCAGGTTTTTCAACAGTTACAGCCTGTGCTAAGGTGCTGTGCCCTGTCTCCCCATCAGGAAATAAAATTGTATGCAGTATATATCACATTTTATTACAGAGAAAAAAAGCTATTGTGCACATTTTTCACTAATGTTTCTCGCAAGACCAAGTCCCAATTAAAATTGGGCATGTCCTTTTGTTAAAACATAAATGTTAGTCCTTTCTGAGAAAATAATGATGCAGTCATCAGTGGGAATGGGAAAGCAACTTATTTGTCCCTCATGCTCCAATAGAAAAATAAAGCAAGACGTCACTGGGCAATATATTCAACAGTTGAAGAGCTGGAAGAAAATCACCTTATAAAAAGCAGACCTCTTCCAGATCAATACAAGAGGAATATTTTCATCTGTGATTTATCCACGGATATCCACAGCTTGGTCCAGAGTGTCAGAGGACCAGTATGAATCTTAAAGTAGTCCAGATATCTGCATTTCCATGGAGACCTACAGTGACAGTGGCCAGCACTGAGGAAAAAGCAATAGCTCAGTTAAAGTTAACCATTTCATTCCCATTACCATCATACAAATGAAGAAAATTTGATCTATTGTCATCTTCAGTTGTTCCTTATGAATTCCCTTTCTCTCTTCTCCTGACCACATTATAATGGGTCACCAATTTTATGGTACTTGTAGGGCTCACCAGCAACAAGAGTAACTGACTCTTAAGAAGGGAACTGACTTCAAGCCTCATGCTTTATTCTAATGAAATAATATTTCTCTAATGTTAGCAGCTGAAGAGGTCCAAGTTATCAATGAACCAGCTAAGAGGTGATGCCAGGGGAAAAAAAGATAAATTGCCCATTTTTAGATTAAAATTAACATTGAAATTGCAGGTGTAAGTTCAGCATGCTTCCTTTTGAGTATTTTCACACTGAGTCCAGAATTATTACTTGTACACAGCTGATTGGTGGGGTGGAAGATTGCAACCTTCACTGTTTCGACTAATACAATCAACTCGACGTGCACAAACGGAAGATCAAGTAGAACAAGTTGTCCTACAACTTTAGGCTGTGCACTCCACACGAAAGAAGAAGAAGCTGATTGGTTTGTTCTGTTCTAACTGAGCAGCATGAGTAGTTTGGAGTTTGAGTGGAGAAACTAAATTGAACAAAAAAACCTGTGTGTAAAATACTTGAGAAATGAATGATAATAATCTGTTCCACCTTGCCCCGAACAATTGATTCTTTCAAATGCAAATTGTGTCCGTTTTTTTCCTGAAAACACAATTTTATACCACGTGAAGATTAAGAAATAACAAGAATGATTGGGGTATTTGGATAACAAAGTGCTGCACCACCTTTTGTAATCTTTAGATTTGATGCTGATTAATTGATAAAAAATTTCAGTTGTATAAGGTGAATTAGACGTATGTTTGCCTTTATAGCTGTTTGTCATTTCCTGCTCCTCTTCCTTCTAAACCGAGTAGAAAATCATAACTCCGAATCTGGCCCCTGGTGTATCACAGGCCCAGTGTTGGCATTATGAAGCATGTATAACACTGAACCGTGCAGTTTCCCCACAATAAACATCTAATTTCTTAATATTTCAGGTGTGAATTGTGAAGAGCACAAGAATATTGACTCTGCAATTAAACGTCAGGATGTAGTCAGACTGAGATGTGCATATCCTCGGACGGGCAAGATGATTCAGCTGTCCTGGGAGAAGATTGTAAATGGTGTGAAGCACAACATTGCTGTATATAACCCTCAATTTGGAGAGAACATATTTCCTCCATATAACCAAAGTGTTAAATTTTTGTCATCATTCATCAATGGAGATATTATGTTGAAAGCTTCAGCTGCAGATGAGGGCATTTATCAATGTTCCATTAACACTTTTCCTGATGGCAAATTGCTGAAAAAAATTCAAATAATGAACCCAGGTAAGATATTATGCTTTAATCTATAGTCTGATTTTCTCTGCTGAGGGTGGTAGTGTTGAGTGGTTAAAGCAATCAGTTGAGTTGTTAAAGCAATCAAAAAACAACTCTGCTTCCCATTTCCCTAAATGTATCATTGTACTTAACAAGGAACTACTTGAACAAGGAATCAGGAGGTATTAAAGGGACAATGAAATGTCCTGGCCAAGTAGGATTAAAATGAATCCCATGGCATTTCATATATAAATAAAAAAGTAAGAAGTAACTGGGGAAAGGTCAGGAACGCTGAAGGACAAATGAGGGAATTTATGTTTAGAGCAAGACGAAGTGGGTCACCAAGGAGAAGGGCATGAATGGTACCAAGATCAGAGAGGCAGATCTAATATCAAATCAAAAGAGGTATTGGGTCTCGTGAACAATATTAAGGTGGATAAACCACAGAGCCTAAGGGGATCCAGCCCATGCTATTGAAAGAGGCAAAAGTAGAGATTTATGGGACTTTGACATATCTTTGTATCCTATTCAGCCACAGACTAGGTCCTAAAGTAGTAAAGTAAAATAGCAGCACATTTGGAAAGTGGTGAAATCATTGGACAAAGTCAGCATGGATTTACAAAAGGTAAATCATGTCTGACGAATCTTGTGGAATTTTTCGAGGATGTAACTAGTAGCGTGGATAAGGGAGAACCAGTGGATGTGGTATATCTGGACTTCCAGAAGGCTTTTGACAAGGTCCCACATAAGAGATTAGTATACAAACTTAAAGCATACGGTATTAGGGGTTCAGTATTGATGTGGATAGAGAACTGGCTGGCAAACAGGAAGCAAAGAGTAGGAGTAAACGGGTCCTTTTCACAATGGCAGGCAGTAACTAGTGGGGTACCGCAGGGCTCAGTGCTGGGACCCCAGCTGTTTACAATATATATTAATGATCTGGATGAGGGAATTGAAGGCAATATCTCCAAGTTTGCGGATGACACTAAGCTGGGGGGCAGTGTTCGCTGTGAGGAGGATGCTAGGAGACTGCAAGGTGACTTGGATAGGCTGGGTGAGTGGGCAAATGTTTGGCAGATGCAGTATAATGTGGATAAATGTGAGGTTATCCACTTTGGTGGCAAAAACAGGAAAGCAGACTATTATTTAAATGGTGGCCGATTAGGAAAAGGGGAGATGCAGCGAGACCTGGGTGTCATGGTACACCAGTCATTGAAAGTAGGCATGCAGGTGCAGCAGGCAGTGAAAAAAGCGAATGGTATGTTAGCTTTCATAGCAAAAGGATTTGAGTACAGGAGCAGGGAGGTTCTACTTCAGTTGTACAGGGTCTTGGTGAGACCACACCTGGAGTATTGCTTACAGTTTTGGTCTCCAAATCTGAGGAAGGACATTATTGCCATAGAGGGAGTGCAGAGAAGGTTCACCAGACTGATTCCTGGGATGTCAGGACTGTCTTATGAAGAAAGACTGGATAGACTCGGTTTATACTCTCTGGAATTTAGGAGATTGAGAGGGGATCTTATAGAAACTTACAAAATTCTTAAGGGGTTGGACAGGCTAGATGCAGGAAGATTGTTCCCGATGTTGGGGAAGTCCAGGACAAGGGGTCACAGCTTAAGGGTAAGGGGGAAATCCTTTAAGACCGAGATGAGAAAGACTTTTTTCACACAGAGAGTGGTGAGTCTCTGGAACTCTCTGCCACAGAGGGTAGTTGAGGCCAGTTCATTGGCTATATTTAAGAGTGAGTTGGATGTGGCCCTTGTGGCTAAGGGGATCAGAGGGTATGGAGAGAAGGCAGGTACGGGATACTGAGTTGGATGATCAGCCATGATCATATTGAATGGCGGTGCAGGCTCGAAGGGCTGAATGGCCTACTCCTGCACCTAATTTCTATGTTTCTATGTTAAAGATTAGACAATGCTGTTTTCTGTTTAAGAAGGGTAGTAGTCAAACAAGGAAATTATAGGCTGGTGAGACTTACATCAGGGTAGAATTATCCTCTCTGAGTATTCTTCATTTAAAGCAAAATACTTTCCATTCCTTTTAGAAACATTTTCTCATCTTTTGTCATATTCAATTTAAGTCTTTTATCATTTAATTATACTTAGGTTTGAGTTTGAGTTTCAATAAGTTTATTGGTCAAGTATTCACATACACGGAATTTGTCTTGGTGCTCCACCCGCAAGTGACAATATGATGGAAAAGGTGAGGACAGACTCTATGATGGCTGTATATAATTGGACCATCGTTACCTGTGGCAGATTGTGCTTCCTCAGCTGCCGCAGGAAGTATATCCTCTGTTGTGCCTTTTTGACTGTGGAGTCGATGGTGGCCCCCCATTTAAGGTCCTTGGAGATGATGGTTCCCAGGAACAAAAGACTCCACAGATGTGACTGTGGTGTGTTGATAGGAAGTGGGGTGAGGGGAGGGGGAGCATCTACAAACAATTCCACTGTCTTAAGGGCATTGAGCTCCAGGTTGTTGCGATGGCACCAGGACGCCAGCTGTGTCACTTCCTGTCTGTAGGCAGATCCCTCCCCATCCTGGATCAGTCCAATCAGGGTTGTGTCGTCCGCAAACTTGAGAAGCTTGACAGAGGAGTCAGTGGAGGTGCAGTCATTGTTGTAGAGAGAGTAGAAGAGAGAGGAGAGTACGCAGCCTTGCGGTGCTCCTATGCTGAGGGTCTGCGGGTCCGAGATGTGCTTTCCCAGCTTCACATGCTGCTTCCTGTCCGTCAGGAAGCTGGTGATCCACCGACAGAGGGGTTCAGGCACAGTCAACTGGGAAAGTATGGAGTGTCGTTGCTCTGGCACAATGGTGTTGGATGCAGATCTAAAATCCTCGCATAGGTCCTCTGGCGATCCAGGTGCTGGTGGATGAAGTGCAGGCCCAGGTTGACTGCATCATCCACAGATCTATTGACCCAATATGCAAACTGCAGATGGTCCAGCAGGGGGTTTGTGATATTTTTCAGCTTGGCCAGCACAAGCGTTCAAGGGTCTACATGACTACAGACGTCAGTGCAACAGGCCTGTAGTCATTAAGACCAGTAATCTTTGCCTTTTTTTTACATGGACAATAATGGAGACTTTGAAACATAGAAACATAGAAAATAGGCGCAGGAGCAGGCCATTCAGCCCTTCGAGCCTGCACCGTCATTCAATATGATCATGGCTGATCATCCAACTCAGTATCCCGTACCTGCCTTCTCTCCATACCCCCTGATCCCTCTAGCCACAAGGGCCACATCTAACTCCCTCTTAAATATAGCCAATGAACTGGCCTCAACTACCTTCTGTGGCAGAGAATTCCAGAGACTCACCATTCTCTGTGTGAAAAATGTTTTTCTCATCTCGGACCTAAAAGATTTCCCCCTTATCCTTAAACTGTGACCCCTTGTTCTGGACTTCCCCAACATCGGGAGCAATCTTCCTGCATCTAGCCTGTCCAACCCCTTAAGAATTTTGTAAGTTTCTTTAAGATTCCCCTTCAATCTTCTAAATTCTAGCAAGTGAAGCAGGCATGGATAGTACGGGTTTGCAGGGACTGGTTGAAAATGTCTGTGTAGGTGCCAGTTGTTCGGCACAGTGCTTGAAAATAGAGGGGAAACATTATCTGGTCCTGGAATTTTTGCAGTCAGGCTGTAATTGGGTGTTAGTATATTCCTTATGATTTCCTTTGATGTCTCGTATCCTGGTTTCATTGCACACATCACCCTAGAGTTTATTTAACACCTGCACTAGGACAGTACAAATGTAGATTGCCCATAAAATTTGATGTACTAATTTAGCTAAAATTAAATTCCTCTAAAATGAGCGCTATGTCTGTGTCATGAATCTTTTGCACAGGCACATTTTTAAAGTCAGGATAAATATTCTAATGGGGCAACATTAGCAGCAAAAAACTGCCCTTATTCTTGCTTTGAGTTGATGGTTGATGCTTGGCTCTCATTCACCCAGAGCTGAAAAGTGAACCAGTATTTATACCCTGTAACTCTGATCTCACTCCCCATCCCCCCACTCATAACAAAGACAGAGTCCCCCTTGTCCTCACCTTCCACCCCATGAGCCATCACATACAACAAATAATCCTCCGACATTTACGCCACCTCCAACGGGATCCCACCACTAGCCACATCTTCCCATCTCCTCTCCTTTCGGCTTTCCGCAGAGACCGCTCCCTCCGTAACTCCCTGGTCAATTTGTCCCTTCCCTTCCAAACCACCCAATCTCCTGGCACTTTCCCTTGGAACTGCAGGAAATGGTACACTTGTTGCTTTACCTCCCCCCTTGACTCCATCCAAGGACCCAAGCAATCTTTTCAGGTGCTCTAGGTGTCAGCTGCTCTACATCGGTGAGACCAAGCGTAATCTCCAGGTGGCTCAGCACTTTATCTCCCCCTCCCATTCCAAATCCGACCTTTCTGTCCTGGGCCTCCTCCATGGCCAGAGTAAGGCCCACTGTAAATTGGAGGAACAGCACCTCATATTTCGCTTGGGTAGTTTACACCCCAGCGGTATGAACATTGACTTCTCCAATTTTAGGTAGTCCCTGCTTTCTCCTTCTTTCCCCTCCCCTTCCCAGCTTTCCCACAGTGGGCTAAAATTGGAGATCTTCCACTACCTAAAATTGGACAACTTCCTTTCCTCTTCCCTCCCCCCCCCCCAACCCCCCCACCCCCACATTAGTCTGAAGAAGGGTCTCAACCCAAATCGTCGCCTATTTCCTTCACTCCATAGATGCTGCCTCACCCGCCGAGTTTCTCCAGCATTTTTGTCTATCTCAGAGTTATTTGAATTGTTTTCATATTATTCCATATTTGGAAATTGGCAACTGTGAATGTTGAGTGAGATAGAAACAAAGCCCATCACTGTCAAAAACCCGCTGAGACCTATTTCTGTAGGCTGTTTAGTTTTGGTTTCTGATTCACATGGTCATGTAATGATACATTGTTCAAAACTATTTAACTTCTATCTTTTAATTGTAAATAGCATTTGGCTGCTTCCTGAAAACTGAGCTGTACCAAGCTGACTTTTGATCCTTTTTATTCATTAAAAGTAATGGAAAATAAATGTCAAATAATTGGAAAGATGTATTCTGCAGCAACTGATATATCTCTGTCCACCTCGATACAAATCTAAATTGTTTCTGTCTCTCGTATGCATTGATTCCTTCTGTTAAAGGGAGCTGAATCCAGTAGACTTCAACATGTCTTTTCCATCATCTTTAATTCCTTTCTCATTTCCTTAGTTTTAAATGTACAATATTATAAGCTACTTATCACTCAACAACAAAGGCAATTGAAGACTCTAGCAATCTGTCATTAGTCATTAGTCATTTTTTTTTTTGTCTGCTTTGTCTCACATAATAATGATCACTTAAACCACATTGGTAGAACACAATGAGATTGTGAATCCTATGTAAAGAAGTAAAATATTGAAGTTGGAGGAGTTAGAAGAATGGGAATTATTTCCATTTGAGACTGATATCCACAACTGGCATTAACACATTCCCAATTACATCTGTCTCAATTATGGTGTTTCAGACATCAATTTCTTCCTTTCAAGCATGCTGAAACATAGCAGTGAGTTATCATCAGATACATTAAGGTTGAGCACAAGGCAAAGTAAAGGGACATAAGAAGTAATCTTAGAGAAGTAATAATTAACATAGTTAATAAAATCTTTAGACAATGAATATTTTTTCAGCTCTTGTCGTGGTGTTGTGAACTTGGAAGAGGGAATGGCTGCTTGATTATTGGCTTACCATTGTGTATTGCATTAACATTGTGGTGATCCTCATTTTTGGACAGCCTGTGTGGAGGGGAGAGGGTAGGGCCAAAGATGTCCTGGTTGGGTTGCTCCCGAGCCTGGCCAAGCTGGCCATCTGCGAGTCATGGAGCAGGCGAAAGAAGGCTCTGCCCGAGCCAGCTGCCTGCCCCTTTTCCGGGGTTACATCCGTGCCTGGGTGACAATAGATTATAGACAATAGGTGCAGCAGTAGGCCATTCGGCCCTTCTAGTCAGCACCGCTATTCAATGTGATAATGGCTGATCATCCACAATCAACACCCCGTTCCTGCCTTCTCCCCATATCCCCTGACTCCGCTATCTTTAAGAGCTTTATCTATCTCTCTCTTGAAAGCGTCCAGAGAACCGGCCACCACCACCTTCTGAGGTAGAGAATTCCACAAATTTACAACTCTTTGTGTGAAATAGTTTTTCCTCATCTCCGTTCTAAATGGCTTACCCCTTACACTTAAACTGTGGCCCTGGTCCTGGACTTCCCACAACATCGGGAACATGTTTCCTATCTCTTGCATGTCCAAATCCCTTAATAATCTTATATGTTTCAATAAGGTCCCCTCTCATCCTTCTAAATTCCAGAGTATACAAGCCCAGTAATTCATTCAATCAAAATATGACAGTCCCGCCACCCCGGGAATTAACCTCGTGAACCTACGCTTAACTCCCTCAGTAGTAAGATTGTCCTTCCTCAAATTTTGAGACCAAAACTACACACACTACTCCAGGTGTGGTCTCACTAGGGCTCTGTACAACTGCAGAAGGACCTCTTTGTTCCTATACTCAACTCCTCTTATAATGAAGGGCAACATGCCATTCTCTTTCTTCTCTGCCTGCTGTACCTGCATGCTTACTTTCATTGACTGATGAACAATGACCTCCAGATCCCATTGTACTTCCCATTTTCCCAACTTGACACCATTTAGATAATAATCTGCCTTCCTGTTTTTGCCACCAAAGTGGATAACCTCACATTAATCCACATCAAATTGCATCTGCCATGCATCTGCCCACTCACCCAACCTGTCCAAGTCACCCTGCATCTTCATTGCATCCTCTTCACAGTTCACACTGCAACCCAGCTTTGTGTCATCTGCCAATTTGCTAATGTTACTTTTAAACCCTTCATCTAGATCATTAATGTATATTGTAAATAATTGCAGTCCCAGCACGAGCCTTGCGGTACCCCACTAGTCACTGTCTGCCATTCTGAAACTGACCTGTTAATCCCTACTCTTTGTTTCCTGTCTGCCAACCAATTTTCTAACCATGTCAGCACCCTACCCCCAATACCATGTGCTCTAATTTTGTCCACTAATCTCCTATGTGGAACCTATGTGGGACCTTAACAAATGCTATTCTGAATGTTCAGGCACACTGCATCCACTGGCCCTCCCTTGTCCATTTTCCCAGTATGCGCTGTAGCTGGTCCCGTCTGGATTTTAAAACAACCGCTACTGAAAGAAAAACACTGTAAAACTCCCAAGAGCTTACCTATCAGCAAATCTCTGCTCTCCTTCACCTGCTGCCACTCTTGCACTGACCTCCTTGAAAGGAATGCGCTGTAGCTGGTCCCATCTGGTTTTTAAAACAACCCCCACTACCGCTCTCAGCCAATCCCCGATACAAGGAGGTCGGAACAGGAGCGACAGTCGGTGAAGGAGACTGTCGCTCCTGTTCCGACCTCCTTGTAAGGTATGTAAGGATGGTACGAGAGAGGGACTAAGCCCTGTCCACAGGCACCCTGGGGGATTTCCAGGACCGCCGGGCACTGCGGGGTGTTGAATGCATCCTTGACAAAAATTGTAACATAGTTCTATAGTAGTTTATTTAGTATATTTGTTTGTCTTGTATTATGGTGGTGGGTTCTGTTTTATTTTATTGTATTGTAAATATAATTTTTAATAATCGAATAATTTTATTTGATTTTAAAAAAAGTTGGCCATCAGGGAGTGGGTAAGGCCGAAGATGTCCTGGTTGGGTTGCTCTTCGGCCTGGCCAAGCTGGCCATCCGCTAGTCACGGCTCCCGAACCAGATTCTGGCACCTTTTTCTGGGTTACGTCCATGCCCAGGTGGTATTAGAGAGGGACATAGATGTATGGTATTTATTTAGTATATTTGTAAAGATTCTAACATAGTTGTTTGAAAATTTAGATAATTTGGTTGTTTTGTACTGTGGTGGTGGGTGTGTAGCCATGGTGTTGTTTTGTGTTGTGATCAGAATTAAATAAATGATCTCTGACACAATAAAGCAAGAAAGAAAGAAATGGACAGACAGATGAATAAACAGATAAATAATTAAACAAAACAAACTAATAAATAAATTAAATTAATAGATAAATGGATAAATGGACAGATACAGAAATAAATGTATAGATAAATAGATAAATAAATAGATAAATGAATACATGAATAAATAAATATATTAAACAAACAAGCAAGGTGATTACCAATGACACCCCCCCCCCCCCCCCCCCCATGCACCGAAGAGCCCCTTGCAACCTGTTTCTCTCGCAGTTCACAGACTCGCCAGCCGCCTTTATAATGTAAGAGTCTGTGTACTATGTGTATATGGAGTGTGTGAGGTTGCAGCCCTGTTCCGTTATCTAAAGGGGCTGCTCCTTGCCTCCTGGCTGCACTTCTCACCCACCATCCTCATCTTCGGACACCCAGTGCATAGTTTACCAAGTTCAAGGAACTGGGTCCTCTGCACATCCCTCTGCAATTGGATCCCTCATCCACAGAACATAGTCTATTCTAATTGGCAGAAATATTTCTTCCTCACTAACATTCAGTACAGGAGCACCTCGAGGCTGCATGCGCAGTCCCCTGCTCTACTCACTCTCTACTCATGACTGTGTAGCCAGACATACAATAGTACAAACTCCATCTTCAAGTTCGCCGATGACACCACCGTTGCAGGACGAATTACAGATGGTGATGAGTCAGGGTATAGAAGTGAGATCGACCAATTAATCAAATGGTGCCAGCACAACAACCTGGCTCTCAATATTAGTAAAAGGAATAACCGATTGTGGACTTTGGAAGAGGAAGAATGAGGACCCACAATCCCATTTACAGGTGGAGCGAGTCAAAAACTTCAAATTCCCAGGCATGCATATTTCCGAAGATCATTCCTGGACCCAGCACAATGATGCAATTATAAATAACGCACATCAACACCTCTACTCCTGAGAAGATAACGGAGATTTGGTATGTCACAGAGGATTCTCTTGAATTTCTCCTGGTGTACTGTAGAGAGCATATTGACTGGCTGCATCGTGGCCTGGATCGGCAACTTGAACGTCCAGGAGTGGAAAAGACTGCAAAAAGTGGTGAACACTGCCCAGTTGATCACCATCTCTGATCTCCCCACCTTCGATGGGATTTATCAGAGACGCTGCCTCAAAAAGAGCCAGCATCATCAGAGACCCACACCATCCTGGCCACACACTCTTTATACTTCTGCCATTGGGAAGAAGGTACAGGAGCCTGAAAAATGTAATGTCCAGGTTCAGGAACTGTTTATTTCCTACAGCCATCAGGCTAATAAACACTACAACCTCAAATAAGCTCTGAACTACAATAGACAGTTATTATTATTATTATTATTATTATTATTATTATTATTATTATTGTATTTTAGCATTTGTGTATGTGTATATATATATATATATATATATATATAAATATATGTGTGTGTTTATATATATGTGTGTGTACTTGTGGGTATGTGTACATATACACACTGAGCTTTTTTTTCCTCTCTCATTTTACATATTGTTTACAGTACTATGTTTACATATTCTGTTGTGCTGCAGCTAGTAAGAATTTCATTGTTCTATCTGAGACATATGACTCTTGTCTCTTGACTCTAAGAATCTAAAGTCATTCAGCTAAAGATGCTAGGCAGCAGGCCAGGCATCATCTGTAGAGTGACACAGTCAATGCTTCAGCTTGATGACTTTTCATCAGAACTAAATAAAGTAATCAGAGAGGTGAACTTAATTCCTAAAAATTAAACAAGTTTTATGTAGGAGGGAAGGTTGAGGTTATAAAGGTCAAATGGAATGTAATTGATGGTGCAGAGATTCAGAGAGAAAGAGAGCCAAGGATGTATTTGTTGGTTATAAGAGTGTGCTGTGGACTGGTTTATTGCAGTTGCTCTTTAGTTAGAAGAAGATGAATGAGGTTAGAGGAGAGAGAAAAATAACTTCAGAACAGTGAGATACTAAACATTACAATTGCTGGAAATCTGAAATAACATACAATGTTAAAAATGCTCAGGTCAGCAGCATTGGTGGGCAGGAAATATTGAGTTACATTTACAGGATGACAGCCTATCAGTAGAGCTGTCTGAGTTTGAGACCAGCATACATAGATGGCAGTGTACCTGAAACTGGGAATTCAGAGTTGCGCTGTCTCAACCAAGCTTGAGGAACAATGTCTCATCTTTCGACTGGCCATCCTGCAGCCATGGGACTCAGCATTAAATTAAACAATTACCTGTTCAAGCAAGTGTCCTTCATATAATCTTCTGTACAAAGTTATATTGTAACCTTGATGCTTTAACAACAAGTAGACGTGTAGGTTCAACACTCCACTTATTAATGCCAATCGATGAGTTAGTGACTTCAGAACGTCTCTTGGTCTTAAAGTGATTGAAACTGACAGCTTATTTGTAACTCATAGATGTGTAATCTTTTTAAAGAAAATATATATATATTGCAAACTCAAAGATAAAGATAAACTTCTAAATGATGCAGCAATCTGAAGTAATTTAGCTCACTTCAAACTTATTCGAAAACTTGAATATGATGATACCAGTCATCAAATTGTGTTGTACTAATTGCCTCCTTTAAATATTTTTAAAGCTAATTTTTCAAGAAGTCGGGCAGCAGATACTCAGGTGGAATTGGTTCTGGGGAACAATGTGACGTTACTCTGTGGAAATCCAAATGGGAGTGATGTTCAAGAAGTGACATGGAAACAAGTGACTGAAGGAGAAATAAACATGATCGTTAACATCACACCTTCATCATTATTCATTGGCTATGACTACAAAGGAAGAATCAAATATAGCTACCTACCGTTTACAGACATCAGCCTGACTATACAGAATGCGACAATAAATAATATGGGAAGATATCACTGTCAAGTTAACACAAGTGATAGAAACTGGACCAAAGTCTTTGACGTTGGTGTCAAAAGAGGTAGGTGTTAATATAATGAGTATTTTTAACCCAGTTTGGCCGTTGTTTCCCCTTCCTCTGCTCCTCTGTGGCATGGATAATTCCAGAACATAATTGTAATTTCTGATTCTATTTTATAAAAATCCCAGTGGATCTGAACTCACTTTTATTAGAGAAAGGAATAATGAAAGAATGATACGGATTTATTTTAAATGCTGAGAGGCATGGAGATAATAATTTTTTTTTTTAAATTGGACTAAAGCTTGAACAGGCCACAAGAATAAAATAAAAATGGACCATGATACATGCCAGGAGGATTATGTTTGCACACATGGATTGGAGGTTAAATAATGCAGAGTTTAAACTGGTGTTCTATGGAATGGGAATAGTGCCTGGGAAGTACAGTGGAGACATATAAACATATATGTACTTTGATGATTTTTATTGTCTTAGATGATCAGAAAGGAATTTTGTGGAACTTCCTCTCAGAAGGCAATTAAGTCCATGAACCTCGGGTTGGTGCTGGATGGCTTATGTCATTCCGAGCTTCTGGATATTTTATCCCCTCTTCTAATGTGTGCACACAGTAAAAGAATGAAGCGATATTCACTGCCTAGACCTTCACCATGGAAGCATACGTGAAGGCCCCAGGCCATTCATCGCCATTTTTCCATTTTCCTCATAGAATTCCTGGACAAAGTGTACCCTGAAAACTTTATGTTTACATTTTCTTTTTGGCTGAATAACTTTTGAAAGGATACTCCAACATTGCTTGTGAAATTTAAGAAGAATCAAGCATTAAATTGAACTAGAATACATTTGCTACTAGAATACTGTTTAGCGCAATCGGATTAACATTTAATTATTTTTTTATCTGCACTTTTTTCCAAATACTTGAAAGGGATTGCGGGCTTCCCTGAACCTAAAGTGATCACATTTCTTTACAAATAGTTTACTTTCATATCCTTCCAGCCATTTTCAATAGATCTTCATGTCCATCAGTATTTTAAAAAGAAAAATCTTATTAGTTCTTGGAAAAGTAAATAGCAGCTTAGTGATTTCAAACACTGCACGATCTTATTCTGAGTGACGGATTGTCGTACATTCTGTCAAGAGATTAAATTTGAGACTGAATTTGTCACAAAACTGAGTCCCAAATCCACCGTGTTGGCCTCAAATGTAAATTAGCTGTCCACTCACTTATCAACAAGCCCTCAGTTATTGCATGCAACCATTTTGACCTATTTATGAAATAGCTCTGCGATCTTGTTCACAGAAAGAAACTGCGTTCATATAACAGTACAGAAGAATTCTAGATTGGAAAAAAATGAACTTCATCAGCAGAAACATTACATGCAATTTTCCATTTTTATTGCACTTATTAAACTATTTATAAACAAAATACCAATGAGATAAAATAATTTTGAAAATAAATGAATTGAATTGAATTTATTTGTCATTCAAAAAAATAAAATTTGAACAAAATGTTGTTACAATAGTCATAAAGTAGAAGGATTCCAACTTCTACAGCATTTAACAGATCTACAGAATGTTTATAACTTGTCTCTTTATTTGTCTTCTTGTCACTGATCTTAGTAAATTCATTGGCCCAGAGCACTTCCACAGATGGTGCATTAGCTCTATGATTGCTCACATGGAAGAGAACCTTGGCAATTGTGAGTCTTTTTCCCATCCAGAGGAGAATTGAGTAGATTGTGGGGGAGCCACCACATGTGTGTGTAGAGAGGAATGTTGGCCAGCATCTTGAATGAGTCTGAAGAAGAGCCCTGACCCAAAACATCACCTGTCCATTCCTACCCCAGATACTGCCTGACCTGCTGAGATCTACAGCACTCTGTGTATCAGATGTCAGCATTAGTGTATTTTGTCCATCAGATGAGGCTCTTCCTATCCCAACCTAATTTCCATACTTGGGCATCCTATATGGGGTGGTGTGTGCCTGCCTACCTGCATCTTCAGTATTTGGAAAGTGAATCATCACCAGCTGTGTCCTGATGTTTGGTATTGGTATTGGTTTTGTATTGTCATTTGTGCTTAGATAAAGTGAAAATCATTGTTTTGAGTTTCATCCAGGCAAGTAATTCCATACATATGTACACTGTGCAGAATATGGTATTATAACTACAGTGAATGTGCAGTTTTTGTCAATTTTAGGAAATTACAAAAGGACACAATTTATTATTTTTTGTAAATCAGCATCTGCCATTTCTTGGGTCCAGAATTTCTTATTCTGTGGTGAAATACCTTTACTTGAGTATGAAAGATTATAGTAATCTTAATGCAATAATATGATGGCGATATTGTATGAATGTACTGTAAATATCGTAGTCTCCTTAACAGTCAGGAACCATATTTCCCTCGGTCATTCTGTCCTCACAACTTGTGTATTCCAAGAGTTTTAGTTCTCCCAGGGTCTGCTGGGGCACTACACATTTGGTCAATTTATGGAATTGCATCCCTACAACTATCTCTTACTGTACAGCTTCCCATAGAGCTACCTAGCTGCACTAATGTCATGAGATCATAAGACATAGGAGCAGAATTAGCTGATTCGGCCCATCGAGTCTGTTCTGCCATTCTGTCATGGCTGATCTATATTTCCCTCACAACTCCTGCCTTCTTGCCATAACCTTTGACAACCTTACCAATCAAAAACCTATCATTCTCCACTAGAAATGCCCAAAGACCTGACCTCCACAGCCATCTATAGCAATTAATTCCATGCATTCCCCACACTCTGGATAAATAAATTCCTCCTCACCTCCATTCTAAAGATATGTCATTTTATTCTGTGGCTGTGCCCTATGGTCCTAGACTCTCCCACTACTGGAAAATCTATCTAGGCCTTTAATTATTATTATTTTTTAAATTATAGTTCCCTTCATCCTTATAAATTCCAGTGAGTACATGCCTTGAGTTATCAAACATTGCTTGGACGTTAACTATATCATTCTGGGGATCATTCTCATAAACCTCCTTAGGACCCTCTTCAATGCCAGCACATCTTCCTAAGAAATGGGGCCATAAACCGCTCACAGTATTCCAAATGTAGTCTGACCAGTGGCTTATAAAGCCTCAGCATTACATCCTTACTTTTATGTTCTAGTCCTGTTAAAATGATTGCTAACATTGCATTTCCTTTCCTTACTACTGACTCAATCTGCAAATTAACCTTTTAGGAACTCTACACCAGAATTCCCAAGTCCCTCCGATTTCTGAATTATCTCCACATCTTGAAAATATTCTACGCCTTTGCTCCTTCTACCAAAGTGATTGTCGTACACTTTGCTACACTCTATTCCATTTGCTAATTTTTAGCCCACTCTTCCACCCTATCCATGTCCTTCTGCAGACTCCCTGCTTCACCCATCTTTGTATCAACCATAAACCTGGCCACTAAGTCCAGCACTTTTTGGCTTTGCTTAGGAATGCATTTCTTAGATTGACTCATGTTTTTAGCAATATTGTACCACCATTGCCCATCCTATGATTCTGGGAGGTTTTTATGAAATGGCCTTTAGACAAAGGTAGCATTTATTTGTGAAGTGTAAGCCAGCCAACAAGCTGAGGTCTGATTTGTTAAAATGTTTATACTGACACACACAGTGGATATCCGTGGCTACAGCCATATTTACTTTAATTGGCATAGATCATTGCATTTTTAGATTTGCAAATCGTCCAGTTGTGCAGAATATCTCATCATTTGTAGATGTATTGTTTCCAGTCTTACTGAGTAAATGGGATCTTCATAAATCTATGCTGAGAGATTAGGGTTGCCATGTTGCAAAGCTGCTGCTATGCTTATAATAATAAACTATAATTAAATTAATTACTTGGATTTCAAAGAGGAAAGTGTATTGGAAATTTAAAAATAACGGTGCTTAGCAATTATAATGTAAAATGTGTTGGGGCAGACATGAAGTTTAAGCAGCAACTAAATTTTATGAAATATGTAATTTTCTGACATTAGCGAAAGAAGCTGGTTGTACACAAGTTATTTTAAACCTCCCTTTATATGCTGGACTATAAATTATGGTGTGTGCTACATTGTAATTTGCATCTGGTTTACAAAAAAAACTGTGAATCAGTTTATATGTGACATATCTACCCGTTGGCTTAGACTTTTAAAGAATTACCCAATGGTGTGTATATCTGATCTCAAAGGACCTACCAAATGTTCCTTTTGATCACAGTTAATTAGAGTCTGAGTTGTAAAGTGATACAGTGTGTAAACAGGCCCTTCGGCCCAACTTGCCCACACCGGCGAACATGTCCTGGCTACACTTATCCCACCTGCCAGCATTTGGTCCATATCCCTCCAATGTTGGGATAGTCCCTGCCTCAACTACCTCCTCTGGCAGCTTGTTCCATACATCCACCACCCTTTGTATGAGAAGGTTTCCCATCAGATTCCTATTAAATCTTTTCCCCTTCACCTTAAACTACTCTGGGCAAAAGACAGTGCATCTACCCGACCTATTCCTCTCATGATCTTATATACCTCTATGAGATCACCCCTCATCCTCCTGCGCTCCAAGGAATAGAGTCCCAGCCTACTCAACCTCTGCCTGTAGCTCAGACCCACTAATCCTGGCAACATTGTTGTATTACTTCGCTGTACACTTTCCAGCTTGACAACATCTTTCCTATAACACAATGCCTACACTATAACACTATAACAGAACTGAACACAATACTCTAAATGTCGCCTCGCCAACGTCTTGTCCAACTGCAACTTGACCTCCCAACTGTTACACTCAATACTCTGGCTGAAGACTGCCAATATGTCAAAAAGCAATGTTATTGTTCGGAATGTGTTGAGCACACCTGTAAATAAAAAAGTGTTCCATATCTTGCAAGAAAGATACCTCGGTTAGAAAAACTGTCATCAAGCTATTTTTGTGAGATAAAGAGTGTTGGAAAAAGCACTAAATGTCAGAATGATGCATGGTTATTCAGAACATAGTTTTGTAACCACAGATGGCACTGATAGTAGAACTGGCCACAAACAGGCTAATGCAATTCTCATCACTATCAACCGGAAAGGCAGACACTTGAATATGCTTTGCTGCCACTTACATTTTGCTCTAGGTTTCATCATGAAAATAATTGATCTTTTGTGATTTTTTTTAACGTAGTAAAGTACTTCATTGAAAACAGAGAGTGGTGGGTGTTTGCTCATTTATTGCTTCTCATTTACTGTTTTTAAACATCAGTTTGTTATTGACTGTAACATCCTGTTCTATTTTTTAAAGTTTAGTTTCTTCATTGTATGTAATCATTCCATCTCACTGGTTATTTCCACTGACATAGTTTGGACTGTGTGGTGCTTTACTCTGGAGGAAGTATTTTGTTCAATGTGTGGTTGGTGGCGAGAGGTTGACCTACGCTAACGTATTTGCAGTTAATGTTTATCACGTCAGCCTAATCTAATGATAAAAAAGACGATTAAATTAACGAACCTCTGCATCTTCTTCTTAATATATGTACGTATGTTCTGGATTGTAGCTGCACTTATCATCTTTGATAGAATAGTTAATAATTTCATTGTTTTCTTTTCATACAAGACCAGTCAGATAGCCCATCACTACGACCTAATGACACTTTCCAAGCACCTACTGAGGGACAAAAGGACCCAACAAAGGCAGGTGAGCCCCAGGAAGAGGAACATTCTCACCACAAATTAAGTAGGGTAACATCTTTAGTACAAACATATGTTAGCGATCAGTGGCAAATAATATTAACTTTCAGAACAAGAAACGGCAGATGATGATTTACAAAAAAAAACCATGTTGGAGTAACCCAGCCAGTCAGGAAGTATCTTTGCACACACATAAATGTTTTGGGTTAGGACCATTCTTCAGACTGATTGCAGTAGAAGAGAAAAAAAACAGGAAGAGAGGTGGGGGCAGGACAAAGCCTGACAAGAGATCGGTAGATGCATGTGAGCGGGGGGAGGGGGGTGGGGGGGGGGGGGGGGGTGGGAGTTAGTGGGAACAGGGCTGATTGGTAGATGGGTGGATAAAGGCTAAAGATGGAAGAAAAATGAGGGAACAGCATCTCATATTCCACTTGGGTAGCTTACAACCCAGCGGTATGAAGAATGAATTCTCCGATTTTATGTAACCACCAACCAACAATCATTTCCTTTTCTCACGTCCTCTTCCACCTATGACTTCACATTTTGTGCATCTTCTCCACTCATCTCCTTATCTCGCAGCCTTTTGTCATCTTCCCATCTCTGGCCATTGGCCACCCATCTGATAATAAATATCCCCTCACCTGCATCCACCTATGACTCGCCAGGCCATGTCCCACTTCCACCTCTCTTTCAGCTTTCTCCCCCTTACTACAATCATCTGAAGAAGGGTCCTGACCCAAAATGTTGCCTATCCATATTCTCCAGAGAGGCTACCTGATCTGGTGAGTTACTCCAGCACTTTGTGACTTTTAATGTTAAATTTCGCTTTGTTCGATTGTAATAGCAGAATTGGAAAACTGAGATCAAAGTTCAGTGTAGTTTTCAGATAAGGCATGTCCGGTGATCACTGGCTGAGCAAGTAAATCTTAATAAAAATCTGCCTTTATAGTCGCTTTTCCGTAACCATTGAGAATGGTGTGATACTTAAACCTCATCAAAGGCAAGTCTCACAGATAATCTACACCATTGATGAGTGCCATTTGATGCACTGAGTATTTATACTCCACACAGACTTCTTTCCCTTCTCATCCCTTCCTTCTTGTCAGCCACAGCTCATCATTCACAACTGTCTGTTTCTCTCAAATCTCACTGTAAATGTATCGATATTATCTGATTCAGCTCTATGGCAACAACATCCATTTTTTCCCCATTCTTTGTGCAAACCAATATAAAGGCTCAAATAAAGGACTGTGTATGTGCCCTCATTTCATAGAGTTACTAAGTATTAAAGCACAGATAGGCCAGTTGACCCATCTGATTTATTCAGCATTTATGGGCCACACTAGCACATCCCAGTCTATTTCATTTGACCCTGCCAGCATTCCCTTCCATTCTTTTCTCCTTCATATGCTGATCATTCTGCCCCGTTCATGCAATTTGCCTTGGTCACTCAATGTATCAGTATGTTTCACTGTATAATCACCTGCTGGGTTAAAAACATTTACAACAAATGGGTTTTCTCTCACTTTCTTCCTTACACCCTCTCTCCCTTTCTCCCTATCTCCCTTTCTCCCGCTCCCCCTTTTCTCCCTCTCACTCTTTCTCTCCCTCTCCTCATTAACTCATGCATACACTGATCAGTGTACATGCACTGCTTTAACACGGACTATTACATATACTTTTATTGCTAAGCTATGATATTACTTGTATACTTGTGAACTGGGCAGATTCACAATTAAGGGGTTCTCCTGACTGTCAGATGTGGAGGTTTAAACCCCTGTCTCACAGTGCGAGTTGACCCACGAGTGACCCAGAGTTGTCACTCGCAGTAATCACGTACACTAAACGTAGCGGGAACGTCGGAACTCTTGCGAGCAACTTAGCGACTCGTGGCGCTAACGGCAGGTACCCGTGAAACTTGGTAACTCGTGAAAAAAATCAAACATGTTTGATTTTTTCCACGAGTCAAATTTACAGTTCAAGTTAAAAATTGAAACATTTTAAACTCGTTTATAACGTGGTGGCCCGTGCGTTTACCTTAAGTGATTCGTGAGTCTACCGTGGGAACTCTTTTAACTCAGCGGGCAGGCAGCATCTCTGGAGAGAAGGAATGGGTGATGGGATGACATTTCCAAATTTCTCCAGCCCCATGTGTTCACTTTTTTCAACTAGCATCTGCCCTTTCTTGTGTATGACATTATTTGTATCTACAGTGCCTTGTGTCTTGGCAATTCATGATTCACACACACACAATGCTGGGGTAACTCACACACACACACACACACACACACACACAATGCTGGGGTAACTCACACACACACACAATGCTGGAGTAACTCACACACACACACACACACACAATGCTGGAGTGACTCTCACACACACACACACAATGCTGGGGTAACTCACACACACACACAATGCTGGAGTAACTCGCACACACGCACACACACAATGCTGGAGTAACTCGCACACACGCACACACACAATGCTGGAGTGACTCACACACACACACACACACACACACACACACACAATGCTGGAGTAACTCACACACACACACACACACAATGCTGGAGTAACTCACACACACACACGAACAATGCTGGAGTAACTCTCCCACACACACAATTATGGAGTAACTCAGCGGGACAGGCAGCATCTCCGGAGAGAAGGAATGATGATGTATCGGGTCGAGACCCTTCCTTAGACCACTACCCAGACATGCTGCCTGTCCCGCTGAGTTACTCCAGCATTTCGTCTATCTTTAAACCAGCATCTGGACTTACTTCCCACATAATAACCAATGAGATTCCCCACTAAACTTCCGTGTCCTCATTGTTCCCCTCTCTGTCTTCCCCAGACCTGTGTATATGTATATGTTATGTGTATATGTATATATACTTTGAGTGGTTCCTGGGTTGCCTACTGTATATACTACTACTATATATATATATATATATATATATATATATATATATAGCAGTAGGCAACCCAGGAACCACGCAAAGTATATATAAAGCACATGGACATGTGTATATATATATCTACCGCTGGGTAACTCCGCAAAATATCATCCCCCTGCATTTCAAATCTAAATCTCTCGCCAATATATATATATATATATATGTATGTGTGTGTCTGTGTGTGTGTCTGTGTGTGTCTGTGTGTATTTGTGAGTGTGTCTCTGTGTGTCTGTGTGTATCTGTGTGTGTGTGTGTCTCTGTCTGTCTGTGTGTACCTGTGTGTGTGTGTGTGTGTGTCTGCTGTCGGGTCCCGGCGGCCGCTCAAAGTCAGTCACCCGAGCTGCTTCCTTCCTCGGAAGTGGCGGCCAGTTCTGCCAGTTTAGCTGAGTGCTGCGGCAGCCACCCAAGCTAATTCACTCCCCGGCCACAAGAAAACCATATAGCTATGACAGCACGGAAACAGGCCATCTCTGCCCTTTTACTCCGTGCCGTTTACTGTCACCTAGTCCCATCTACCTGCACTCAGACTGGAGCGTGGCAAGTGGGTTACTGACCCCAATCCCCTCCTTCACAACGCCAGACTCCCCAAATACTATGAACGGAGCTCTCCCCCCACCCCGGGAAATACAGTATTTAAAAACATAAAACACCAAGAAATGCACTTACCACGTTATTGGTTGCTGGAGGGTGCGCATTTTCCCTTTGTAGGTCGTATCAATAGATGCGGCCGTGCTGAAATAACTCAAAGCCACAGGATGGAGATGTATTTTAACATTGTTGCTTTATTAAAACATACCTCAATTCACGGTTGGCTCAAGAGTAACGGGAGAGGAACTTGGTAACTCGGAGGAGGAACTTGGAACATCGCAGAAATGACATACCCGTGGGAACTCGGTTAAACACTTGAACATAAACTTGAAGTCTCGTACACAACCACGAGTCTTTCACTCGGGGTACCTCGTGGGTCAACTCGCACCGTAAGACAGGGCCATTACCTCTCCTCTGCGAATGTGTTGTTACTCACAATGTCTTCAACAATGTTTTTTATATTATTTTTTTCAATCTACTGAATGTTTTCTTTGTTCTTCCTGTCCAGTCCTGACATCCTTTACAGATCTACTTAACGGCTTGTTTTGCCTTTTACTTCCTTCACAATTGATCTCTTCTGATAGCATTTGAATGTAATTCCTCCCGTACAGACCTGAAGTTAGTCATTTATATACTCCCTTATCCATGTCCTTGACTCTGAGCCAGAACATCTCTTCAGCAAACTCACTGGCAGAAAGATCTCTTCTTGTTGAGTATGATGGGCTAGTTTAGTGACAGCACTCAAAGACAGAAAAGAAAATAAAAGATAAAAGTTCAGCCAGACTGTCCATGGTGGCAGATTAAATCTCAATGCAAGAAAGGGCGATTAAACCCTCTGCTCTCTCATGCAGCATAGAGGAGCTGGATTTCTATGAAAGTATTTGCTTTTTCCTCACCTTCCATCTTGAAGGCTCCAAAATTCAATGATCACACTCTGTGATATCTGCCATTTCCGACTTTATGTAACCAACTAACACATCTTATTATATTAACATCTTATCCTTCTTCGTTTAAAGCCTTCAATAACTCAATTCCCTTCATGACTCCTAAATTCCCTCCTTAATCCTTTCATCATCTTCCCAATTCACCTAAACATCCCATGTAACCCCAGGGGATGCAACTATTATTTTTTATTCTCCTTCCTTCCAAATGTCCAAAATACAAACCATTCCTTTCAGAAATAGTACTTTGTGTGGCCCACATTGTATGTTGTGTACTGCACCCATGCACATTGTTGAACAATTGCAGACTGTGTCATGGCTTAACATAAGCATGAGTAGCTGTATATTTCACCCTTTAAGTTCAACTCTTTCACATCATAACCACTGTCACCATTTTTTTGGGATGAAACATATCAATAATGAATCTGTTATTTTTATTTATGCTTCCTCCAAACTCTATTTAGTTTCTTTACTTGTCCCACCATTGGTAACTTTGTCTTCGCTTTCCCAGATTTTCCGTTCTTTCTTTCCTCCCTCTTGCCTTTCCTTGATTCTCAATCTGCTCATGCTGAACTTCAATTAAAATTTATTTAATATATATATCAGAGTTGACCATTGACAGAGTATTTGGGGGATGCACAACTAAAATAGATTGAAATCTGGTTTTTAATGGAATATTGTAAATTTTAGTCTTTTTGTTTAAGTGAGCCAACAAATAATGTTAACTTCTTGTAAAACCATTATTCGATTTAATGCTCGAAACTTTAGAATGGTACATTACCCAGTGTAAATCAAAGATATTAGTGCATTTTACAACTAACCAGTTATTAAGGGTTAACTTTGGTAATACTAGCTTATAACGCAGCTAATATTTCAGTCATTAATTTTGATTGTATGAACCAGAAATCGCAAATAGCATGAACGGTGATCCATGTATCTGATTACCATTGCAGAGACTCTGATTAAAGTTTCAATGTTGTTCAATTTAAATTCTATGCAAATATAAATTGATGAAGAATGTTTTCACTAATACAACTCTGTCATGGGTAAAATACTCAACATAATCTCAAAATTATGTTGTAACTTTTATAGTCTACTGCATCAATTTGTATGATACATCGTACCGAAACAGAATAGATATAATGAATATAAGAATTTGCTCTGATTGGCTGCTGCCACTTCCGTCTACCTTGTAAAACCTTTAGTTTAGTTTACAAATGCAGCACGGAAACAGGCCCGAGACCAATAACACTACACTAGGAATATTTTTTTTACATTTACACTAAGCCAATTAACCTACCAACCTGTATGTCTTTGTAGTGTGGGAGGAAACCAAAGATCTCGGAGAAAACCCATGCAGGTCACAGGGAGAACAAGCACCCGTTGTCAGGATTGAACCCGGGTCTTTGGCGCTGTAAGGTAGTAGCTGTACAGCTACGTCACTGTGCCGCCCTAGGAAGAAACTAGGAGGAAATTCTCAAACATCCACCAAAGTGTTAGGTTAAGTGTCTTCAAGTAGTGGGAAATTAGAGTGCAAGTCAAAGCATTTGCCACTCTATTTTAAATCCAAAATTACAATTTATGCATATTTCCTGAGCTGATGCTAATTATGGGTTTTTTCTAAATTTCCACTTAAGATCAAGTCACATCACTAGTGTTTATGCCAGCTTTTCATTTGTGATCTTTAAACCAAATTTTGTTGAAGCTTACAGTTTTCCATGTACTTTCCATGTCCATCATTGATGGACTGCGTTTTTTGGGGAAAATTTGCATGAATTTCTGAGTTTGGATGACCATTGAGTGATCAGTAGTCATGAGCTGGATTCTGGAAGGAGATAGTTAGACATTTGGAGGTGAAGGGTGAGAGGGCACTAAGGCAGCTGAGTACTTAGTTTGGTTATCAATAATAAAGAATGTTAAGGGCTTTTGTGACATGCTCAAAGCGAGAATTAAGATCTGATAAGCAGAGCTTTGTGGTGTTTATCACGTATGTCGCATGAGTAAATTCTGCTACAGAAAGTTTCTATTTAAAGCAATGAATTAGCTCATCTGCCCAGGATGGGAGAGGCTACTGCATCAGTATCAATAAAACTATTGCTGCAAACAAGACAATTTCAAAAGCCTCAAGACCCTATAAAGTCCCTTCTCAGTCAGAGCATCATAAAGAGTATGATGATCTCCCATTAGCAAGAGCTCGAGAAAATCCGTAGCTTTTGAACTGGCCTGAATTTCACCATAAAAAGCAACCTGAGGAGAGACTTTTGGCTTCCTGTGAGAATAATTCCCCCGAGAATCCCAGGAGTTATTTAACTATAAATGCTCCAGGGAGATTGGCATTCTTGAGTTGAAAGCTCTACTGCATTTCAAGGAGAAAGAAATAACTCTGCAGGGACCAGAAGGTTAAGGACCATCAGAAAACTTGGGTGTTAAAGAAAAGACAGTTGCTGGAAAGTGTGCAAGACGTCCAGCAACACACCAATAAACATAACATACATGGATTCTTCAGGTTGTCAACACTTTTTATTGTCTAGCACCCAAGGGCCTACCCTACGTACAGCCAGGAAAGGAGGTGAACTTCATAAGGCCACCAGGACTTGTTAGAAGGAATTCTTCTAAAAAATACCTCAATTCCACTGCAAATCAAACCATCGGGTCCAAATTTGCTGCCACACATGGTCACAAGAAATTGAAAATGTCATATATAAATGAGAAGTATGAAAGAAAAGATAAGCCACTTCAGGAACAGGAGAAAGTACTAGCAAAATCTTAGGGTTGCCATAATTGTGAACATTCTACAAGAAAAAAGACTAATTTCATTGAGATAATGTACCCTTAATTGTATTGTGGATTTGATCCATCTAATGGTATAGTAGACATGGTCTTCATTGCATGCCAACTCCAGGAGAAATGAAGGTAGTGTATAAGTACAGATGAAAAGCTGGCTGATCTATAATTCTCTGACTCCTTTCATTTCCTATTCTTAAATAGTGTTTGAAAATATCCTTTCCAAAGACATGTTTTTTTGCATTGAAAAATCAGTGGGCCAAAGGGCCTGTTTCCACACTGTATCTCTAAACTAGACTAAACTAGAAAATCAAATAGAATTTACTACACAAATACAAGCTTCAGCTATTTGAGAAAAAAAAGATTTGCAGATTGAGACCTCAGATCCAACACAAAGCTCATGCCTATTGGTCACTACTGATCCTGCCATGTATGCTTTTCATTTCCTGACCCTTGATCACATTAGAGTTTATTTTCCTCAATTTACATAGCACAATTCTCTCCTGTCAGGATTATCTTCACTAGCTTCTTTAAAAATATACAGTGGCTTGCAAAAGTATTCATATCCCTTGAACTTTTCCACATTTTGTCATGTTACAACCACAAACGTAAATTTATTTTATTGGGATTTTATGTGATAGACCAACACAAAGTGGTGCATAATTGTGAAGTGGAAGGAAAATGATACATGGTTTACAAATGTTTTTACAAAAAAAAAACAGAAAAGTGTGGCATGCAAAAGTATTCAGCCCCCTTTACTCTGATACCCCTAATAAAATTTGCAAACCAATTTCGCCAATTACAGCTGCAAGTCTTTTGGGGTAAATAGAGTCCACTTGTCTATGAATTTTTGCCCAATCTCTTTGCAAAAATACAAGCTTCAGAGGTTTGTTAGAGGACATTAGGAAACAAACAGCATCCTGAAGCCCAAGGAACACACCAGACAGGTCAGGGATAAAGTTGGATTTAAAGGTCTGGACTTTGACTGGGCCATTCTAAAAAATATCCCAAGCTTTGATCTAACTTCATGTAGCACTGGCTGTATCCATCATTGTCCTGCTGGAAGGTGAAAGTTTTTGGCACAACTGCAAACCTACCAAGATTGCCCTGTATGGCCGTCCACCTAAACTGACAGGCCGGGCAAGGAGAGCATTGATCAGAGAAGCAGCCAAGATGGCCCACCACTGGTAACTCTGGAGGAGCTGTCCAGCTTAGGTTTGAGTCTGTCATAGTATTAGTCCACTCCACACATACCGGGCCATTTATGCAAGAGTGGCCAAGAAGAAAGCCATTGTTGGTCCATCAGACCAGTTCCTACATTTTGCAGTTTGCCACAAGCATGGCTTGTGGCAAACTGCAAACATAGGAAGGTGCTTCTTATGGCTTTGTTTCAACCAAAATGAAGCTTTCTTCTTGGCCTAAATGCAAATGGCTATGTGTGGTGCATGACTAATACCTAACACTGCACATCACCTGAACATTTTTGCAGCTCCTCCACTGAGAACCATGGTGCCTCTGGCTGCTTCATCTGTGGGGATGCTTTTCTTGCCCGGCTGTCAGAGTTTAAGTTAGTGGACGCCAAATACAGGGCAATCTTGGTAGGTTAGAGTTGCCAAAATCTGGGGCGGGAGGTTCACCTTTTCGGATGATGGATAAACATACAGTTCCAGAGCTACAATGAATGGTTTAGATCAAAGCTTGGGATATTTTTTAAATAAAAGTCCAGACCTAAATCCAATTGAGAATCTCTGGCTTGATAAATTGCTTTCCACAACGCTCTCCATCCAATCTGACTGAGCTTGAGCTATTTCCTTGGGCTTTCAGTCTCTAGATGCTGTTTGTTCACTAATGTCCTCTGCAACAAACTCTGAGGGGACTGAATACTTCCGCACGCCACACTTTTCAGTTTTTATTTGTAATAAAATTTGTAAACCATGTATCATTTTCCTTCCACTTCACAATTATGCATCACTTTGTGTTGGTCTATCACATAAAATCCCAATAAAATACATTTACGTTTGTGGTTGTAACGTGACAAAATGTGGAAAAGTTTAAGGGGTATGAATACTTTTGCAAGCCACTGTATATATCGTTGAGCCTTTCTCAGCCTAATTGCTGACCACACATCGGTTTCTTCTGCACTTAAAGTATGCTGATCACAATTAAAATACAGAGTACTTGTGCCATTACTCCAGAATAAGTGCTCAACTAAAAAAACCAAGCCCAACATCAAAGTATTATCTAACTAAATACACCAACTTACAATAAATGACTCAATATTCAGAAAAAAAAATTAAAAAAAAAACCAACTAATCCTGTAGATGCAAGTATATCATTGGGGTTATCAAGTGAGCAGCCCCCTTCATTGGTGTTTCATTGAGTTAGGCCCACGACACCTCGGGAAGGCTCAACAGCTGGTTCTGGCATCCCAGAACAATACCTGCTCTCACCACCTATGCTACCAGTATCTACTAATGAGCCTGTCCCACTTATGCAACTTTTTAGGCAACTGCAGTCGCCACATGTTCGCGGGTGGTTGCCGGGGAGTCGCCTTCATGGTCGGGAAGAGTTCCCGCATTCTGGAAACTAGTCACGGCCTCATTATGGTCGCCGCAATTTTTCACCATGTTGAAAAATTAGCGGCGACTGGAATGAAGCCGCCATGGAGAGTAGCGAGCATTCTTGTGCCATAGGTGGGTCGCCAGGAGGTCCTAGTTGGTTGCCAGGAGGTCAAAGGCTCTCTTAGGTTCTCATAGGTTGTAACTGTGCTGACGGATGAATTTCATTGACTCATTGGGAAAAATAAACGGAGGCAGTAGTTTTCAGAACCAAGGATAACCGAACGGTAATGTTAATGTCCGCCGAGCTTCACAGCTGTGTCTCTCTGGTTTCTTAAAAGTTGCCCCCACTCCTTCTCCCCCCTCTCTCCCCCTTCTCCACCCTCTCTCCCCCTCTCCCCCCTCTTTTAAAGGACTTATCATACACTGCTTTTTAGCTTCTTAATTACAGCACCAACCTTCCTGTTCATCGTGGTATGTGACTGTATCACATTGGCTTTGCACCGTGTGAATGTCACTCAGACAGCGCTCCCCGCGCTTGCCCTGTCCCCCGCCTGCATAATGGGCTGGTGAAGGAAGCGATGTGTTTGTGTGTTTGTGTGTGTGATCCACTCTGACAGTCGCCGTTCCAGTTGCCTTTTTTTTCAGGAGACTGCCGGCAACTTGACAGTCACTGGCAGTCGCCTGAAAAATCGCCTAAGTGGGACAGGCATAAGGAAGCTGCAGCCAATTAACTCACTCTAACAAATGCTAAGCACCTGCATCCTATCGTCCACTAATCGTAGCCCATCATTAACCTTGTAATACTACAAATATCATCCTTGCATAAGACCGGGGTACACTTGCACAGGCTACAATTACAAAGAAATACACATACTGCATGTCATACACTTCCTTTCTGCCCCCAACTGATACTATTTCTTCTCCACTCAATCTGCCTACTGCCTTGATCTGTTGCCTTTGACATTTTCTTTACAGACTGGCGCCAACTCTGTCCGCAAATTCTCAGCTCTCCAAATAGCGACTTGGTTGATCTCGCTAGGCATCCTCTACAACCCACTTCTACAGGACGTATCCTTGCTCTCCATCCTCGCTGTTCAACTTCTGCTGCCAACTCTACATATCTAAGCCTTTTCCTTTCATAAGCCTCATCCACTAAGTTCTCCCAAGTCAGTTCTATAAAATACACTATCCACTGACTAACTGACCATAACACTATATCAGTCCTCAAACTGGTAGTACTTATTTCCTGTGGAACAACAAGCATTCCTCCTAAATCTACCCACATCTTCCAATCATTGGCTCATACCTATCTGCAAACGTGCCTCCTCTACCTTTCTCTCCCTCACAGACTAAATTTTACTTCGGAGTCACGTGAGTGACTTTGTGAAGACCCCGCCAGCACGCATGTGCGACATATCGTCGCGCGCATTTGCCTCGACAAGCTGGGGGGGAGAGTGCGCTCTCTCCACCAGCTCCTTCAAAAGGCCGTCAGGTAAGTTACAAACCTTATTCCAACAGGATGGATAAAGGGAAAAGGAAGGCGACGCTCTCCAGGGGCCGCGGGGCATCGACTAGCCAGCGGCCTTTGTCACCGGAGCTGCAAGCACCACCGGCAGCTTCGGGATGGTCGGGGGTAAGAATGCGGGAGTCGGGTGCTCTCGTTACACCAGCGCCCGACTTATCACCTGAATGGTTCACCGCACCGGAGCTGGAGCCTGCTGACCCAGACTTCGTGCCCCCATCCCTCAGGAAGAGGGGGAGCAAACAGGTACATGGAAAGGAACTTCGCTCGTCACCAGCGACCTCAACCCGAGTTACAGTAGACCCACGGGGACCGGGCCGGGAAACGGCTGTGCTACAGGGGAGCCCAGCAGCCGCACTCCGCCACGTACAACTGCCAGGGATATCTGCCGTAGGGCAGTCTGGCAGAACTACCTCTGCGTCGAGCAGCCTTGCAGGAGCAGGTGCTGCCGGCAAAACACCTCGTCAGGCTACGGTCAAGGGCGTTGGTGGCAGCAGTAGACGGTCGGTCAGCTTAGCTCTGGCAGCTGCTGACCATGCGCCTCTATGCAGAACATTGGGCGACAGTGGAGGTAAGCCTGCACGGACTCCAGGGAGCCAGGTTCCGAGGGCCGGCGCCGATCCAACTTACCTGCCTTCGTACCAGGCAGGTGGGCCGCCACAGTCTGCTCGAAGGCAGACTAGCGGAGAGTCCGTGCGGGAGTCGTATGAGCCTACAGGGGCGGTAGGCCACGACGACCTGCCATCGGACACTAGTCTGCACCTTATGGAGGTGTGGTCTGATGGTGGAAGCCCCAGTGAATTCGCAGGGCTTGTGGAAGTCGGCTTGTCCGCTGCAAATAGCAGGGACGGTCGCATTGAGCGGTTGGTGCTCTTGGTGGAGCAACTCCTCCAGCGGGACAGGGACCGGGATGAACGGGACTCGCGGGCCTCTACAAGCCATGCCAGGAGTCCACTCAGCCTCTCGTCTTCACCAGCCAGGAGTGCCAGCAGTTGCCCGGCCGCTGCTTTCGAAGACGACCCAGGACTGCCGGAGACCGCAGAGCCAGAGCACGAGGAGGACATGCTGGACATGGTGGGCAAGTTTGCCATGGCCACACACACTGGGGAGCCACTGCACCACAAACTGGCGGGCACCATTAATTACTTGACCACTCACCAGCTTCAGGGTCAGGTACTTAATGAGACAATGGAGAAAATTAAACCACCTGAGAACTGCATCAACCTCAGTGTTCCTACGGTCAATGCTCAGATCTGGGGACATTTGAGCACGGCCACCAAGATGCAGGATGTCCGTCTCCAGCGTATCCTGAAGCTCCTCTCCACGGGCATTACGGCGTATGCCAGGACCCTCGATGGGGACAATGTGTCCAGCGAGCAGCAGGATGCCCTGGCACTTTTA
Source organism: Okamejei kenojei (assembly GCA_035221665.1). NCBI lineage: Eukaryota > Metazoa > Chordata > Chondrichthyes > Rajiformes > Rajidae > Okamejei > Okamejei kenojei. The sequence goes on along the minus strand of CM069134.1, from coordinate 103,705,727 downwards.
TGCAACGCCCAGTTCGAAATAAACTGCCTGCGCAAGAGCTCCATTAAGCCCATTCTCAACCCCAAATTTGCGGGGTTGTGCCGTCCATCTACCACTCCATCACCTCATCAACTGTTTGGAACAGATCTTTCCAAACAAGTCAAGGAACTAGACGAGGAGGCCAAGACAGCGGGCCTTATGGAACCTCCTCCGACTAAACCCCACCCATATCACCGTCAACAACCACACACTACTTGGAAACCGCGTCAGCCGGATAGGATGCCAAGGACCTATCCCCCTCCACTTCCCCAATCACAGCGGCCTTTTTTTGGGCAAGGCCTACAGCGGCCCGCATGGAAGATGCAGCCACCATCCTGACAACCTCCGCAACGTCCACCCAAAACGCATACGCCAGGACCCGCCGTTAACCATGGAGGTAAGGGGGTCTGGTTCCTCTCAGACAGTAGCATCTCTTTCTGCACAAATTGGGGGACAGTTGCGGGCCTTTTGGGGAGTTTGGGACACTATCACCACTGACGTATTTCTTCTACAAAGTGTTCAAGGTTATATCATAGAATTCATTGATGGTCAATTTCCCCCTACCCAACATTCGCCTCATTGAAAATTTACACTCTCTCAACATCAGGTTGAGGCAGGACATGCCGAAATCTTACGGCTCGCAGCCAAAGGGGTGATTGGGAAAACAATGCACGAACCCCTTGAGTTTGTGTCCAACATCTTCACCAAAACCAAAAAAGATGGGGGGTGTCGGATTATTATAGACCTAACTGAGCTGAACACTTTTGTACAATATACCCACTTTAAAATGGATACCTCTGAAGCAGATGCTTTACCCGGGGTACTTTATGGCCTGCATCGATTTAAAAGATGCATACTATACAGTGCCCATCACTGAATCGCACAGAATGTTTCTGAAATTTGTCTGGAAGGAACAGTTGTGGGAATACAAAGCATTGCCTGATGGGCTCACCACAGCCCCCAGACTATTTACCAAATTAGTGAAACCTATATTGGCCCTCCTCCGACAACAAAATTACATTGTCATGGCATATTTAGATGATATCCTTATCGTGGGTCAGACCCTCCAATTGGCTACACAGGCAGTTACAGCGACTAAATCTTTATTCGAGAAGCTAGGGTTGTAACCCATCCAGACAAATCTAAACTGCACCCCTCTCAAATTATGGATTACCTGGGTTTCACCCTTGACACAACTTTAATGATGATCACTATCCCAACCAACAAAGCTATAGCTATAAAAGAAGCGTGCCACAGCCTTGCTTGCGCCAGGGTTCCAACCATCCGGCAAACGGCAAAAGTAATTGGGAAGCTGGTAGCTACATTCTCAGCTGCGCAATTCGGCCCATTACATTACCAAAATTTACAAAGAACAAAGATCGCAGCATTAAAAGCAAATGCTGGGCACTTTGATCGAACAATCCGATTACCACAAAAGGCTAGAGCCGAGCTACAATGGTAGATTGACAATATTAGCGAGTGTCACAGACCCATCATAGTAAGCAACCCATCCGTCGTGCTACAGACTGACGCAAGCGCACAAGGCTGGGGTGCAACTGACACCATGTCAAGTTGTGGTGGCAGATGGAACTCTCATGAGTCTACCCTCCTTCAGTCACAAGGGATAAATTATATTGAGATGTTAGGGGCTTTCCATGGACTGCGGGCTTACTGTACTAACTCACGGGACTTACATGTCCGCCTCCAAATAGATAACACAACGGTGGTGGCTTATATCAATCATATAGGTGGTATCATGTTGCTATCTTGTGATGAATTGGCAAACACAATTTGGCACTGGTGCATCGAGAGAAATATTTGGATTACAGTGACCTATTTGCCAGGGAAGCTTAATACAGTGGCGGACACCAGGTCACGAGTGTTCAATGACAACATCGAGTGGATGTTGAACCCCGAAATTTTTGCTGACATTATAGCTCACTATGCGACACCAGATATTGACCTCTTTGCATCCAGGTTGAACCATCAGATACCAACGTATGTGTCTTTGAAACCAGACTCTGGGGCAATAGCAATGGATGCGTTTTCTCTCTAGAATTTCTGCAACTGGCATATTGATCATTCCCGACTGGCCTACACAGCCATAGAACCCGATGGTCCTTAAAATTTTGAAATAGCGATGGCTTCCGATTGCGAAACACCCCAAATTAATTACTCATCCCATTACGGGGGACAGTCACCCGTGCCATGGTCACCTAAACTTGTTGGCCTGCAGGTTCTAAAAAGACCGCTCGTCAAGGCCGGCATCTCACCACGAGCCATGGAACTCATCTCAGCATCATGCCGAGTATCAACCCGGAGGCAGTACCTCACAGATCAGGAAGTGGGAGGCATTCTGCTCTCGTACCAACATGACTACCAACACGGCAACAATCCCTGATGTCCTGGAATTCCTAGCAGGCCTTCATTTCGATGTTGGCCTTAGCCACAGTGCCATCAACAGCGCCAGGAGTGCACTATCCTCATACCTGGACATAGGTATAGGCTCCAACCACCTGGTGTCTAAAGGGGAGTGTTTAACACCAACCCTACACGGCCCAGATACAACTTCACCTGGGACGTAGGGATCGTTCTGACCCTACTGAGGAGCTGGTCTCCAATGACCGAGTTACCATTCAAACAGCTCACCCTCAAAGTGGTGATGCTGATGGCACTGACTACAGCTCAACGAGTCCAGGCATTACAAAAGCTGCGGCTGCATAGCATGGTCTCCACCCCTACACAGGTGAATTTCTTGTCCAGGACTTATTGAAGCAGCACAGGCCTGGGGCTCATGGGCTGCAGTTGGAGTTTCGGGCGTACCCCACTGATGCCACCCTCTGCATAGTCACCCATCTCCACCACTACATCCGAATTACACGAACCATCAGGAAGAAGGAGCAGGGGCTCCTCATCAGCCACAAACCTCCTCCAGGTGACTGTGCAGACTATCGCCAGGTGGTTCAGGGCAGTGTTGGGTGCAGCAGGAGTCGCTACTAACATTTTAAAATCTCATTCTACTAGGGCTGCATCCACATCAGCGGCGAGGGCCATGGAGGTGCCCATGGACCACATCCTCGCCACCGCGGGCTGCGCCAGTGAAGCAACCTTCCAAAGGTTCTACAATAAACCACTGGTCGCCCCCGCAACATTCGCAGAAGCTGTGCTGGGAGCCGCTCAATTAATGTTTGTCCCCGTGTTAGGGGTTATTTGTTTATTATTATTTGTTTAATAAATATGCATTATTTTTCAGCCTGTTTCAACTGAACTGCATTAACGGCCTTCCTCCATCAGGATTGCGGCAGTGTGATAGCATGGATGTTGTCCAGGACGTGAAATCACAAAGCTTTGAAATCTTCACGAAGTCACTCACGTGACTCCGAAGTAAAATAGTAAGATTAAACGAGAACTTACCAAGTTCGAAGGTTGATCTTTATTTTATGAGGAGTTGCGGTGAGGGATTTTGTGCCCTCCGCTCCCACCCTCTATCATAAGGTCAACTGGGAAGTTCTACGTTCTTCATCTTACTATTTTCAGTCATGGTGCGTTCTGTGATTCCACACCGCTGCTTTGAATGATGTCGCGCATGCGTGCTGGCGGGGTCTTCACGAAATCCCTCACCGCAACTCCTCATAAAATAAGGATCAACCTTCGAACTTGGTAAGTTCTCATTTAATCTTACTATTAATTGCTACACTCCCAGTCTTGATGCCTACTGCATTCTCCTGTACTACCGTCCTCTCAATTGCTGCAGCTCTGCACTTCAAGACCTGGTTATGCTGCCAAGTATACCGACCCTGAGAAAGACTAGTCCGACATCCTGTCAAAATATGCCTGAATGTTGCCACCTCTGAACACAAGGGACACGCCAGGTCCCCACCTACCCATTGCTTACCGAGGAGCGCCGTGTTGGGGCTCCGTAGTGCTGGGACTGTCGACTCCAACATTGCGGAGCTGTGAGCTGCAGAGCTTCCAGCCACGGGCGATGCTGACTTTAACAACGCGGGGCCCTGGGATCTTTCGCCGAGGTCGCCAGTGTTGGAGCTCCGCCCAGCTTGGACTGTGGACTTCGGGAGCCGCAGTCTCTGGTAGGAAGTGGCCGATTCGGAACTCCAAGCCATTGAGAGTGTTCTTCCGATGCCGGAGCTCCATCATCCCGGCGAGAGGACCTGAAACATCGACTGCGGAGGCCAGAATAGGCCCCGACCACGGGTGAACATAGATGAAGTGTGCTGAACTTTTATTCCCTTCCCTCACAGTGGGAAACGTTGATTCCGCTGTGTGGGGATGTTCATGTTAAATTCTATCGTGTGTTGTGTTCTTTTTATTTGTATGGCTGTATGGCAACCCAAATCTCACTGTACCAATTGGTACAGTGACAATAAATGAAGAAACAGAGAAACATAGAAAATAGAAAATGTAAACTTGAACTTGAAACTTGAGGTTCTGCGGTGATGGCAGCACATCATGACTAGCCCTTCTAAGGAAACTTACATGAGGAGCCTCCATGCACCACAGGCCCCCCCAGCTAAACCTCCACTTTTCTACACTTTCCCAGTTCAACCACCGTCCCTGCTTAACCTGAGCTACTGCCCTTACACACCTCACTGCTTTCTCCAGACGACATACCTGATCTACAACCAATTTCCTCCTCTCTGTTGGACCTGCCTTACTCCACACTGGTTTCCTTGTGCTGAGCCCTGAGCCTCCTTTTCCTTGCTGCACCCTACCGATAATGTATGATGCCTCAGAGCTGGTTGTGCTTCTTCTACTGCCTGCTCTGAGTTCCACTTCCTTCCTCCAGTTACACTTGGCATCAGTTTACTAACTAAGGTATGCTTAATTTGGTCTCCAAATCTGAGGAAGGACATTATTGCCATAGAGGGAGTGCAGAGAAGGTTCACCAGACTGATTCCTGGCATATCAGGACTGTCTTATGAAGAAAGACTGGATCGACTCGGTTTATACTCTCTAGAATTTAAGAGATTGAGAGGGGATCTTATAGAAACGTACAAAATTCTTAAGGGGTTGGACAGGCTAGATGCAGGAAGATTGTTCCCGATGTTGGGGAAGTCCAGGACAAGGGGTCACAGCTTAAGGATAAGGGGGAAATCCTTTAAGACCGAGATGAGGAAGACTTTTTTCACACAGAGAGTGGTGAGTCTCTGGAACTCTCTGCTACAGAAGGTAGTCGAGGCCAGTTCATTGGCTATATTTAAGAGGGAGTTAGATGTGGCCCTTGTGGCTAAGGGGATCAGAGGGTATGGAGAGAAGGCAGGTACGGGATACTGTTGGATGATCAGCTATGATCATATTGAATGGCGGTGCAGGCTCGAAGGGCCAAATGGCCTACTCCTGCACCTAATTTCTATGTTTCTATGTTTCTATGCTTACTCCCTGATAATTGCAACTCTAACCTCACTTTATCACACTTAAACTCTTCTGTTAGGCTAGACAATGGTAAATGGAGAATATCTTTCCCATATAAAACCACATTACTAAGGCACCGTGGAAATCCTAACCATTTCCTAATATATGAACTAAACAATCTCTCTAACCTTTCCACCTTAGAAATTGGCACCTCATATACTGTCAATGGCCACATCAACCTAGGGAATAGCCCAAACTGCAAACACTATAACTTCAACTTGCCTGGAAGCCCTGAGCTCTTTTCTTTTTAACCCGTCAATAACATCCTATCTAAGTTGCTGAACCTGTTCAGTGCCATCCAACTTCCTGTTATAACATTTAATTGGTTTCTCCATTATAGACAGGACTTCTTCTTCATGTACACAGAACCTTTGCTCTGCTACCTTTCCTCTTGCCAAATAAATACTCCATGACGTACTGGGCTTAATCTTCAATCTAGCCAATTTAAGATTATCATTTAACTTCTCTAACAACCTTCATGTACAAACTACTGTTGTGGTCACCAAGGTTATATCATCCATATAGGCCCTGAGTGGAGGGAAGCGTAGTCCGTCCTGCTGTCTCTCCCCACCAACGACCCACTGTGATGCTCTAAACACTAGCTCCATCACCATTGCGAAAAATAACAGGGAAATAGTACATCCTGCCATAATGCCCATCTCTAGTCTCTGCCATGCTGTCGTAAAGTCTGCTGTACTAAAACACATTTAGACATCTTAGAAATATGCTTTCATTAAATTTACTATTGATCCTGGAACTCTAATGAAATCAAAAGCACTCCAAATAAGACTATGTGTCACAGATCCAAACACATTTGCTCGATCCAAAAACACTATATGCAAATCTCTTCTCTCGAGCTTAGCTAATTTGAACCATTCCCTTCCCCAGGCTCTGCTTCCCCATTAAGATTTTCTCCCGCATCAATCCTCTCCTTAAAAACACCTCCGTCACACCGTTCTCTTCAATAACCAGCAGAATTCTAATCTTTTCATTTGAAATAACCATTGAAATAGAGAATGTGCACATTTATTTTTTCCATTGTTCCCAGCATGTCCACTAGCTGATATCAGTTGGCATCACTGCATTTGGGGAAGACATACAAGGGTCGATAAATGTCCAAAATTTATAAAGACAGGCTTGCGTTACTCTGCAGTGCCTATTTGAACCTAATTGTATGATGAAAATTGCCATTTGGCCAACATTATACCCAAAAATGCAGGACTATGTAGGGCAAACAATAACCAGATTCATTATTGGTGAAAATATGCCAAAACAATTCAGGATCTTCTAGTTCATTTACGGAGGTACAGGAACTTTATTCCATCACACATAGAACTTCTGGGGTACAACCTCTGGTTGGGTGTAAGATTACAATTGTTTTATAATGAATGATGCTGCATAATATTGATCAGTTTGGTGTTTGCTGCAGCAGGAACTCGTCAGGTAGAAAATATATCCCAGACAGAAGAAGATGGGAGTTGCAGAATCATTCTGGACCTCACAAACTAAATTCATATGTTCCGTATAGGCATTTAATAAAGTACACCTTCAACACTGTAACGCAGTTGTTATCACAAGGCTGCTATATGGTTACTATAGAAGTAAAACAAAAAGATACCTTATTATTCAGTACCAATGCATCATTATTGCAGGTACTTTAAGTTAATTTGATGGGTCAGCTGAGGCAATTTAAAGATTTACCTAATGGGTAACTTCAGCTCTCAGGCTGTTCACATAATTATTGAAACCAGCACTGGTGTTACTGAGGGCTCAGAATCACATTGTAATGGCTTATCTAGAAGATATGTTAATGGTAAATGCCACTCAGGAGACAGCTGAAGAACTGGTTTCAGCAACCATAAGCCTATTGAAAGGCTAGGGTTCTGTCCATCCAACAACATCTAAGTTACAGCCATCCCAAACAATTGATTACTTGGGGTTTGTCTTTAATTCAGTTGATATGTCAGTAACTTGCTAACAGATAAGGTTGGGGATATTACAAATGTCTGTACTTTTCTCGCTGAGAGACCTTATCCCTCCATCCGAGAAGTAGTTATGGGTATTGGTAAAATGGTAGCAGCATTCCTGATGTCGAATTTGGACCTCTGCATTATCAAAGTCTGCTAAGAGCCTGAGGACAAGCACTAAAAATAAAAAGTGAAAATAAATAAATAAATAAATAAATAAATAAATAGATACATACATACATACATAAATAAATAAATAAATAAGATGAAAAGCGTGCAGGTCATTTGATAGATCCATGCAGTTACCAACTAAAGTTTTAGCTGAATTGCAATGGTGGAATCTCAATGTTTCAAAAGCTACTAGAAAATATTTTGGTTCAGCAACCTTCAGTGTTATTACAAACTGATGGGAGTGCTCTCGGATGGGGAGGTAAGGACAGCACCACCAATTGAGGTGGTGATGGACTGTCCAAGATGATTAATTCTCCTAACACATGGTATCAATTATTTGGTTATTGATGCGTTTTATGCATTGATAGTTTATTGTTCTACAATGAATTACTTACATGTTCAATTACAAGTAGACAATACCACAGCTGTGGGAGAGACAATATTGTGGCAGATAATAGATCATGAAAGTTCAATGACAATACAGAATGGATGTTAAATCCAGAAGTCAAAAATATGTCAGTCGGTATGGGTATCAAATATTGATCTGTTTGCGTCCAGATTAAATCTCCAGTTGCCTAAATATGTCATAGGAGCCAGACCCAGGAGCTGTAGTGTGGATGCATTCTCGCTCCATTGGGGAAGTGTAGTCTTCTATGTTTCCCCATTTTGCCTGATTTGGCAATGTCTCACCAAAATTGAGCAAGACTCCGCCACAGGCATTTGGTGGTTCCAAACTGGGTTACACAGCCATTGTTCCCATTGGTGTTCAGAATGATGACTATGCCATTCATGACAATCCCCAGTTGCAGTAATTGTTGGTACATCCAGTACAGGAGAAGTCATCTATTACATGATCGTATTAATTGTTAATCTGCAGGTTCTAATGGACTGTCAGATAGCACAATGGATGTTATAACTGCAGCTTGGAGAGATAGCACTAAGAAACAATATATGTCTCATATTAGGAAATGGGAATTTTTTTGTATACAGTCAGATATATTTTATCATACTGCAAACATATCGGATGTATTGGAGTTCTTTCTATGTTGCACCTGAGATATAGTGCCATTAATAGTGCTCGGGGTACTTTGTCCTCCTATTTAGGACAATTTTCAGAATGACAATCTATTGGGTTCATCCGTTAATATCCTGATTTATGAGAGGAATTTTAATAAAATCCTACCAAATCCAGATATACAGAAATCTGGGATGTCAGTATAATTCTCACATTGCTTCGGCAGTGGGATCCAATTAAGTCACTGTCTTTTCAGAACTTAATATTTAAAGTGGTTATGCTCATGTCATTAGTATCAGCACAATGAGTACAAACATTACAAATGTTGCGCTTAGATTGTATGCAGTTGTCTGTAGATAAAATTACTTTTTATGTCTATGATCTAAGCAGGCAATGCAAGCCAGGGAAGGCTGGAACCAAGGTAATCTTTAAAGCATACCCTGTCGACCAAATATGTGTGTGGTTAAGCATCTGACTCAATATATTAACGTAACTAAGAGTCTCCGAGATTGTAAGACACCAATGCTCATTACCCACAAAATAAAAAATAAATTAAAAAAAGTGACAGTACAAACTATTCTAGATGGTTAAAACAGGTTCTGTATTTAGCTGGAGTTCACACTCATGTGTTAAATCACAACTCCACAAGGGCGTCATCAATGTCCACGGCGAAGGCGCAGGACATGCTGCTTGACCAAACTCTAGAGGCCGCAGAATGGTCTAAAGAAGTAATTTTTTTTTAGATTTATGATAAACCTGTTGTCACAGTGCCAGGGTATGCACATGCTATGTTGTGTTCTGTTCAATGTGTTTGCTTTGTTTCATATCATTGTTTCATATCATTTGTTGTAATTTTCCCCTGGGATAGAGGGGTTATTACTTTCCTTGTTATTATTATTATTATTATTATTATTATTATTATTATTATTAACATAGTTATTGAATAATTTGAAGCAATGTTCAATATATTATTTATTCACTACTGTGTCAACTGAAGCAGTGTGCCGTATGGAGTGAATCTACGGCATGAAAATCACAGAGCTTTAAAATCTCACATAACTCCGAAGTAAAATAGTAAGATTAGAGAACTTACCTGTTCGAAGTTTGATCTTTATTTTATGAGGAGTTACGATGAGGAATTATGTGCCCTCTGCTCCCGACCCTCATAATCTAAACGATCATCTGGTAGTTCTAGTCTTTGTGAGCCTTACTATCTTACTTCGGCTATCGGTTTCTGTGTTTTTCACACCGGTGCTTTGAAGTATGACGCGCATGCGCCTGGCGGGGCTTCTTCACGTAATCCCTCATCGTAACTCCTCATAAAATAAAGATCAAACTTTGAACAGGTAAGTTCTCGTTTAATCTTACTATTTTACTTGACTCCAAACTTCTGAACAACTTTATATATGTATTCATCTTGCCTGTATGGAGTAACTTCAGGAAAGCTCAAGTTTCTGCTCTTGGTTTCTTCATTTTCTTTGTTAGTAATTATCCTCTCCAACCTTGCGTCCATCATTATCAACATTGACTAGATCAAAATACAAAATGTTGAAGTAATTCAACTGATCAGGCAGTATATCTGGAGGACATGGATAGGCAATGATTCAGGTCAGGACCCTGACTCAGACTCCAGATGGGTCATGACCTGAATTATCACCTATCAATGTCCTCCAAAGATGCCCACATTTTGGTTTTGCTCAAGAATCCAGCATCTGAAGTTCCATGTGTATTAAGAAACTGATAATGCTGGTGTACCGTGAAGATAGACACAAATACTGGGATAACTCAATGGGTCAAGCAGCATTTCTGGAGATAATCATTTTCTCCAGAGTTGCTACCTGATCTGCTGAGTTTTGTGTCTATCTGAGGTTCCTTGTTTCTCCTTTTGACATACACAAGATGATTGATTCCCCATCCAGCAGTGCCTAAATTCCTAGTTCCATCCTCTACACCAAGATTTGATTTCACTGGTGCACATCTCAGATTTTGTTTGATTTTGGTGCTGATCATTGTCACATCTCCAGAGATGTGCAATTCGTCAACAATAATTGCCCCTACACTTGTATCGCTACCATCACAATTACCATCTGCACCATTGTCACATCCATTGTTGACCTTCAAATGTTTCCATATCCAATCACCAAAAGTCAGAAACCATGTTGCCTGCATTCATTTTGCAGTATGTCACTGCCATGATGTTGGAAATCCCTTGAATTTGTCATTCAAATTGTGTTTCATATCCAGGTTTTGATTTATAATCCCTAACCAGCTCCTTTGCCTATCCTCTGCAAAAACTGCCTCTTGTCATAATGAATGGGAGTGGAATTAGGCCATTCGGCCCATCAAGTCTACTTCGCCATTCAATCATGGTTGATCTATCTCTCCTAACCTCATTCTCCTGTCTTCATCCCATAATCTCTGGCACCTGTACTTATCAAGAATCTATCTATCTCTGCCTTAAAAATATCACTAAGATGGCCTCTACAGACTTCTGTGGCAAAGAATTCTACAGATTCACCACCCTCTGACTAAAGAAAATGTTTCGCATCTCATTCCTAAAAGAATGTCCTTTAATTCTGAGGCTCTGACATCTAGTTCTAGACTCTCCTACTAGAGGAAACATCCTCTCCACATCCACTCTATCCAAGCCTTTCACTATTTTGGACATTTCAATGAGGTCCCCCCTCATTCTTCTAAACTCCAGCGACCACAGGCCCAGTGCCGACAAACGGTCATCATAGGTTAACCTACTCATTCCTGGGATTATTTTCCTGAATCCCAACTCCCCAAAACTTCTTCACAAAATACAAAGCATGTGGCAGGTGTATGATGAAATACTCTACACTTGCCTGAATGAGCATTACTCCAACTCAGTAAGTTTATTACATTTCAGGACCGAGTACTTCTCTTGATTTGTCAGGAGTGCAAACAACGTTTTTCACTGTATCTTGGTAGACGTGACAGGAATACACCAATACCAATCCATCACATTTAACTTGCATGCTCTCTATCTCCCATGCACTGCACCTGTCTAACGCTCCAAATAGGTTTTGAGAATACAGATCAATGACGGAGAAAGCACACTTCAACAATATAAAATGTTAAAAAAATTAGTTAAAGTGCAATAAAGTAACGATAAAGCAATGAGTCTATACTCGTATTTCAAATGTCTCAAGGAATTAAGGAATCGACATGAGAATTAAGGGACAGAGGTTTTGGGGTAACGTGAGGGGGGAACTTCTTTACTCAGAGGGTGGTGGCTGTGTGGAATCAGCTTCCAGCAGAAGTGGTGGAGGCAGGATCGATTTTAGCATTTAAGAGTAAAGTGGATAGGTATATGGACGGGAAGGGAATGGAGGGGTATGGTCTGAGTGCAGGTAGATGGGACTAGGGGAAAACAAATGGTCGGCACGGACTGGAAGGGCCGAGAGGGCCTGTTTCCGTGCTGTAATTGTTATATGGTTATATGGTTATATGGAATTTAGCCATGGTGACTTTTAGCAAATAACTTCATTATAGTTGAAAAGCCTGCATTAATTCTTACATTATATTCCACCCCTTGGAGTTGTCAATGTGCAGCACTCATGTAACTATGCACTATTTAACGATGTGTCACTGACTGGTCTGGCAGCGTAATACAGATGGCTCTGGTATTCTTAATCTACAAATCTTACCAATTAGATAACATGCATCCTTTCTTAAGTGCCACCCAATGCTACCCATGCATCCCCCTTTGCGAAGCCATGTACTCATAACCTGGCAATGGCTGGTCACAGGGTTCACCAGGGCCATGGTTCTGAATCCCAGACTACGGGATAGTAGTCTCTTCGACCAGGTGATTTAATAGCAGATATAATGTGCCCCATTGCCAGCATGTATGTAATGCCCCTGTGAGTCTCATTTAATTCTCCTTTAAATTCATCTGGCTGGCACACTGATCCCACAGTCAGGTGAGCCAAGTAGCCAATGGCTCATCAGGTGGCTGAATTATTTTGGCTCCTGATGCTTGTAATTCTGTGACACTATAATCTAGGACAATAGTTTCTGTGGTCTCAGTTGGTGAATCCAGCTGAACCAGTTGGTTATCTCTCTGTTCGATCTTAACTTTGGTTTGGACCAAAGAGTCTAACTCCTACTATATTTTTCCACTCATCTACATGGTGACAGATTCCACCATGACAGACTCATCTACGTGCCAAATATTTCCATCCCAGTGGTCAGGGTCCCAGTCATCCTGTGATAACATAGTGTGAGCTTTTACTAGGTTCACCCGCCATTCCTTCTTATTTAATTTATTTTTGTTATTGAACAGTAGCTAATCTATAGGCAGGATTGATTTCTTTCTATTCTGCCTTATTCCTGCACAGTCTTTGCTGTCTCAGTCAATTGTTAAATACACTTGCAGTGTATTTCCAGGATGGATAGTTCCTTTTTTAATCCTTCAGTTTCAGTATCAAGTTTTTCATTTGTGATACTCTGCTGTCTTAGTGCAGCGGCAAATATCCATCATGCTTGTGGGATGTTCTGTTCTGGAGGAAGTTGGTTCCTACCAACGACAGCTTTTCTGGCTTATCATAGTAACATAGAAAATTGCTGCAGGAGTAGGCTATTCAGCCCTTCGAGCCAGCTATTCAATATGATCATGGCTGATCATCCTAAATCAGTACCCCGTTCCTGCTTTCTCCCCATATTCATTGATTCCATTAGCCCTAAGAGCTAAATCTAACTATCTCTTGAAAACATCCAGTGAAATGGTCTCCACTGCCTTCTGTGGCAGAGAATTCTACAGATTCACAACTCTCTGGGTGAAAATGGTTTTCCTCATCTCAGTCCTAAATGGCCTACCCCTTATTCTTAAAATGTGAGCCCTGGTTCTGGGCTCCCCCAACATCGGGAACATTTATCCATCAACTCTCTCTCCCAATACATAGGAGATCCCCATTTACATTAGGTAAGCTACCAAGCCCCTCATTGTTGCCTGTCCATCCTGGGATCTCAAAAGTCCCAGGTTTCAGATCTTTGGTCTCCTTTCTCAACATGTCTCGAATCTTGCTGACTCGACCAAAATGTAAGAACGTTTCAAAGAACACTTCAACAATATAAAGTCAAAACATGACATTTTTGTGTCTATTGTCGGTGTAAACCAGCTTCTGCAGTTCCTTCCTGCACATAACATTTATTAAAATAGCAATAAAACAGCAATAAAACAATGAATCTCACACCATTCTTCTGCACGTCAGGAACTTGAGCTTGGTCTGAAGAACCCGTGGCTTCTGGCATCGTTCTAGATCCTGGCCCAAGGAGGGGTTCAGTGAGCTCGCTCGCAGCAAGCACTTATATAATTAATAAACCCGTTCTTCTTCCCTAATCTAAAAACAGTCAACGATATTTTAAATCTAGGTGTCCTCATTCATGATGGAAACAGGTGTTATTTCTTACATGAGGAACCAAGCTAGTTTTGGATGTCTCTGGGAAGAAAAGTTTGTCTTATCTCACTTTGTCCCTGCCACTGCATGATCTGAGGCCTCATGATTTACTGGTCTTTCTAATTGAGCCCAATTATTTTTCTATGCATGTAATTGTCTTTTTTCTAAGCGAGTCTGCTTGCTTGACATAGCGAGTGTCCATTTTAGTCGATTTTGGCTAAAAAGCCTGTTTTAACCCATATTACAACCTGTAATATTTGTCAGTTACAAGATACGTTGCAACAACTCACAAACGCTCCTTAAGTAGCATTCCCAAATATTTGATCCTGTCTAAAAATAATCAAGGGCACATGCATAAATCATTAACTGCATTCTCCCTTCCAAGTTCAGCAATTTTCTTTTTCCTTATTGTTTCTAGGTGTAAATCTTGTAACTCTCTATCCAATAACATTATTAAATTGTCTTCATATGCACCATTGCTCAAGATGGCTTACCACCATATTCTCAAAGGCAATTCTGTTCAGTATAAGCAATGATTGCTCTCATCCCATTGATACCTTGAATATATCAAACACTGACAACTCACCCTTTTATCTTTCAAATTACACACCAGATAATCCCAGATTTTTTGCATAAATCTAGATGTTCAGATATCATTTTTGGAAATCTCCCTTGCACTTCCTCCAAGACTAACTTATCTATCATAAGATGTGGTGTTGGGAGGTAACATTTTCCTGTAGATAAGATCCCACCAATGCTACAGTAGGATTTCTGATCCCTTCTTTTCTAGAAACTCCAGTTTTCCATTAGCTGTTTTGAATATTTCTGCCCTTGTTTGTGATATTTTAATGTGAACACTGCTTCTAACATTTCTCCATTTAGAAAGAACATGAGATTGGATTTAAATATTATGCATGTGAGGTGAAAGGACCAGAACCAGAAGTATGGGGAGGTCGATTCCTCAAGCCTGCTTCCCATTCTATAGGATTATGGTTCCTCTAATCTTGGTTTCAGTTCCACTTTCCATGCTCTCCCCATTACCCTTGTAGATTATCCATTTAATTATTTGTAGCTGTGCGACTTATTTATGCCACAGGCAAATTAAGGCCATCTATGCTGTACAATCATACATGAAGAATAATTGGCATTAGTTGAGGCCCCAAATAAATCGTTTAGGATTGCAATTCATCACACTTTGTCAATTTGAGTGTCTGCCTTTTGTTTCTTAATCTCCGTCTCTTGATTTTTAACTATTTTCTTTCGCTAGTCAATAATTTGATCTCAACCCCACATGCTTCAACTTTTAACAATTGCCTTTTATAAGTCCTTAGAAAGAACTATAGGTGTTCCTTTTCATACCAACTTTTGTATTTCTACATTGTTTTAAATCAGCATGATAATAAATCTATCCTGGCTCTGTTTGATCTGTTCCAAATTTTCAATGGGTCCTGCCTGCCTATCCTTTATTATAGACGTTAGTAATTTCCAACTGCAGACGAAAAGCTTACTGATCAATAATTACCTTACTCCTTTCATTTTCTATTCTTAAATCGCTTTTGAAAAAATCCTTTCAAAAGAAATGGTTTCTGGATTAAAAAATCATTGGAAAATTATTGCCATGTTCTCAACTGTCTGCTTTCCTACTATGAAAAGCATCTGCTAGTTGGGAATTCAGTTCCAGTCCTTGATTCAATATTTATCTGCTTGGCCTATATACCATACTTTCCTCTTTGTTTAATGTAAATATTATAATCAGCCATTTACTTAATGTCTACAATTTCTAAACTAAATAATTTGTGAAGTTGCTGTCCAGGATCCATAATCCCTGAGTGCATACATCAACTTTTTGCAAGGCAATAGATTAATCAAAAACCACTTGGAGTCATATAGAAGCATAGAAACATAGAAATTAGGTGCAGGAGCAGGCCATTCGGCCCTTCGAGCCTGCACCGCCATTCAATATGAACATGTCTGATCATCCAACTCAGTATCCTGTACCTGCCTTCTCTCCATACCCCCTGATCCCTTCAGCCACAAGGGCCACATCCAACTCCCTCTTAAATATGGCCAACGAACTGGCCTCAACTACCTTCCGTGGCAGAGAATTCCACAGATTCACCACTCTCTGTGTGAAAAACGATTTTCTCATTTCGGTCCTAAAAGACTTCCCCCTTATCCTTAAACTGTGACCCCTTGTCCTGGATTTCCCCAACATCGGGAACAATCTTCCTGCATCTAGCCTGTCCAACCCTTTAAGAATTTTGTAAGTCTCTATGAGATCACCCCTCAATCTTCTAAATTCCAGCGAGTACAAGCCAAGTCTATCCAGTCTTTCTTCATATGGAAGTCATGCCATCCCAGGAATCAGTCTGGTTCGCACAGCACTTTCGGCTTTATTCATCACACCATATAGAGTCACCATATGGAATCACTCCATATAGAGTCAAAAAGTCATACAGTGTGGAAACAGGCCCTTCGGCCCAACTTGCCCACACCGGCCAACATGTCCCAGCTACACTAGTCCCACCTGGTCCATATTTGGCATTTGGTCCATATCTCTCCAAACGTATCCTATCCATGCACCTGTCTAAGCATTTCTTAAACGTTGGGATAGTCCCAGCCTCAACTACCTCCACTGGCAGCTTGTTCCATACACCCACCATCCTTTTTTGTGAATATAGCATCTATATCCAAAACTGACCAACATTTTGCTACCTCATTGGAAAATATTCACATTGTCTTTGTCAATATCTGGTTGCTTGTGTGGTCATGTTCGTGTGGTTTCCGCTCATCTACTTTCATCTACTTTCTCCTCAGCATTCCGGAGACTGTTAACATTATTACCTCAATAGGGTATCAACACGAACAAGGAGACTCCCAAAGTAAACATTATTTACAACATACTTTATTTGTACAGGTGTGTAATTTCCAACAACTCCACATTTGGTTAATCATTCTAATTTAACACTCATTATGCTAAATCACAAGACTCAGCTTGGATTTAAATATTGCACATATGAGGTAAACTGACTACCTCACTACAATGGGATTTGTACTCTGCACTGAGTTACAAACTCAGGGTCTTCCTTCTGCTATGATTGTTCCCAGGTTATCACCACCAATGTCCTGGTGACCCCTCTTTTATACATTCTTATGATCTTCTCAAAAGCTTGACTGTGTACCCATGTCCAGGACCTCATAACTTGAGGTTATTCATTCAAAGGTTGGGTAAACAGGACACATCCTGTCCACTGTTTCCTTTTCTATCCCTAATTTAGCAACCCATGCCTCCATTGAGTTTTCGCAATTTTCTAGAATCGGAAGCCTCTGTCTGGTTTCACTTCCTCTTCCTACCAGACCAGAGCTGATGTAAAGTTGAGCTTTCTTACAATGCATGTTTTCTCAGATGAGGAGAAACTACATGAACATGACCACACGCATGGCCAGACAGTGACTTATTTTTCCATCATGGACACTATGATTTCCTAGATAACCACATGTCTACAAGATTTATACCTCATTTTAAACTCCATCTCTTTCATTCCCATTATTAATAATGATCATTTTGTGCAAAGGTTGGTACTACTCTGCCTCACCTTCAGCAGATATTTGACCAGAAAACTAATGTAAGTAGTTGATCTACATTTGATGGAGCCACGGTGATG
Source organism: Okamejei kenojei (assembly GCA_035221665.1). NCBI lineage: Eukaryota > Metazoa > Chordata > Chondrichthyes > Rajiformes > Rajidae > Okamejei > Okamejei kenojei. The sequence goes on along the minus strand of CM069134.1, from coordinate 103,688,035 downwards.
AGTGACACAAAGTTGAAAGCCCTTTCTGTTTAACACACTCAGTTAGGTCATGATTTTTTTAATGGTAGAAGCCAGATATCTTACCATATGTTCAGAAAACTATGAGGTGACAAATTGCATGGCTGAAATTGATTACCTCTGAAGAATGGCACTGATGTAGCACTGGATCAAATCAGCTGCTCATCATCTGGGACGCAGGTGGTTGGTAATAACCCATTAAGGTAAGTGTACAAATCAAAATAGGAGGGCCAAGTCTGTTCGCCCAGTGTGCTAGAGGCAGAATGTATTATATCCTACAGCTCTCCTTAACCACCCTCTCAGTTGTCCAATCCATGATCTACGTTTGGACTGAAGAAAACTTCCGACCCGATACATAGTCTATCCATTTCTATATAGATGCTGCCTGTCTCACTGAGTTCCTGCAGCAGTTAATATTTTCTCAACCATGATAACTGATTATCCGATAGGAGGTGGAACAACAGTTACTTTAAGACAAAATTAACAACTTTTAAAAAACCAAGCAAAATATAATATGCCTTCTATTTAGTTAATGTGTAACATGCTGATTTACCTTTATCTTCTTCATTTACAGATTTTAAAATGTTTCTGATTATTGGTGTGATTGCGTTTGTGGCCCTTTTATGCATAATCAGTATTGTTGCCTGTGTGTGGAGGTATGTATTCTGTGATTTTCATAAATTGTCCAGTAAATAGATTTGTGCAATGATTAATCTGCATCGTACTGAGGCATTCTATTCTTTTCATTAGGAGAAAGAAATTGAAAAGGGCCAGAAGACAATTAAAAAACATGAGCACTGAAAGAAATCAGGCAAGCAAACCTTTGTACAAGTATTTAGTAAGCAATACTATATTATTTGCAAACAATAAGCTAACAACTTGGAATTTGTATTTGTAATGCAAAAATACGAGTTTCTTAACATAAATGTATATACTAATTATTGGTACAAGATTCTGCTCCCAATCCTTCTACTTATAAAGCATCTATTATTACAAATTGGAAGTAGTAATGGGGTGAAGAATGTCACTTCAAATTTTAAATGGACTGAAATACAAAATGAGATATAATTGTTCTAATCTGTAATATTTGTAAGAATCCTAGAAATTATACATCTTGCTCTTAACACCAAATCGCACATTTGTGAGAATCGTCAAAATGATGTTTAAGAAGAGACTTGATTATGGATTTTTAATGTTCTGGAACATTAAAAAGTAAAGATTAGTTGACCATGTTCTACTGATGTTTTAGTGTAGCTTTTTTTCATGAAAATAGTAGAGATTTGGACATGGTGAGCTATATTTTCCTCAAGGTATTCCTTTTCATGCTGTAAAGAGACTTCAAGTTTGCCCATCCTTTACAAAGTATTGGATGGTCACAGATTGGTACTTCAAAAAGGGGCAACCCTTGTTCACTTTGCTAAATCCTTGCTAAATGTGTCCTTTCTTAACTCACTTTGCAACCAATGTGACCTGATTTAGCAGAAGTGACAAGTATGCTGAGTGTGTGGAAGTGTATTCACCTTCAAAAGCATGTGTGTAAATATCACTGATCAGGGCTTAATAGGACCATGCAACAGATTGTTTCTCATGCAAGATGCACAAGCACTTTGCAACCTTGTTAAATTATTTAAATCTGTCACAAATGACATATCTACAGCAAATCACAAAGTGCTGGAGCAACTCAGCAGGTCAACTAGCATCTTTGGAGGGCATAGGTATGCAACATTTTGGGTCGGGACCCTTTTTCAGACTGTTGGTTACACAAAAAGCTGGAGAAACTCAGCGGGTGCAGCAGCATCTAAGGAGCGAAGAAGATAGGCGACGTTTCGGGTCGAGACCCTTCTTCAGACTGGTCAGGGATCAGGGAAACTAGAGATATAGACGGTGATGTGGAGAGATAAAGAACAATGAATGAAAGATATGCAAAAAAGTATCGATGATAAAGGGAACAAGCCATTGTAAGCTGTTTGTGGTGTGAAAATAAGAAGCTAGTGCGACTAGGGTGGGGGAGGGAGATAGAGATAGAGGGAATGCCAGGGCCCGAGGGCTGAGGGAGAGGTGGGAAGGGGATGAGACAGCAAGGGTTAACAGAATTGATAAAATTCAATGTTCAAGCCCAAAGGATGCAGACTCCCCAAGCGGAATATGAGGTGCTGTTCCTCCAACTTGTGGTGTTGCTCACTCTGGCCGTGGAGGAGGCCCAGGACCGAGAGGTCGGATATGGAATGGGAGGGGGAGTTGAAGTGCTGAGCCACCGGGAGGTCGGTTGGTTTTTGCGGACCGAGCGGAGGTGTTCGGCGAAACGATCGCCAAGCCTCCGCTTGGTCTCACCGATATAGATCATCTGGCATCTGGAGCAGCGGATGCAGTAGATGAGGTTGGAGGAGGTGCAGGTGAACCTCTGTCGGACCTGGAAGGATTGCTTGGGTCCCTGAAAGGAGTGAAGGGGGGAGGTGAAGGGACAAGTGTTGCATTTCTTGAGGTTGCAAGGGAAAGTGCCCGGGGAAGGGGTAGAGTGGGAGGGGAGGGAAGAATTGACAAGGGAGTTGCGGAGTGAGCGGTCTTTGCGGAAGGCAGACGGGGGGGGGGGGGGGGGGGGGAGATGGGAAGATGTGCCGGGTGGAGGGGTCACGTTGGAGGTGGCGAAACTGGCGGAGGACTATGCTCCAGACTATGCTCCGCTGCTCCAGATGCCAGATGATCTATATCGGTGAGACCAAGCGGAGGCTTGGCGATCGTTTCGCCGAACACCTCCGCTCGGTCCGCAAAAACCAACCCGACCTCCCGGTGGCTCAGCACTTCAACTCCCCCTCCCATTCCGTATCCGACCTCTCTGTAGTGATATCCCCTTTTTCAGACTGTTTGTTGTGGAGGGGGGAAGGAGGGGATAGCTGGAAAGGAAAGGTGAAATGGGGACAACGCCTGACAAGTGATAGGTGGAACAGATGAAGGAGTGTGAAGAGGCAGATAAGTGGAGAAAGTGACTAAGGTTGGATATGAAAAGGAGAAAAAATGGTGTCAGATAAGGACAGTAGATAGATAGAGCTCTAGGGACTAGCGGAGTCAAGGGGTATGGGGAGAAGGCAGGCACGGGTTATTGATAGGGGATGATCAGCCATGATCACAATGAATGGCAGTGCTGGCTGGAAGGGCCGAATGGCCTCCTCCTGCACATATTTTCTATGTTTCTATGTTTCTAAAGAGAGAAGTGTAGTGAAATGTAAAGCCAGAGAAAGGGATATAGGTGAAAGGGGATGGGGATGGGGAGGATGTCCTTTGACTATCCAGGTTGATTAATGCTTTGGGGAGAGCAGACTTCACTTTGTCATTAGCAGCCCATACTGGAATTCTCTACATTGCTTTGAGTTCCCATAAAACATTCATAATTTTCTTTCATGGAATCTTTATTTTCTGGCTGATATGTCCTGATTGTGAGCTGTTGAAGTTAATAAAAAGGTAATTTAATTAAAGTGTCAGATGCACGTGATGGACGAGAATAAATGATTGATGCACTGACTGGCAAAAGGCGACTGACCGGCTATTAACATGTACTCAGTGTAACAGGTGCAGGAGTGAGCCACCAGGCCCCTCAAGCTTACCCCGCCATTCAATATAATGGCTGATATACCCCAGACCTTAACACCTCTCTTCCAGATCCCCAAGGTCCTCAATTCCCCGATCTTTCAGAAATCTATTTACCTTCACTTTAAATACTTCTAATGAGCTGGCCTCCATAACTGAGATAGAGAATTCCAGAGATTCACCACTCACCTTGGGAAGACATTTCCATTGTCAAAATGGGTTGTGATGGAAACATTTGTAATGAATGTAGCAATTAGTGCCTCGTCATCCAGGAACCTTTCTTGATGTATACGGACAATAGTCCTAACCAAATATTCCACAGGTTTTTTATATTATTGAGTTAATAGGTACTTCTCTCCGAAAATAATAAACTAATTGGAAGGGTACAATTGTACTTAAACTCAAACTTTGAAAAGCTTCTCTCACTCTGTGTAAATAGGTATTGCTCTTTTCTCTCATTATTATTTGTATTTATTTGTATAGATATTAATTGTTAATTTTATTAAAAAATAAATTCAGATAGTGTTTAGTATTTGTTGTCTGAAAAACAATTTTAATAGTACTCTTTACTAACAGCAGAGAAGAGTCAACCAAAACAGCTATGCGTTTTCTTCTGCCTCGGACCGAGCAAGTTCTAGGACTGCCGAAAATCAGAGACAAGACATTTATGTTAACATGCCGAAACCAACGCAGAAAGGCAAACAAAAACCCTATAAGTAATGTCATTAACAGAGCTTGGACCAGTCTTTTACAGCACAGACAGCTCTTTGTTAAAATTTTCATTTCCTTCACTGGCAAAGTGATTGATTCCACCTCTAAAAAGTGAGCATTGCTATGATCCAAAATCTTGTAACATACAATTTTCTATTATTCAGATTTGGAATGTGTTCCATTTGTTTAGATATTAAATGCTCTATGTATTTTTTAAACTTCTACAAGTTTTGGTTACGGCAATTGTGTACTTATTTTTGGGAATTTACTTACATTATCATCTTACCAATGAGCATAATAAGGAATAAAGTGTTGGTTTCTAAGAAACTAAACAAAACCAGCTCTTAAAGGAAGTTTGATATTGGGATCACATGTCATTGCTATTAGCATTATATCTCATTCCATATTATTCAGTGCAAGAGAAATTAAAGTATATTATATTGAACAGGCAAAAATTATAAATTTTAACCAAATTGTAAGCATCATACAATTTTACTTCGGAGTCACGTGAGTGACTACGTGAAGAGCCCGCCTCACGCTGGTAACGGCATGACGTCAACGCTGACGGCGAAAGGAGGAGCTGCGGTAAGGAGCAGCTCCTCGCAGCGGTCGGAACGGCCCGCAGGTAAGTGAAGTTACATCGGGGCGGTTTTCAAGTTACGCTGGGTGGCTCCAGCATCGAAAGTAAAAGTAAAAAATTAGACGTTAGCGTGCTGATTGAGCACAGATAATTTTAACAAAAATGGAGAAATCGGGAAAGAAGATTTCGCGGGTGAAGAGAGCCTCCCGGGGTGAAAGTAAATATACGGGACGCGAAGCTAGAGTGGACCCGGTTCCGATACCGCTGGCCACTGATTTACCCGATATAGAATTTCCAGATTCTCCGGAAATTATAACCACGGAGGAAAATGCTCCTAAGAAAAACAAAAAGAAAGCTGTGAGGCCCGTGGTTTCTGATGATTCTGATTCTGAAAGACCTCCAGACAATAAAACTATGTGGCTAAAAATGGAGCATATGGAGAAAGTTCTCCAAACTATTATGAGACAAGGGTCACAGTACCCACATGAATCCCAAAAAAATCCCTGAGGGGTTTGAATATGATGAATATGGCTGTGGGCCAAGTTGGGAATATGATACTCCAGACCCACGATTTGGGCTGGAAGAAGTCTCATGGGATGATATCCCGATGGAATTAGGGCTGCAGAAGGCAGACCCTGCTGAAGTTGAAATGGCTTTTGAAAGCACGCCACAAAGTAAAAAGAAAAGGCTTGATGTGCCTGGGATAGCACAAGTTTTTGCTATACCCGAAGGAAGTGGTGAGGCTATGGAAGAAAGCCTAGCTGCCAATATAAATTATATGGTATCTCACCAGCTTCATAATACTGTGATGAATGAATTATCAGAATTATATAAAGCACCAGGCAATTGTGCCTCATTGGAAGTGCCTACGGTGAATCCGATGGTATGGGCGTCTATGACTCCAAGTATGAGAGCCCAAGAAGTGAAATTTCAAAAGGTGCTAAAATTATTTTCTGCTGCCATTACGGCATTTGGCAGGCAAATGGAGAATCTGGAAATGGAAAAGATTCAAAAAGATACTTTGGGCTTATTGTGCAATTCGTTTTATGAGATCAATTGCATGAGGAAAATGGCGATTCGGCCCCATATTTCACCCTAGATTTGCAAGCCTGTGTCAAGAAAGTGGAGTTCAAGCTCCTGGGTATTTGTTTGGAGAAAATCTGCCGAAACAGCTGAAACAGTTGGATGAAGAAGCTAAATATTTTAGCACTATTAAGCCTTTTGTCTTTGGACAAAGAAGAGGGTTTTCGGCCCGAAGGGGTTTTGATTTTCGTTATAGAGGCAGAAATTTGTCACGAAAATATTATCGTGCTGCGCAGGCCAGTGCTTCCCTGCATTCGGGAAAGAGGAGACCATCACGCTCTTATGGAGAGGTACTAAAGACTTCTATCCTTAAAGAAACTGTGGATGAATCTCCAGTTGGAGGGAGATTGCAAAAGTTTTATAATGCCTGGCTTAATATTACTTCTGATCGATTTATATTACAAGCAGTTTTCGGGAGCTATTATTATTTTTAAAGAAGGGGTCAATCCTCCTGTACAGAATAAACCTGCTTATGCTTATGTGTTTTCTCCAGAAGAAAGAATGGAGATTAATGTGGAAATTGACAAATTATCCGAAAAAGGGGTAATTGAAAAAACTTGTGAACATAAGCATCAATTTGTCTCTAATATATTTCGCAGAGATAAGAAAGATGGTGGTTGTAGAATTATTCTAGACCTTACAGATCTAAATAAGTTTGTAGAATACAAACATTTTAAGATGGAGACATTCAGTACTGCAAAATATCTGATTTCAGCAGGTTGTTATATGGCTAAGATTGATTTGAAAGACGCCTATTATTCTGTAGCAATTCATCATCTTTTTCGGAGATACTTAAAGTTTTATTGGCAGGGGCAATTATGGCAGTTCAAAGCTTTACCAAATGGATTGAGTTCGGCTCCTAGACTCTTTACAAAACTGTTGAAACCAGTTTTAGCCCAATTAAGAGCACAGAAACACATTGTAATGGCTTATCTGGATGATATTCTGATTATTAACGATAGTCAAGAGTCAGCTGAGCACTCAATTTCAGTTACTAAAGCTTTGTTTAAAGAGCTTGGATTCTTAATTCATCCAATTAAGTCCCAGCTGCAGCCAGTTCAATCAATTAATTTTCTGGGGTTTGTAATTAACTCAGTGACTATGTTAGTTACTTTGCCAGCAAAGAAGGCAAATGATATTTCGCAAATGTGTAATTACCTCATTCACAAACCTTATCCCTCCATCCGAGAAGTGGCAAAAGTCATTGGTACACTGGTGGCAGCATTTCCGGCAGTGGAATTTGGGCCATTACATTATCAAAATCTTCAAAGGGACAAAGTAAGGGCTCTTAAAGATAAGGCAGGTCACTTTGACAGGCCTATGCAATTAACAAGGAAAGCAGTATTGGAATTGCAATGGTGGGTTGAAAATGTCCCACAAGCTGCTAAGAATATCATGATTAAACAGCCTGAAATGGTTTTACAAACAGATGCTAGTGCTCTCGGATGGGGGGCCACAGATTTATCCTCCAGTTGTGGAGGTAGATGGAAAACTGAAGAACAAGTGTTTCTCCAAGAGTATGGTATTAACTATTTGGAATTATTGGGGGCCTTTTATGGGCTTAAAGCATATTGTTGTGCTAAACAAGGTCTGCATGTGTTAATACAATTAGACAATAAAACGGCTGTGGTTTACATTAATCACATGGGGGGAGTTAGATCAGTATCATGTGATTGTCTGGTCAATGAGATATGGCAATGGTGTATTGGTCGGCAGATATGGATTTCAGCAAGCTATATTCCAGGTAAAGACAATGTGGTAGCAGATGAAAGGTCCAGGATTTTTAAAGATAATACGGAATGGATGCTTAAGCCAGCAATATTTAAGAATATTGTTAGACGATTTGGGTTGCCAGAAATTGATTTGTTTGCATCCAGGCTTAATCATCAATTGCCTCATTATGTGTCTTGGGAACACGATCCGGACGCAGTTGCAGTAGATGCGTTTTCATTACACTGGGGAAAGATGTTCTTTTATGCTTTTCCACCATTTGCTCTGATTCAGAGATGCTTGAAGAAAATAGAGCAAGATTCAGCTTCCGGATTGTTGGTAGTGCCAAATTGGCCAACTCAACCTTGGTTCCCAGTTATGCTGAATATGATTAAAGAACCGTATATGCAGATTCCTAACTGTAGTGATATCTTGACTAATCCAGTAACAAATGAAGGTTACCCATTATATGCATATATGAATTTGTTAATCTGCAGGTTTTGACCAGACCACTACAGGAACTGGGATTGTCGGACCAAACTTTGGCAGTTATTGGCGCATCATGGCGAGATAGCACACAAAAACAATATATGACACATATTAAGAAATGGGAAGAATTTTGCACACAGTCAAATATTTCTGATGATTCTGTGAATATTACTCATGTTTTGGAATTCCTTGCCAATTTGCACTTTGGGCAACATTTAAGTTACAGTGCCATTAACACTGCACGCAGTGCCTTGTCGTCCTATTTAGGACTTATGACTGGTGAGAAATCAATTGGGTCGCATCCATTGATATCACGATTCATGAAAGGAATTTTTCACATGAATCCGCCAAAACCTAGATATACAGAAATTTGGGATGTGAGCATTGTACTTGCTCTACTTAGAGAATGGACTCCAATTGAAGGGTTGCCATTGGATAGGTTAACATTGAAATTGGTCATGTTAATGTCACTGGTCTCAGCTCAAAGAGTGCAAACTTTACAAATGTTGCGTTTAGACTGTATGCATGTGACTACAGATAACGTTGTCTTCTATGTTTACGATCTGATCAAACAAAGTAGACCAGGGAGATCTGGAACAAAGGTAACCTTTCAAGCTTTTCATATTGAGCCTGCTTTGTGTGTGGTTAGACATTTGAACCAATATATTAAAGTTACGGACACTTTTCGAGGAAACGAAATGACATTACTGCTTACGCACAAAAAGCCACACACAAAAGCTTCAGTTCAAACTATCTCAAAATGGTTGAAACAGGTGTTGGTTTTAGCGGGAGTAGACACTGATGTCTTCAAATCTCACTCCACCAGGGCGGCAGCTACGTCCGCGGCGAAGGGGCGGGACGTACCTCTCGAGCATATTTTAAAAATCGCAGGGTGGAGTAAAGAAGAAACTTTTTCAAAGTTCTACAACAAACCTGTTCACACTATGACAAGCTTTGGACACGCGGTGTTGGGAGCACTATAATCACATGCTTTGTTTGCTATTAATTGCTATTAATTGCTATAATCAGTTGTGTAGTCACTGATATCTTTTGTCACTTGTAATCATTTTCCCTCAAATATAAGGAGGGTATTATATGGTCTTTCAACCATTAAAAAAGTTAATTGTGAAAAGATCTAACATTTGTCTGCTTTCTCATGTATGTGTTTACTTAGCCGGACTGTCGTACGGATTAATTCTACGACATAAAAAACACAGAAAGCTTTAAAAATCTTCACGTAGTCACTCACGTGACTCCGAAGTAAAATAGTAAGATTAAACGAGAACTCACCTGTTCGAAGTTTGATCGTTATTTTACGAGGAGTTACGATGAGGGATTACGTGCCCTCCACTCCCACCCTCGTAAAATAAATGATCAAATGGTAGTTCTAAGTCTTTTTATGAGCCTTACTATGTTACTCCGGCTTTGGTGTTCTGTGTTTTTCATGCCGCTGCTTTGAAGTATGCCGTTACCAGCGTGAGGCGGGCTCTTCACGTAATCCCTCATCGTAACTCCTCGTAAAATAACGATCAAACTTCGAACAGGTGAGTTCTCGTTTAATCTTACTATTAACCATATAACCATATAACAATTACAGCACGGAGACAGGCCCTCTCGGCCCTTCCAGTCCGTGCCGACCATTTGTTTTCCCCTAGTCCCATCTACCTGCACTCAGACCATACCCCTCCATTCCCTTCACGTCCATATACCTATCCACTTTACTTTTAAATGTTAAAATCGATCCTGCCTCCACCACCTCTGCTGGAAGCTCATTCCACACAGCCACCACCCTCTGAGTAAAGAAGTTCCCCCTCACGTTACCCCTAAACTTCTGTCCCTTAATTCTCATGTCATGCCCTCTTGTTTGAATCTTCCCTACCCTCAATGGGAAAAGCTTATCCACGTCAACTCTGTCTATCCCTTTCATCATTTTAAAGACCTCAATCAAGTCACCCCTTAACCTTCTGCGCTCCAAAGAATAAAGACCTAACTTGTTCAACCTTTCTCTGTAACATAGTTGCTGGAACCCTGGCAACATTCTAGTAAATCTCCTCTGTATTCTCTCTATTTTGTTGACATCCTTCCTATAACTAGGCGACCAAAATTGTACACCATACTCCAGAATTGGTCTTACCAATGCCTTGTACAATTTTAACATTACTTCCCTACTCCTATATTCAATGCTCTGATTTATAAAGGCCAGCACACCAAAGGCTTTCTTTACCACCCTATCTACATGCAATTCTACCTTCAGGGAACTATGCACAGTTATTCCTAGATCCTTCTGTTCCACAGCATTCCTCAATTCCCTACCATTTACCATGTACGTCCTATTTTGATTTGTCCTGCCAAGATGTAGCACTTCACACTTATCAGCATTAAACTCCATCTGCCATCTTTCAGCCCACTTTTCCAAATGGCCCAAATCTCTCTGTAGACTTTGAGAATCTACTTCATTATCCACAATACCACCTATCTTAGTATCATCTGCAAACTTGCTTATCCAATTTTCCACCCCATCATCCAGATCATTGATGTACATGACAAACAACAGTGGACCCAACACAGATCCCTGAGGCACCCCACTGGTCACCGGCTTCCAACCTGACAAACAGCCATCCACCATTACTCTCTGACATCTCCCATTCAGCCACTGTTGAATCCATCTTGCTACTCCGCCATTAACACCCAAAGATTGAACCTTCTGAACCAACCTTCCATGGGGAACCTTGTCAAAGGCCTTACTGAAATCCATATAGACAACATCCACTGCTTTACCCTCATCAATTTCCGTAGTTACCGCTTCAAAAAATTCAAGAAGGTTTGTCAAACATGACCTTCCAGGCACAAATCCATGTTGACTGTTCCTGATCAAATATTTGAAATATTTCTGTCATAGCTCCTGCTATTTCTACACTAACTTCCCTCAATGTCCTAGGGAATATCCTGTCAGGACCTGGAGACTTATCCACCTTTATATTTTTCAAAAGTGTCAGTACTTCCTCCTCTTTGAATCTCATAGTTTCCATAGCTACTCTACTTTTTTCCCTTACCTCACAGAGTTCAATATCCTTCTCCTTGGTGAATACCGAAGAAAAGAAATTGTTCAATATCTCCCCCATCTCTTTTGGCTCTGCAGATAGCTGTCCATTCTGGTTCTCTAATGGTCCAATTTTATCCCTCGTTATCCTTTTGCTATTAATATAGCTGTAGAAACCCTTTGGATTTACTTTCACCTTTCTTGCCAAAGCAACCTCATATCTTCTTTTAGCCTTCCTAATTTCTTTCTTGAGATTCTTTTTACATTCTTTATACTCCTCTAGCACCTCATTTACTCCATGCCTCCTATAATTATTGTAGATATCTCTCTTTTTTCGAAACAAGTGTCTAATTTCCCTTGAAAACCATGGCTCTTTCCAATTTTTACTATTTCCTTTCAACCTAACAGGGACATAAAGATTCTGTACTCTTACAATTTCCCCTTTAAATGTCCTCCATTTCTCTTCTACATCCTTCCCATGAAACAAAGTGTCCCAATTCACTCCTTTAAAATCCTCACGCATTCCCTCAAAGTTAGCCTTTCTCCAATCAAAAATCTCCACTCTAGGTCCTGTTCTGACTCGCTCCATAATTATATTGAAACTAATGGTATTGTGATCACTGGTCCCGAAGTGCTCACCAACGCATACCTCCATCACCTGTCCTGCCTCATTTCCTAACAGGAGGTCCAGCACTGCCCCTTCTCTGGTCGGTACCTCTATGTGCTGCTGCAAAAAACTATCCTGCACACGTTTTACAAACTCCAAACCATCCAGCCCATTTACAGAATGTGTTTCCCAGTCTATTTTTGGGAAATTGAAATCTCCCACAATCACTACCTTGTGCTTACTACTAATATCTGCTATCTCCTTACATATTTGCTCTTCCAATTCTCGCTCCCCATTTGGCAGTCTATAGTACACCCCTAAAAGTGTTGCTACACCGTTCCCACTTCTCAGTTCCACCCAAATAGCCTCCCTAGACGAACCCTCTAATCTATCCTGCCAAAGCACTGCTGTAATATCCTCTCTGACAAGCAATGCAACACCTCCACCTCTGGTCCCTTCAATTCTATCACCGCGGAAGCAACGAAATCCTGGAATATTTAGTTTCCAATCACAGCCCTCCTGCAACCATGTTTCACTGATTGCCACAACATCATATTTCCAGGTGTCAATCCAGGCTCTAAGTTCATCCACCTTACTTACAATGCTCCTAGCATTAAAATATGCACATTTTATAAACCCACCATCCTTTATTCTCTGTCTATTATCTTTTTCATCTTTCTCGCCTACATTTTGGGTCCGAGTGCTTCCCTTCTCTGCCTCTTGCCCCACACCCTGTCCCCTAGCCCCCTCTACCCGAGTCCCTCCCCCCAGCCTTTCTAGTTTAAAGTCTCCCCAGTAGCCTTTGCAAATCTCCCTGCCAGGATATTGGTCCCCTTCGGGTTCAAGTGCAACCCGTCCTCTGCGTACAGATCCTGCCTTCCCCAAAAGAGGTCCCAGTGATCAAGAAACTTGAATCGCTGCCCACTGCACCAGTCCCTCAGCCACGCATTTAGCCTCCACCTCATTTCATTCCTACTCTCACTGTCACGCGGCACAGGCAGTAATCCTGAAATCATTACCCTTTTGGTCCTTCTCTTTAACTTTCCCCCCAACTCCCTAAATTATCCCTTCAGGACCTCGTCACTTTTTCTGACTATGTCATTGGTACCTATGTGTACCACAACATCAGGCTCCTCTCCCTCCCTTGTCAGAATCTTTTGGACACGTTCTGACACATGCGAGACCCTGGCACCAGGGAGGCAAACTACCATCCGGGTCTCCCGACTGCGTCCACAGAATCGCCTATCCGATCCCCTAACTATAGAGTCCCCTATTACAATTGCCCTCCTCTTTTTGCTACCCTTCTGAGCATCAGGGCCGATCTCTGTGCCGGAGGCCCGGCCTCTGTTGTTGCCCCCAGGTAGACTGTCCCCTCCAATCGTACTCAAACCCGAGTACCTATTTTCCAGTTGTACGGTCACAGGGGTACTCTCTAGCCCCTGCCTCTGCCCCTTGCCCTTCCTAACCGTGACCCACTTGTCTGCCTCCTGTGGTCTGGGAGTGACTGCCTCCCTGTAGCTCCTCTCTATTACCTCCTCACTCTCCCTGACCAGACGGAGGTCGTCAAGCTGCTGCTCCAGGTTCCTAACACGATCCTTTAGGAGCCCCATCTCGACACACCTGGCGCAGATGTGTACGTCTGGAGGGCTATCAGATTCAAATTATATTTTTTTCACTGAAAAAAATGTTTGTTTAGGTTATGTTCTTAATTTGACTCCTCAGCTTAGGATCAGGGAATCAAATCAAAGCACTTTACAGAACAAATGGGCAAAAGACAGAGAGGCACATGAAAAAGGAAAATGTAAGAAACATCATGATAATGCTACAGAGAATGACATTGGTGGTTAAAGATTGTCAAAATGTTTAAAGTAATTAAAAGTCAGTGGTTAGTTCAGAGAAGAACCCTTCACAACCTGACCCGCAGAGTGTTTCTAAAATGTTCTGCTTCTTTTGAAGCATTTATTAATATCTTTGTGCAGATTGGGGAAGCTAAAGGCACTTAAACTGATGGAATGCAAACTTTGGATGGAGTCAGAATGATTATGGATCAAGAAGGATGATGCACACATGTCAAGGAGATACTGGTGATGTCAGCCATAGTATAGTAACATCACTGATTAGGAGAAAGGTAGCTGTGAAGAAGACAGATTTTATGAGGAGAAAGAAATGCATTTTAATGGTGGAATGGATTGGGGAAGGAGACTAAACAAAATGCGAGTTTTGAGCTTTTTCAGCTGAGAACATTGATGGAATAAAGACCAAAATATTTGGAGAAGTCAGAAGTGGCTAGTAATAATATGTTGATATTTAGTCTGATGTTAGCTGGATTATCAATATCTTAATATAAGGCAATTAAATAGAGATCATTTTGGAGCTGATAAAAGAGGCAGAGTGTGGAATTCACGGTCAGTGGAATCTTTTGAAGGACTACTCCATGTGTTTGCATGCTGACCATTACCAAATGTAGTCAGCCTACAATATGACTTCTTAGAGCAGCTTATGATCAGCATACTAGGGAAAAGACAATTCTGGATTTAGTGTTGTGTAATAAACCGGATTGGTTTAGGGAGCTAAAGGTAAAGAAACTCCTAAGAGGTAATGACCATGATATAGTAAAATTCAACCTGCAGTTTGAGATGGAGTTGATGAAATGAGATGTGTCGGCAGTGTTGCTGAATAAAGGTAACTACAGAGTCATGAGGGAGGAGCTGGCTAAAGTTATTTGGAAAGGGACCCTAGAATGAGGTGACCGTGGCTGACAAAGGAATGCAAAAACAGCATAAAACTAAAATAGAAAGCATAAAATATTGCAAAGATTAGTGGAAAGCTAGAGGATTGGGGGGGCTTTTAAAAACAGGTAGCTAAAAAGGCAATAGGAGGGAAAATATAAGAAAAGCTAGCCAATAATATAATAGAGGATAGCATAAGTTTCTTCAGAAATATAAAGAGTAAAGGAGAGGCAAGATGGACATTTGAGAAGTAGTAATGGGGGATAAAGAAATGGCAGATTAATTGTATTAGATTATGTGTCAGTCTTCACAGTGGAAGGCACCAGCAATTCAAACCATCAAGGGGCATTGCTATTACTAAGAATAAGTGACTGTTGCTGTTAGTGGAGTTGCCGTTACTAAGAAGAAGTAACTGTTGCAGTTAGTGGAGTTGCTGGTATCAAGAAGAAGGTGCTTGGGAAGTTGGACCAAATGGACTACACCTACAGCATCTGAAAGAGGTAGCTTTAGAAATGGTGGAGGCATTGGTAGTAATCTTTCAAGAATCACTAGTCAGGAGTGGTTACAGAGAATTGGAAAATTGCAAATGTTACTCCGCTGTTCAAGTAGGCAGTGAGGCAAAGGAGGGAAACTATACGCTGGTTAGTCTGACTCCAATGGGTGGTAAGATTTTAGAGTTTTTTATTAAGGATGAGGTTTCCATGTACTTGCAAGCACAAGATAAAATAGGCTGAAATCCACATGGGGAGATCTTGCCTGACAAATCTGTTGGAATTCTTTGAGGAAGTAAATAGCAGGATAGATAAAGGAGAGGCAGTGGATGTTGTTACCCTGGATTTTCTGAAGTGCTTTGATAAAGTGTCACTTGTGAGGCTGCTAAATGAGATGGGAACTCATGGTATTAGAGAGAAGTTTCTAGCACAGGATAGCAGGTTGGCTGGATGGTTGAAGGCAAAGATTTGGAATAAAGGGGTCTTTTTCTGGTTGGCTGCCAGTGACTCGTGCAGGTGTTGTTGTTGGGGTTGGTGTTGGAGCCACTACGTTTTACGTTGCATATCAGTGATTTGGAGGATGGAATTGATGGCTTTGTGGCAAAGTTTGCGGATGATACAAAGATAGGTGGAGGGGTAGGTAGTGTAGAGGAAGCAGGGACTCTGTAGAAGGACTTGGACAGGTTGCGGGAGTAGACAAAGTAGTGTTGGATGGAATACAGCATAGCGAAGTGCGACATCATTCAGTTTGGTAGTAGGATTAAAGGCATAGCCTATTTTCTAAATGGATGGAGGATTCAGAAATTGGAGATGCAAAGGTACTTGGCAGTTCTGGTGCAGCAATCCCAAAAGGTAAATTTGCAAGTGGATTGTCACCTTGTCGTGGTGGAGAAGCTTGTGCGGTCCTGAGATCCTGAGAGCGATGCCGTCTGGAGCTATGCTCCTGGTAGGGTCACCCATGGCGGTAAGGTAGAAGGGGAGGTCCCTGACAAAGAGCAATCCAACCAAGACCTCAACGGTGGAACAGGCGGAGGATGATGCCTGACCTTAGTGGAGTGTCACAACGGCTGGGAAGGTGGATGAAGGTTACAGCAGAAAAGGGTCCCCGGTCATCTTGGACTCCATGCCACTGGATCCTGACCCAGATCTGTCGAGGACTGTGTGGTGGCTGTCTGTGCACCAGTTGCCCCATGCTAAACAAAGTCACTCACAGGCGTCCTCAGGAGAGGACAGTCATACTCATTCTGAGTAACTGCCGATGATGAATTTGCAAGTTGAATTGGTAAGAAGAAAGGCAAATGCAATGTTACCATTTATTTCAAGAGAATATAAAAATAGGGATGTAATGCTGAGACTTTATAAGTCTCTGGTCAGACTGTATTTGGAATATTGTGAGCGGTTTTCTGCCCCATATCTGAGTAGGGAAGTGCTAGTGTTGGAGAGGGTCCAGAAGAGGTTTACGAGAATTATCCTGTGGATGATTGGGTTAACGTTTGATGTGCATTCAACAGTTCTGGGCTTGTACTCCATGGAGTTTAGAAGGATGAGGGGAGACCTAATTGAAACTTATTGAATAGTGAAAGGCCTGGAGAGAGTGGATGTGGAGAGGATGTTTCCAGTACTGGGAAAGTCTAGGACCAGAGTGCACACTCAGACAAGAAGTAGACAAAAATACTGGAGAAACTTAGCGGGTGAGGCAGCATCTATGGAGTGAAGGAATAGGCAACGTTTTGGGTTGAGACCCTTCTTAAGACTGATCTGGGGGGGCGGGGGGGGGGGGGAAAGAAAGGAAGAGGCAGAGACAGTAGGCTGTGGGAGAGCTGGGAAGGGGAGGGGAAGGAGGATGAAACCAAGGACTACCTGAAAATGGAGAAGTCAATGTTAATACCGCTGGGGTGTAAACTACCCAAGCGAAATATGAGGTGCTGCTCCTCCAGTTTGCAGTGGGACACACTCTAGCTATGGAGGAGGCCCATGACGGAAAGGTCGGATATGGAATGGGAGGGGGAGTTGAAGTGCTGAGCCACCAGGAGATCAGGTTGGTTATTGCGAACTGAATGTATGTATGTACCTTTAAAAAGTCGATGAGGAATTTATTTAGTCCGAGGGCGTTGAACCTGTGGAATTCATTGCCATAGACGGCTGTGAAGTCAAGTCATTGGGTATTTTTAAGGCGGAGATTGACAGGATCTTGATTACTAAGTGTGTCAAAGGTTATAGGGAGACGGCAAGAGAATGAGGTTGAGAGGGAAAGATAGGTCAACCATGATTGAATGTTGCAGTGGACTAGATGGGCCGAATGGCCCAATTCTGCTCCTTTGTCTAATTAACTTCTGAATAGAGGTACGCGATTCCTCAAAGAATCGTGATACCAGCAAGCGCATCTGAGAAATAAGTCAGTGAAAGATAATTTCCCTTCTCTCTGTTAAACAATGCCCCTGTGGATCATCCAATCTGTTAAGGATGCTGCGAGTAAAACATAAATTAATAATGGAATTTGAAATCTTGTCCCAAAAGCCTATGTCCGATTCTAGGAGAACTTGGAGGGGATTTTCTTTGCAACTTGGATAATGTTTGGATAATTTAACATAAAAAAAACTGGCCTTTTAGTCAACAGATTTATAACAGTGCTTACAATGCCAATATTCCACCCCCCTTTTACATCATTGCACTCATCTCATTCCAACCCACATATAACGACTTTGTGTGTGCAGCGTAGAAGAGCATGTCCAAGAATATGGTTTTGTTGCTTGGTCTTTAAATGGTTCCAAGTACTACGTGGTGCCTTTGTATTCTTTTTTACTGACATTTAAAATTCACAGTTGCTGAACAGAATAAGCTCTCAGTGGAACTGGCAGCAATGTGAAGATGATTGTTCCACTGTCAAGCAGCTTTACTTGGCTCGCCTCCTACATCATGCTTATTAAATCATCTTTAATTGAAATTAATTAATTTAATTGGGCAATGCTACATAATGTTGAATACCTTCACAATGATAAGTCAAATGTCATTATTGAGAAATTGAGGTCCAAAGGTGATGCTTTTATCTAGTGTGTGAAAGACAATTGCTTGTACATAATCAACTAGCTCTTATGTTGTTTGTCATATAAGAATACAAAAATGTCACTGTGCATAAAATAAAAATACACAAATTTAAACACATTGTTTGATAAAGCCAATAATTTATTTCCATGAGCAGTCACACAGAACCATAAATTACAACATAAAATAACATCTACTGAAAACCATACTCAGAAATACAAGTGAAGTATGAGATGAATAGAGGACTGTGGATAATAATGGGTAAGATTGAAATTTCCTTTGGATACAGATATACACCAGTTTGATGAATATGATTAGACTTCAATATCTCATTTTCAACAGATTGCTCCTGTCATTAAGTGCATGAGATAAACAACAAGAACAAAACTAAAAATGGGACTGGAGATCGGTAGTTTTCACTCAACCTTTTTGTACAAAACAAAACTAACTGCTTGTTATCACATCTAAGTCATTTCAGAGTGCAGACTGAGCTCACATCCATCATTAATGGGAAACATTGTCACATAAGGAGGCATTCTAGGCAGGCATTCTGTTCTTGGAATAATCTATTAAAACCTTGCTACAACAAACCCCATTGATTGATGTTCTACTTAAAACAATAATGGATCATATTTGCAAGGTAGTTTTCCAATATTACCTTAGTTTTTATAGCACTAGATGCAATCAGGGAGGTGGTTGTTACTTCTCTGATTGCGTTAAACCTCTTAAAACGACTTGCATGTTACCATGGTGACAGCAGGCTTTTAAGTGTAAACAGAATGGACAAGCTCACTATAGAATTCACATACAAAAGACTTTTCTTTAAATTGCAAAGTAATTTTTCAAAATGCCACAACATAAATAAATATAAACAGAATGTAAGTCAAATTATCCACAGGACTGAATATGTCTTTGTTCAAAGAAAAATAGACAGTGCAAGAGATTAAATAAGCTTTGTGCTAGATTGGCTTTTTCTTTAAATAGTGGACTTTTTCAACTAACCTAGGAGGCTATCGATCTTGGAACTTTGTTTTACTCAGTGGATTCCCAATGCCATTAATTCCCATTTCTGAAGAGAACCAGCATTCACAGATTGAAGATCTTATTAGCATAATGGACATGAGTGAACTCTGCTTGAAATTAATTTCTAGCTCAGTGTTCTAAGTTCATGATTAACAACATTTGAAATTCCTACTGTGTACTTAGATAAGTTAAAGATTGAAAGTACATCCGATTCCAATGACACTAGATTATCTCAAGATCTCTTCAGACTTACAACAAACAACATTTTGAGAGGGAAAAAGGATGTACAGTAGGTGCATTGAAGACAGCTACAGTGCAGAAAATGTAGAGGGAAAAGTGGTTGACAACAACTGGGAGCCAGAGATCATGATAAAGGAATGGAGCTGCAAAGGTAAGTTCTAATTACAATTAGAAAAAGATCCATATGTGTAACTATAATCATGACACAAATGTGTGTCAAAAACAGCACACAATCAAAAAACAAAATAGGTAGTAGCAATCCCCATTTCAATTCTTCAGTTATGTACATCACAGTGAAACAAGCATATGTAGTAATTTTATGTCAAATATGGAAGATTTTGTTTCATGTTTGTTAGATCTAAAACAGATTGGGAATGATTATTGTTTATATCCATGGAAGGACGATCTCACAAAATAGTGACTGCTGGTTTTTGTTTTGACTGTCACCAGTTCACTGGTACTGTGCTCTCAGTTCGCACTAGAGAATAATGAAAGCCACAATGTGCTGCTAGTCAACATTGAATACCTCAGAATATGCCATCGTCACCTCCTGGAGAGAGATGAAAGCTTATGTCATCAGTTAGGGAACTCTTCGGATCCTGCAATGAGATTCCAAGGTGTGATCACTTCTGGAAGGGCACTCATTTGTTTCTTCTCTGCTGTGATTCAGAGCATTTCACCTTATTTTTTTAAATAAAAGCTAAAAGTGACAACCCTGTGAGCCTGCAGGAATTAAGAGCTGACCAATGTCTGATCAACTGCATTTAAACCCACCTACAATTTTTGTTGTTGTTCAGTTGAAATCAACCTGAGCAATTCACTTTGGGACTGCAGATGCTGAAATGATGGGTAGAACACAAAGTGCTGGAGTAACTTGACAGGTCAGGCAACATCTCTGGAGGGCATGGTTAGGCAACATTTCAGGTCAGGATTCTTCTTCAAACTGTGTTCTACCCGTCGTTTCACTTACTTTGGTCTAGCAGTTTGCTCAATGGTTGGCATTGGTTCTACAACACATAATCATGCATTAGATAATCATGTACCCAAGGACATACTTAATTTACAATGGATACCTTGACAAATTCTCCACTGTAACTTCAAAAAACCACTGTTACTTATGAAAATTACAAACTCACTTGATCATAAATAGGGGAGTTAGGCTGGTATCCTGTGGGGCTCCCATCCAGCAAGGTACGAGGCCAGGACTACTGACACTGAAGGTGCAGTTGTGTATTATGGTGGAATGATCAAACATTCCGCAAGGGGAAAGGATGGTGTCTTAGTCTTGTGCGTGACCATATGAGCAGGGACGCCATTTCATCATATTAAAACTATTTATTTTTGCATTTTTTCCCTTCTTCGAGACAGTGTTACTTATTACTGAAATAATGCTTTCGTTCATAAAATATGATTAATGGCGGTCAAAGCTGACGATTATTCATCTTAGCTGACATCTCAATCACCGTACATGACATCAATCCTGATTGCTTATGATATGTTCCTTCTTGAAAGCTTCATTTCCAAGTCACTTGAGAGCCAGTACTCCCCTTTCTACGACTGCATTTTAGAGAACAAACCTTTTCAATTCAAAGGATTGCTTTGATCTGCTTACCAAGGTTTTTTTTATTTTTGACCTTGGTTTTCTGTACACAATTGGCAATATTGATTTAACCATCCTTGAAAATGAAAATCTAGAGAGGAGATTAATGTGATGGAGTTGATATTGCCCATTTTATACCACAGCTCAAAATTAAAATGACCTCCACTAGGTAGGGGGTACACTCTGCCTAACCTTATACAGAACTTCAGCCCATTCAGCTTGAGCTATATATTGGCACATATAGTGTTTTTGTAGTAGGATCTACTTGATGGGATGTATGCAAAATTAGTGGAAATGGATGCCAGATAGTTAGCCAAAAGGTCTTCATGTCTCAATGGCTCTAGAATACCATTCGAGAATACCATTCTACTTTTCCACTTTCATGATTGTTAAAATAATTTATGATTAAAATGACTTTAGCATCTCCAGTGTCCTGTTGTCTGATGGAGCCAACACTTTGATACAGAGCTTTGTAAAAGGGAGGAAATATATAATGTTACTTATTTCATTATTCAAAATGGGTAATTGGTTTACAGATCAACAGAAGCAGCTATTCAGCAGTAAAATATGAACTATCACCCTATATATACCAGACATGTATTCTGGTGAGCCATATAATGCACCAGAAATAATCATGTTATGATACACTGCACTGTCGTTAGATTTTGCTCCTCATTCCAACCACCGAAACAGAAGGTAATGGAAAGTCCAACTAAATTAATGAGAACAATTCATTCTCTCCCATTCGTGGGGTCCTCAGCAGTACCTTGCACCAAGCCCCCTGCACCAACATGCTTCACCTTCAAGAATGCAGTTCCAATCCTAATGAAGTTTAACAACCATGTGAAATTCACAAATGCCTGATGTACAGATGCAAATGTAAACACACTCTATTGTATGATGTGGCTAATGCAAAACAGATCACAGAACCAATCAGATTGGAAATAGTAATCTACAATTATAAAGAGGTATGATGGCAGTATGCTCTGGGACCCCTGCCAAATATCTAGCTCAACCACTGAACTGTAAAATTACAGTTAATATCCAATGAGGTTTATCAGATAAATGACCACCAGCTTCCCCTGCAGGCAAAGGCAATTCAACATTAACAACTCGCATTTATATAACACTAGTTGGGTCCTGTCCTCTCAATGTGCGGGGAAGGGGGGGAGAGGGGTGGGGAAAGAGGGGGGTGGGAGGGGGAGGAAGAGGGATGCTGGGGGATGAAGAGAAAGGCTGGGGAGAAAGGGGTAGGTGGGAGAGAGGAGAGGGGTGAGAGAGGGACGGGGGGAGAGAGGAGGGGGAGAGAGGGAGAAGAGTGGGAAGCAGGGGGGAGGGAGGGAAGGGGTAGGGATGGAGGAGAGGGACGGAGGGGGTGGGGGGGAGAGGTGGGTGGGTGGAAGAGAGGTCCTGGGGGTGGTGAACAAGAGGCCGGGAGGGAGAGAGGCTGAGGAGGGGGAGAGTGAGGCTGGGGGGGGGGGGGGGGGGGGGAGAGAGGCCAGAGGGGGAAAGAGGGGGTCGGGGGAGAAGGGGGGAAAGAGGGAGGAGAAGAGAGCCCAAGGGGTGGGAGAGAGAGCCCATGGGTGGAGGGGGGGGGGGGAGAGCCTGTGGGGTGGAGAGAGAGCCGGGGGGGGGGGGGAGAGCCCAGGGAGGGGGAGAGAGAGCCCGGGGGGGGGGGGGGGGGGGGGAGTGAGAGAGACCGGGGGCAAGAGGCCAGGGGGAGAGAGAAGAGGCGACCGAGGAGCCGAGAGAAAGCATGGGAGTTCTCGGGAAATCCGAGCCAAGGCGGAAGACCTCGGAAGCCCTCAGAAACACTCGGGATCTGCAGTATGGAGCCCACTTGCTCGTTCTTTCTGTGTCTTTTGAAAAATGGGGGGGTGGGGAGGGAGGGTGAGGGGATGATGTCACTCGCTGTGCGAGGAACATAGGGCAGCAGGCCGTGAGGAGCAGAGCCGTTGTGACGTCATCAGCAAAACTATCTCGATATTTTCCAAGTTTTGGAAATTTTGAAGATTTTCATAAATAACTCAAGAAATAATGCATGAAATTTTCAGATAAGGCGATTTTTGACGTCACGGCGTAAATCTCTATCGGAATATGTAAAACCTTTGCCGTTAATGCATCGTGTTTTCGAGGAAATGTGAAATGCACATGAACATCACACACACACATACATCCTAGATCAGTTTTATGTATAAAGATTTCTAAAGCTTTGAACATCCCAAGGTGCAAAACGAGAGCCTTCACCAAACATTTGACACGGAAGCTACAGAAAATACTTAGTAAAGCTGAGTCCAAGAGGTAGAATTTAAAGAAGTGAGAGCAAGAGGTTGAGAGATGGAAGTGTTTGGTAAAGAGTTGGACAGGCTGTCACTGACACTCCCCAGTTTAATCTATCTGGTATTAAATTGATAAGAAACACCATGTCCTCAATGTTTCTATTTGCTCGTATGTCTTGGCCCGATTGCTTTCTCAGCACAATTACAAAGGCAGATGAATCCTTCAATAAACTCCTGTGACTGTCACTGCTTGCACTCTGCCATTCTAATGGATCAGTAAAAAGGAAGGATAAAGTACTTCCTAAAGCAGATTAAACAGCACTAATGATCACAGCATCAGATCTCGAAGTGGAACTGATCTGGGCTTGGATGCATTTAATGTATTAAAGCCACCTGGTCTAGGTGAACTGTGCTGGAGATAGAACAACAAATTATTTACCTGTGATATTGAAAGTATCATTGCAGTTAGAGATTTGGTAAATAGTAGCAAACTGCAAATGCATTATCCACTGTGTCCAGGCTCAGTTATTCGTTATGAAACAGATACCCTCATTAAACAGATGATCTGATCTTCACCACACAGTTGGTTGAGATACATACAGTGGCTTGCAAAAGTTTTCATACCCCTTGAACTTTTCCACATTTTGTCATGTTACAGCCACAAACGTAAATGTTTTTTATTGGGATTTTATGTGATAGACCAAAACAAAGTGGTGCATAATTGTGAAGTGGAAGGAAAATGATACATGGTTTTCAAATTTTTTTACAAATAAAATACTGAAAAATGTGGCGTGCAAAAGTATTCAGCCCCCTTTACTCTGATACCCCTAAATAAAATCCAGTGCAACCAATTGCCTTCAGAAGTCACCTAATTAGTAAATAGAGTCCACTTGTGTGTAATCTAATCTCAGTATAAATACAGCTGTTCTGTGAAGGCCTCAGAGGTTTGTTAGATACCATTAGTGAACAAACAGCATCATGAAGCCCAAGGAACACACCAGACAGGTCAGGGATAAAGTTGTGGAGAAGTTTAAAGCAGGGTTAGGTTATAAAAAAATCCCAAGCTTTGAACATCTCACGGAGAACTGTTCAATCCATCATCCGAAAATGGAAAGAGTATGGCACAACTGCAAACCTACCAAGACATGGCTGTCCACCTAAACTGACAGGCCGGGCAAGGAGAGCATTGATCAGAGAAGCAGCGAAGAGACCCATGGTAACTCTGGAGGAGCTGCAGAGATCCACAGCTCAGGTGGGAGAATCTGTCCACCGGACAACTATTAGTCGTGCACCCCACAATCGGGCCTTTATGGAAGAGTGGCAAGAAGAAAGCCATTGTTGAAACAAAGCCATAAGAAGTCCCATTTGCAGTTTGCCACAAGCCATGTGGGGGACACAGCAAACATGTGGAGGAAGGTGCTATGGTCTGATGAGACCAAAATTGAAGTTTTTGGCCTAAATGCAAAACGCTATGTGTGGCAGAAAACTAACACTGCACATCACCCTGAACACACCATCCCCACTGTGAAACATGGTGGTGGCAGCATCATGCTGTGGGGATGCTTTTCTTCAGCAGGGACAGGGAAGCTGGTCAGAGTTGATGGGAAGATGGATGGAGCCAAATACAGGGCAATCTTGGAAGAAAACCTGTTAGAGTCTGCAAAAGAGTTGAGACTGAGGCGGAGGTTCACCTTCCAGCAGGACTATGACCCTAAACATACAGCCGGAGCTACAATAGAATGGTTTAGATCAAAGCATATTCATGTGTTAGAATGGCCCAGTCAAAGTCTAGACCTAAATCCAATTGAGAATCTCTGGCAGAACTTGAAAATTGCTGTTCACAGACGCTCTCCATCCAATCTGACTAAGTTTGAGCTAATTTGCAAAGAGGAATGGGCAAAAATATCAGTCTCTAGATGTGCAAAGCTGGTAGAGACATACCCCAAAAGACTTGCAGCTGTAATTGCAGCGAAAGGTGGTTCTGCAAAGTATTGACTCAGGGGGGCTGAATACTTTTGCACGCCATACTTTTCAGTGTTTTATTTGTAATAAAATTTCGAAACCATATATCATTTTCCTTCCACTTCCCAATTATGCACCTCTTTGTGTTGGTCTATCACATTAAATCCCAATAAAATACGTTTACGTTTGTGGTTGTGACGTGACAAAATGTGGAAAATTTCAAGGGGTATGAAAACTTTTGCAAGCCACTGTATATGCATGTATGTGAATATATGTGTGTGTGTGTGTGTGTGGGCGTGTGTCTGATTAATGCAAGTCTCTCTATCTTTTAACAGTAATAATCCATCACGACATATAATTCTCCATTGCATTTCAATGTATCATTGTATTCAATGTATTCAAAATCTATGGTAACTAGTTGCATTAATCAGTTTGTCAAATTGTTCCTTGGCAGATAAATACCACTTGATAATGTGCTGTACGGGTCTGCTCTACTGCTGGAAGAAGAAGCAGGCCAATTGATTGAGGCACAATGCATTATTTTCTACTGAACCCTTTCTACAGTCAACATGAATCATTTCACATTAATTGCCACTAACTGGGTCAAAACCACACCACATTCTATGGCATGTCTAAGTATCAGTAATTCAGAACATTGTAACAATATTGCAGGAATGAGGTGACTCTCTCACATATATAAATAGGGAATATATTAATAAACATTTAGAAAAACACTGTAAAAGCGTCAACAAATGTTAACATATCTAATAAAAGGAAAGGAGATACAAATCATCACCTAGACCCAACATTACTTCAAACAACATGCAAATTAATACTAATGCTGAAGATCCCCGCGCACTACACCCCAAGAATTACATGCAGTCTCACGGCCAAATTGACACATCAGTTCTAATATTCCCTGGAAATGCAAACTTAATAATCAATATTCACAATATTGTTTTCCTTTTTAGGCAATTATCTTAACAAATGCATTTATTGGGGATATCTTTTGAAAGAGATGGTCCTAAATCTGATTTATTTTTGCCTTATTTGAATTTTCCAATTGCTAATGCTTTTGGAGGAAAACAGAACAATTATTATTTTTTGAATTTTCCATACAGGTAGTGATGTACGATATCATTTCAGAAAATTAAACTGGCAACCTATGAGACAAATGGACTTACACTGTAGCGGAAGGGGGAATAGATGAGTCTGCACTGGCATTTATCTCTAAAGAGCTTTCTCACAGATGCTGCTGTACCTGTGCAATACTTCCAGCATGCTCTGTTCTTTTACACCGACATACAGCATTTCCAGCCTTATTGCCCTGCTGATGTGTGCTCTCTGGTTGGAAGCTCTCATTATTAACTGCAATTTTTTAATAACATTATAAATGCCCCTAGCATCGTAAGATGAATTCCTGGCAATTGAAGGTATGATTTCAAAGTTCCTGACAATGGTTTCAAGGAGCTCTACTGCAACCTCTTTCAGCAAGGCACTGCAGATTAGTTAGGTTGCAAAAGAGCTGTAAGGGAAAAATTCAATTCAGTGTTAATCCTTGGAGCAATGACTTCTCTACAATAGTATCAATGATAAAAGATGCACAGCTTTATAAGGAATGCTAATCATATGATTAGTTCCATAAAGTATTCAGTGTGTCCCTCACATATCAACTATGGAGCTGCAAGTGTCCAAGGCAGATTTATCCCAGAATTTATTTTAATCTTTGTTGGCACAATAAGTCGACTGAGATGGGCTTTAAATCAAGCAACTTGAGAGTATTTTCTTGGCCTAGTTAGGAGGAAATCACATTTTTAGCATTTTTACTTTTACAGAAAACAGAATCGCAACTGATTATGAGACAATCAACAGATTATGAGACGATCAGTAAGGCGCCCAACCCTGAATTTGATCTTTCAGCAGGTCGTGTGAAATCTCTTCAGTTCTTCAGAAAGCAAGTAAACAGCCCATTTTCTACCCATGAGTACATTGAGCAGAGCCAGAGTTACACCAATTCCCACAATCTTTTGTTTAATATCAACACCCATCAAGAATAGTTAGTATTGTCTCCGTAGGTTTCCGCCTATCAGGACTTCTTTGTAGGTTGATTAATTTTGTCATAAATTATGATGCATTGATCACTGAATATTCAAGGCACATTTGCATCTATGCTCTTTGTTGAAGTAAAGATCGCCTTGACTCCAGGAAGTTGCAGGAGTTAACCTCATGACCAATTTACCTTGCATTCCGTAGTCAAGATGATTGTCGACTTTTACTGAGTGACTGCCAGGCCATGTGATATTGGTGATACAACTTCAGCCGTGTACTTGGCAAATGGTAATCACTCTATTGTTTCCATTTATGGTGATAGAATCACAGGACGATATTGGCTCCTGTTATTATTGCCAATGAGATTTCCTTTCATCTCCACTTCTATCTACTTTTCCACTTTAATGCTCCTTTGTTTAGAGATAGAGATACAGCGCGGTAACAGGCCGTTAGGCCCACCGAGTCCATGCTGACAAGCGATCCCCGCACACCAACACTATCCTACACACTAGGGCCAATTTTACATTCATACCAAGCCAATTAATACAATACATACATACAAATAGAGGAGATTAAGATATGAAGGTGCTAGTTAATGTACATTATTGCGGCAGTCGTCTCACATATTTACGTCTCGCTCTTAGTCATCATTAAATGTTAAGAATATGGTGAATTTGCATTTTAATTGTCCATTAAAAATGCCACGGACAGGTGCTGGAATTAAAAGTGCAAGGATGCAGTAATTGTTATTGCAGCCATTCTTCACTGACCTTAAAAGAGAACAATTTAAATAGTTCTGCCTCATTTTTACAGGTGCTATTAAAAAACTTAAATTTAAAATGTTTTCTGACTTCATATTTTTAATGCACTTCTCTTTTTTCCATCTTTACATGATCTTTCTATTCATCCTTCTATGACTTTGATTCACATTCCCTTCAGTCCTTCTTCCATTTCTTTCTTGTTGAAAAATCTTACTCATTACTGAAATACACTATACATTGAAATACACATAGCTGCATGCTGCTGTTCCATGGCAACATTATGAGGTCGAACTTCCAAAGTGTTATGTTGTAAAGTTTTTAGATAGGTGCAGTGAAAAATCTAACATGGCCCTTAAGCTTCAGTCCGGGGATTTGCGATAGGCAACCTTCCTCATCATAGCTGCCATACCCTTATTTTCAGCTTGATTATAATATCTCCTAGACACATCAGTCTGTTAATATTGTGTTCCAGGACTTATGTTTTACTTGTCAGCCTTCATTTGGTAGACTCAAACATTCAGGAATTTTTTTTTCAAATTGTTTGATTTCTGTCAGTCCTGATTTTTGCTTGAAATTGTTTAGTTTAGTTTAGTTTAGAGATACAGCATGGAAACAAGCCCTTCAGCCCACTGTGCCCGCACCATTCCCTGCATATTTACATTATCCTATTTTACAGGGATCATTTTACATTTATACCAAGCTAATTAACCTACAAACCTTTGTAATACGGGAGGAAACCAATGATCTTGGAGAAAACCCATACGGTCACGGGGAGAACGTACAAACTCCACACAGACAGCAGCCGTAGTCGGGTTCGAACTCTGGTCTCTAGCGCTGTTAGCGCCTTAAGGCAGCAACTCTACCCTGTGCCAAACTGAATGCTCTCAATGTTGCATTGTATTTGCCTTGGTTGCGCTTGAGGTGGCTTAGAGGACCTTAAGAAGGTTTATCAGCATTTGAAAAAGACTATTTGATTTGCTTCCTCAGCATTTTAATTGACTTTTCTTGGCATCTTGTTAACACGGAGAGCAAATGTTACAATTCTGGACTCTTCATCTATTCCTTCAACCTCCCTGTTTGACAATTTATTTAGACATCTTCTTTTCCACTCATCTGGATCTCCCAATTACCCTTTCTTCCTGCAAATGATTAAGAGCTTTCTATTTACTTCTTTACCTCCTGTTTTATTCCAGTATGTTTGGCTAACAAACATCTAGAGCATTAGTGCCTGTAGCATTGGTGTACATACCATGGCTCCTTCACAGCATAAAGACATTTCTCAAGATAAATGGATGGAAAAAATAGTGCCCCGGTATGGTTCTCACATTTATTGTATCACAACTTCACTCGCATGCAAATCGTAGTGTCCTGATTCTGCCATAGCCTACCATATTTTTTTAATGCATGTTTTACATTTTTTGGTCCTTTTGTTTTGTTTCAGCTTCCATGTCTCTGCATCATCTCTTGAGCTATGTTTCCTCTTTTTTTCTTACTGACAAAATTCATTCTCTCAGTATCTTCACCCGTTTTCACTTCCCTCATTTGCTCATTCAATAAACCAAGGCCTCAGCAGTTGGATGTGCAAAGATTGCTATCAATGCTTGGGTGAAATCAATGTTCTGGTCAAGACACCCTCAAACTAATTGCTTGTTTGTTGGTTGGAGGGCCTTGCTGAGTTCAAAATGGAAGTCACATTAACTTGCTTAACAGCACTGCTTGCACTTTAAAAGTAATCAGTTGGTTGAAAGATTCTCTGAGATCCTGAGGATAAGATAAGAGTGCTAAAGAAGTGCACAATTTTGTACTTTGATAATATTTAATATATTCCATGTGAACCAAATCTCCTCTTGTACTTGAAGATTTTCTTAATAGATTTGGAAAAAGCTTTATTCATCCGCAATTTATTATTTCCTCCTGCTCTTCAGATGTTCTTGTAATTCTGCTTTTGATCCCAATAGATTTTCCACTGCTCTTGTCCTGCCTCAATTTCCCTTTTGAGTTTATTGGCAATATAGTTAGCAGCAGTTGGCAGTCACAATTTGCTCAGTCTCGGATGATGCTCTCTCTGATCAGAAATTAATCCAATTGTTTCCAGTGAATTCATCCAGGATTATTTTGGAATGTGTTTTTTTCTCTTGTGGTTCTTAAACAGGATGCCCGTGACTGTCCATGTACTGCTCTGAAACAGATTTTTTCTAGTTTTGAAATTAAGGATCCTTTCCTCTCTTGGATACATTGTTTTCCGCAGCTTCAGTTGTTTGTTTGAGTGAGTTTCAACATTTCAATAATCTGTGATCATCATTGGGAGATCAACATCATAGACCAGCATGCTATCAACCAAAAACAGCATACTTGGACAGAGTTAAGTGATTTCATATCCAGTGGACTAGATTAGAACTCTGTAGCTAGGTGGCATAGTGGCATATCCAGTTGACTAGGTTTCAACCCTGACTTCCGGTGCTGTCCATGTGGAGGTTCCATGTTCTCCCATATCCCAAAGACATTTCTCACATATCCCAAAGACATTTCTCACATATCCCAAAGACTTGCAGGTTGGTAGGTTAATTTGCCACTATAAACTACTCCTATTGTAGGTGAGATCGAGATTTTAGTCTGTTGTTAAATGTATGTTTTAGTGTATCTTTTGTTTTGTATTATGTGGTGGGTGGGGAGGAAAACTTTTTTTTAATCTCTTTCCTCGACGGAGATGCAATTTTTTTTTGTATCGTATCTAAGTCCGCGCCTCGGCCTAACATCGTGGAGCTGGCGCCCGCTTGATGAGGATCGACTTTAGGAGCTCCAACCGCGGGAGTCTGCGGACTTAGCATCATGGAGCTTGTGATCCCTTTGTCATGGATCGAAGGGAACTCCAACCGCGGGAGCCTGCGGACTTAACATCGTGGTGCTCCCGGTCCCTTGGTTGGGGACTGACTTCGGGAGCTCCAAGCCACAGGAGCTTCGATCGCCCTGACGCGGGAGTTTCGATCCCCGCCTGTGGGAGCTTCGATCGCCCCGACTGCGGATGGTTCGACTGCCCCGACCGTGGGAGAAAAAGGAGGAAAAGAGATAAGACTTTATTGCCTTCCATCACACTGAGGAATGTGGGGGAGCCGCAGTTGTGGATGTTTATGTTAACTTTTTTGTAGTTGTGTGTCTTGTTGCTTTTTTGGTATGACTGCATGGCAATTCAAATTCCTTGTATGTTTTTACATACTTGGCTAATAAATTAATTACAATACAATACAATCACAGCAATCAGTCTTCAGCCAATTTGATTCACTTTACATATTAAAACAAAGTTGAGAGCATTGGATACAGCAAAGTCCCTGAAGTTAAACAACACCCCAGCAGTAGTACCGAAGACCCAGACCCCAGAATGAACATTGCCACTACATTGCCAAACAGTCCAGTACTGCTGTCCCA
>CM069134.1:102411506-102456116 GCA_035221665.1 Okamejei kenojei | reverse complement strand
CTACTGCCACAAGCGCGCACTGACCCCCACCCCCTCACCCCCTTACCTTCGGCTCCCACCACCCACCCTCCCAAACCCCCGGGGGGCCCTCCCCCTCTGCCACACCAACCGGCTCCGCCCCCTTATCGGGTTTTCCCCCCCCACCCACCTATTCCTTTCTTTCACACCCATATACAACCACTCACCCCCCCCCTTACATCCTCCCCCTCTACCCCCCCCCCCCTCCCCCCCCACCCAACCCCATTGACAGCTTTATCATAGCATATCTTGGTTTCAAGGCCTGGTGACCAGAAATTCTAGAAAGCTTCTGCTGCGCTGTTTCAAATCAAAAGACCAGAAGCGTCATAATATCACTGAAGAGAGAAAGGAAAGCTACCAGAGATCATTTTCCCCCAAGAGGTTTTGTACACATACACAAACTATTCCTGTGGAAATCAATGACGTGATAGTTGTGAATTTTAAACAATTGCTTTTATTAACCAGGAATTGATTGGATTGATAGGCCAAAGATAATGTGACCACTGTATAATCAAACATGAGATCGTTAGCAATAGATAAAGCTACTTACACAGAAGAAAAAAAAAAATAGATACGAAGACAATATAAAATTACATATCACCTTATCTATCTGAATTGCACATACTTAAAGGATGTTGGATCAGTTTTGTTAGTTCTTTTCTTTAGTCAGGTTTTTCAGCTTGGTTCCAGGAAGAGGCATTTTTGTAATTAAACGATTATATGATTCAAAAAAAAAGTGCTTCTAGTAGGAACTCAGCAGGTCAGGTGGCCTTCTTATGGAGGAAAAATAGGGAATAGACAACAATAATATTTCGGATTTGGGATCCTTCTTACACCGTTGTGTTGTCTGTCTATTAACCTCCACAGGATGCTGGCCTGACCGTTGAGTTATCTCAGCACTTTTTGCTTTGCTCACAGGAATCCAGTATCTGCAGTTTTTTGGTTGCCTTCTAGCACTTTAAAATTTTATGAATTATATGTCTTTGATTTTTAATGATGATAGCTAATGGTCTCCAGTCAAGATTTTATATTGTACAATCTTTTGAAACAGTGACAATCGCCCTATCTCATGGTCATGGATAGAAATCAGGTTAAGGGTTATACCACCCTTCCCCTCCCCGTGAAAAACTCCCTTCATGGCTTCTCGCTTCTCCTAGATAATTTGCAAAGGTGTGCCCCTCCTTCCAGCAGATCACACACCCGATTCCTCCTTAGATCCTTACATCTAAAGTGGTCTTCTCTTGCCTCCTTTATAACTAACCTTTTTTCTTTATTTGAAATCTTTGTCCTCTCTTTGTAAAGGAGGTCAGGTTAAGAATAAATGAAGAAAGAGTGGTTTGCCTTGAGTCCAAGCAGCAACAGCATATATTGCAATTTGAAAATAGTTGTTTTGTTATTGTAGCAGAAGAATACTGATTTTTTAAAGTAGCACAGCAAGTACCAGAATGTTTGGCCTCGTACTGGGAGGCAACATGCATTCAAGGACTCTAGAGGACAAGGTACAGTCAAACAGTCTTTTGAGTCAAGGGACTGTGAAAGCATATTTTAAGGAATATTGATAACGAGGAGATATACTATAACAATATGTACAAATGAGCCAGCATAAGGCTGTGTGAAGTCAGCATTTTTTGGACGCATGGATTAGGAAGCAGATAGCGAGATTTCATGATTAACATATTTTGTGAAGGACTGAGAAGAGAGGAAATATATCAAGAAAATGTATTCTCAAAGCAATATTGAGATAATTGCCAAGATGTCAGCAAATAATTGGTCTCATTCTTGGCGACACTACACCAACGACACTCTGGTACAGATAGGCCAAATATAGCGATCATACTTGCCGAAGATTAGGTTGGATGAGGTGCACCGAGAAACCTACTTCCCTTCAAACCCGGCATCGACATTATCCTCATTCTTTCGGGAAAGGAAGGCTCCTCACCAGGTCCTCCTCTATATCCAGCAGCTCAGCTCTCACTCCGCCCATTTTCCCCCTAACGCTTACCACCACCCCCCAGTAGTATGAACATATGACTTCTCAATTACAGGTAGTCTACCTTGCTTACCTTCAGCTCCTGTCCCACCCCCCCGTCCTCCCCTTCCCATCTCCTCCCACAGCCAACTGGTCCTGCTCCTCTTCCTTTCCTTCTCCCCCCCCCCCCCCCCGACATCTTACTGAAGAAGGGTCTCAACCAGAAATGTTTCCTTTCCTTCGCTAAATGCTGCCCCTACCCACTAAATTTTCTTTCTCCAGTTTTTTGTCAACGTCCTGTCTTTAGAATTTCAGCCTCCAGCTCAGTTCAACATGCTCTCTACATCCTTTAGTCACCTCCTCTCCTACACTTTAAAAGAAAGCTGACCCATATTGGTAACCACCTTCCTGGCGTTGCCATTTCAGGTGGCTTTGTAGGTCCCAAAATTATACAGGACTGCTCGCAAACCACACTGGTTCTGCCACCTGAGATATGTCAAGACTCAAAGCCTGCTTTGTCTCTAAATAGATGGCTATGTATAGTTACCCTTTCCAGAAAATTAAGTACAAAAACCTCAGAGAGTGGTCAGGTTGAAAATGCTTGCATTTGTTACCTCCCATCATATCGATGTGAGATACAAAGAACCTTTCACATTTTGATCTAGTGAAAGCAATTTATCCACTGATGTAATGCTGGTTGATTTGTTGAAGGATTGTAATTACCTTAATGGATAAGTGCCGCTTAGCCAAAATCTAGCTTGAAGGAGGGTCCTTTGGATATCACATGCAGCAACTATAGAAAAGTACACTCTAGTGTATAACCATGAGAGATCACTCCGCATGTTTCAGCTTGGAACCATGAACTTTCTGACCCAAAGACTTGAACCAAGAACTCAAAGAGCTCATGAGCTGGTGGAAAATGAAGTTTCTAGCAGTTACACCTGCATGCAAGAAAAATAGGTTACTGGAAAATAAGTGGGGTAATGGGATTGTTCTGAGAGCTGGACATGACTTGTTTAGGTTGACTGATCTTTTTTCTATGCTTTGGTGTAAAAAGAAGTTCAGATCCAGGTGATAAAAAATACACACAAGAATTGTGTGCTTAACACAGATCTGTCACTATAGATAGGATACATTCTCCGAATGCAAATATTTTATTCTATAATGATGGAGTAACACTACTGGTGAAGACAAGTTTGTGTGAATGTTTAGTATGATCTGCCAGTATCCAATCCACAAAACCTGTCAGGCTATCAATCCCATGTTCACTGACTTTGTGGCTCCTATTTTAATTTGTCTTTTCTCGTTCTCGGACTCTTCTTTCTTTCTGCAATCTCTTCCAGGCTCCATAACTTTTTATGTTCTACTGTCTGTGATGCTTCAATTTAAGTTAATCTTGAAATGACAATACCTTCAGCTGATAAAGGGTCTATCATGAGGACTTGGCTTCCTAACTCTTAGGTTGTTATTTCCCAATCTATCTCTACGTAACTAAAACTCTGATCTTGTTAGCTTCCTCCGGGTTTGTGCGATCTATCTATTGCGCAAAAACGGTTTGCAATAGCGCTACGATTTTCGATAGCGATAGCGCTACTAACCAGTTTCACTCACCACCGTTCTCTGTGCTGCGATTGCACCCAAATTTCGTTCCAATTGTGGTTGAATGTCGTAAATTGTTAGCAAGGTTTTTAAAAGAAACTTAAAAACCATTTGTGCGCAGATCATTCAGCGCACGCGGATAGTCTCTTTCCCTGTAAATTCACTGGGACGGTTCCGCCCCTTCATGCGCCATTGCATCTTTAATGGAGCTTATGAGGATGGCAGGCGGAGGTTTCCAACTGGACACAATTGTCGGTGGGACCCAATGAGATAGCCCAGCCCCAAGCAGCCCCCACCCACCCGCCAGTGTGGGAGACCCAGCCCAACCCAAGCCAGCGGTGGAGACCCAGCCCCAGCGTCGGAGACATGACCCAGACAGCGTCGCCCTGCCCAGAGTCGGACCCAGCCCAGCCTGGAATCGGAGATTGTCACCAAACGGAAAGCGGAGACTCTGATCCCGGCGGAGGAGAACGACCAACGTGCCCGCTGTGAGTCCCCCATCGCACCGCCAATTCCAGCCCTACCCCCACTGGTCCCCCTTGCCGAGCTCCTCGCTTCTCCTTCTGCCCCTCCCCTGTGACACTTCCCATCTCCTCATGGCTCATCCCTCGTCTTTTCTCCCTGCCACCACACCCTCTCCCCCCATAACAACTCCCCTGCCAAACACCCCCCTCCCCCACAATAAACCCCCCACAAACCCCCCCAGGCCACACACCCCCCCCCCCACTAATCCCCCGCCCCCAACCCCCCTCTGCCCCCACACTCCCCCCCCCGCTCCCCTCCAATGCGGCAATCTTAAATAATATCACCATGTTAAAGATGTTATATTATTACGTTGCTGTTGTATCATGCATTCAATTGTTGATTAACAATTTAGCTGTCATTCATTTATTAAATCTAGCAATCTATGGACATGTGGAAAGGGTTAAACTCACTAATTACATTAAGATCAATTGAAATTTGAAATTCCATTTGGGAACATCAATCTAACAAGTAAAGGTCGTTAAAATGAATAATCATTTCCTGTTTCAAAATTTGAAAATCGTATTTGCCAACACAAGCAAAGTGCTTCTAAATACATTATTGTTGTTTCAGCAAATTAAATTTCACGATTTCTGCTCGAAAAATTCAAGACAACAGTTAATTTTGTCTTGCTAAGTCTCACTTCTGAAGAAATCAGTCAAAAACATTATGGAGAATATAGATGCAGAACAGTTAATCTAATGTTGTTAGATTGTAAGAAATGTTGTTTAATCTGACAGTATAGAAGGAATGTGTGATCATTAAAAAATTATATTTACGTTTGTCACTTGGAATTAGCTTGCAAAATGTTCTCATAAATCATTATTGTTTTATAAATTGTCAAGTAATCCACCTGAAATAGATGTTAAAAATCCTTTTTCAGTTAATATTTTTCTCGGTGCTTCTTGGTTCTTGGTTTCTTGGTCCTCCAAAATATTCCAAATAGAATTTATACTGGAGGTGGTGGAGGGAGGACATAAGGCCACAAAGGGTTTTTTTCGGAAGAAAGAGCTACCTTAAATTTAGTTGCATCTGGTTGGGTCACTATAGTAGGGTGAAGATTATTCCATGCTTTCATTGTGCGGGGGAAAGAAACGAAATGCTGTACACATCTGTCTTGGTAGCTGGAACAACAAATTGGATCGAATGCCCTCGTCTGCTCCTAAATTGATTTTGGTTTGGTGTAGGTCTTGTAAATCTATGTCGAGCTGGGCCATTTAACATTTTGTAAAAACAGGTCAAATGGTGAGCTTCACGTCCCTGTCCTGGAGAGGGTTCCACCCCAGAGAATTCTGAAGTTTGGTAAACACTCGCTTCTCTCTCTCATAGGTATTAGTAACAAAATCGGCTGCCTGTCTTTGGACACGTTTGGTGGAAGAAATATTTTTATTTGTGTAAGGGTCCCATGCTGCAACTGTGTAGTCCAAATGAGGTCTAACGAGGGTGAAGTATAGCTTCTCCTTGACAGAAGTTGAACAATGATGAAAGTTGTGCCTCAGAAAATTTAGGACACCTGTTGCTTTCACGTTGCATGATGAGTCCTGACCATTCCAACGCAGATCGTTCTGCAATTTGATGCCAAGATACTTGGTTTGTTTTGGATTCTTCAAGGGTGGCACCAAGTATATTGTAAGATGTTTCGCCTGGATTCCTCTTTCTGGTGACACGCATGGTTTCACATTTGGATGGGTTGAACTGCATGCCCCATTGTTGTGACCACTGAACCATTGTATCGAGATTCTTTTGAGAGCATCTTCATCATCAGCTGACTTAATTGGACGGTACCAGCAAACAATCATCAGCGAAT
This sequence comes from Okamejei kenojei, assembly GCA_035221665.1. NCBI lineage: Eukaryota > Metazoa > Chordata > Chondrichthyes > Rajiformes > Rajidae > Okamejei > Okamejei kenojei. The sequence continues at coordinate 102,450,201 of CM069134.1, read as the reverse complement.
AGTTCACACAGTCACACGCTGAAGGCGTTCTAACAGGAAACTGGAAATCCATCATTTTGTGTTGGAACAAACACCATAGAAGTCAAGCTTCCAAAGCAGTTTCTGGTGTGGGATGACATCGAATGCTTTAGAAAAGTCCAGCACTACTAAATCCGTGATGACATTACATCAAGGTGCTTGGCCAGGTCATTTGTCGTCAGGATAAGCTGAGACTCACATGATGTATGCCTCCTAAATGCATGTTGGTTGTCAGCAAGAATTTATGTTTGTTCACGTGACGCATCAGATTACTATCTAACTTTTCTTGGGATGACAATCATGAAAAATTACTTCCTTAAAACCAGAAAAATTCTGGAGGCACATGGGCATATGGACTTGGAGGGACATAGCACCCATGGAAAGAGAAACAGTTAACGGTCTGTCCCACTGAGGCGCTTTTTTTTCGCCGTCTGCCATAATTGTTGATAACCTACCACCTAGTCAACGTCAAGCTATGGTAAACAACTGACAACCAGCGACCCATTAGGACAACCACGTGCGACAACCGAAGTCAACCTACATCCACCCGGGACAAGCTATGACAAGCTACAACCCTGTCGGCAATAACTGAAGACAACTGAAAACAATTCAGTCGCCGGTAACCTTCGCCAGTTGATGTAGGTTGATGTAGGTAGTCGCCAATGGAATTCACCAAAGTCAGCACCTGCGTCAACCTACGACAGCACCTACATCAGGAAAAGTCAAGGGACGCTCATTGGCGTCAACCCACTGTCGCTGACTGTCGGCAAAAATATTTGAACTACCTCCTCTGGCAGCTTGTTTCCATACACCCACCACCATTTGTTGGAAAAAGTTACCCTCTGATTCCTATTAAATCTTTTCCTCCTCACCATGAACATATGTCCTCTGTTCCTCGATTCCCCTACTTTGGGCAAGAGACTCCATGCATCCACCTGATCTATTCCTCTCATGATTTTGTACACCTCGTTAAGATCACCCCTCATACTCCTGCGCTCCATGGAATAGAGACCCAGCCTACTCAACCTCTCCCTATAGCTTACACCCTGTACTCCTGGCAACATCCTTGTAAATCATATTCTGAACCGTTTCATTCTTGACAATATATTTCCGATAACTTGGTGACCAGAACTGTAAACAATATTCTAGATGCATTCTCACCAATGTCTTATACAACTGCAACATGACCTCCCAACTTCTATACTCAATTACTGTGACTGATGAAGGCTAAAGTGCTAAAGCCTTTATGACCACCTTATCTACCTGTGACTCGACCTTCAAGGAACGATGCACCTGTACTCCTAGATCCCTCTGTTCTACAACACTACCCAAAGGCCTACCATTTACTGTGTAGGTCCCGCCCTTGTTCAACATCCGAAAATGCAACAGCTCACACTTCTCTGTATTAAATTCCATAAACCATTCCATCACCCACCTGGCTAATCGATCCAGATCCTCCCGCAATCTTTCACAACCATCTTCACTATCTGCAAAACTACTAACTTTTGTATCATCAGCAAACTTGATAATCTTGCTCTGTATATTCTCATCAAAATCATTGATATAGATGACAACAGTAACGTGCCCAGCACCGAACCGTGAGGCTAACCACTAATCACAGACCTCCAGTCTGAGAAGCATCCTACCACCATCACCCTCTGCTTCCTTCCATGGAGCCAATTTGCTATCCATTCAGCTAATTCTCCTTGGATCCCATGTGATCTAACCTTCCAGAGCAGCCTACCATGCGGAACCTTGTCGAACACTTTACTGAAATCCATGTATACAACATCTACTGCTCTGCTCTCTTCGATAATTTTTGGTCACGTCTTCAAAAAAATCAATCAGATTCGTGAGACATGACCTACCACGTACAAAACCATGCTGACTATCCCTAATCAGCCCTTGCCCATCCAAATGCCTGTATTACATATCCCTCAGAATATTCTCTAGTAACTTTCCAATTACAGATGTTAAACTTGACAGCCTATTTTTCCCAGCATTTACCCTGCAGCCCTTCTTGAAAAGAGGCACAACATTTTCCACCAGTCTTCTGGCACCACTCGTAAAGAAATTGAATTTTTTTTTCGCCTTCCATCACAATGAGGAATGTGGAGGCGTATTTTATGTGTCCCTTATTGCTTTTATTGGTATGACTGTATGGCAAATGAAATTCCTCATATGTTGCAAAACATAATTGATTAATAAAGTATGATACCATATAACCATATAACCATATAACAATTACAGCACGGAGACAGGCCCTCTCGGCCCTTCCAGTCCGTGCCGACCATTTGTTTTCCCCCTAGTCCCCATCTACCTGCACCATACCATACCCCTCCATTCCCTTCACGTCCATATACCTATCCACTTTACTTTTAAATGTTAAAATCGATCCTGCCTCCACCACCTCTGCTGGAAGCTCATTCCACACAGCCACCACCCTCTGAGTAAAGAAGTTCCCCCCTCACGTTACCCCTAAACTTCTGTCCCTTAATTCTCATGTCATGCCCTTTGTTTGAATCTTCCCTACCCTCAATGGGAAAAGCTTATCCACGTCAACTCTGTCTATCCCTTTCATCATTTTAAAGACCTCAATCAAGTCCCCCCTTAACCTTCTGCGCTCCAAAGAATAAAGACCTAACTTGTTCAACCTTTCTCTGTAACCATAGTTGCTGGAACCCTGGCAACATTCTAGTAAATCTCCTCTGTACTCTCTCTATTTTGTTGACATCCTTCCTATAACTAGCAACCAAAATTGTACACCATACTCCAGAAATTGGTCTTACCAATGCCTTGTACAATTTTAACATTACTTCCCTACTCCTTATTCATGCTCTGATTTATAAAGGCCAGCACACCAAAGGCTTTCTTTACCACCCTATCTACATGCGATTCCACCTTCAGGGAACTATGCACAGTTATTCCTAATCCCTGTGTTCCACAGCATTCCTCAATTCCCTACCATTTACCATGTACTCCTATTTGATTTGTCCTGCCAAGATGTAGCACTTCACACTTATCAGCATTAAACTCCATCTGCCATCTTTCAGCCCACTTTTCCAAATGGCCCAAATCTCTCTGTAGACTTTGAGAATCTACTTCTTTATCCACAATACCACCTATCTTAGTATCATCTGCATACTTACTTATCCAATTTTCCACCCAATCATCCAGATCATTGATGTACATGACAAACAACAGTGGACCCAACACAGATCCCTGAGGCACCCCACTGGTCACCGGCTTCCAACCTGACAAACAGCCATCCACCATTACTCTCTGACATCTCCCATTCAGCCACTGTTGAATCCATCTTGCTACTCCGCCATTAACACCCAAAGATTGAACCTTCTGAACCAACCTTCCATGGGGAACCTTGTCAAAGCCTTACTGAAATTCATATAGACAACATCCACTGCTTTACCCTCATCAATTTCCTAGTTGCCGCTTCAAAAAATTCAAGAAGGTTTGTCAAACATGACCTTCCAGGCACAAATCCATGTTGACTGTTCCTGATCAGACCCTGTTTATCCAGATGCTTATATATATTATCACTAAGTATCCTTTCCATTAATTTGCCCACCACTGACGTCAAACTAATAGGTCTATAATTGCTAGGTTTATTCTTTGAACCCTTTTTAAACAATGGAACAACATGCGCAGTACGCCAATCCTCCGGCACTAATCCGATTTTGATTACGGAATTTCAACTAGGGCTCCCGCAATTTCCTCTCTAGTTTCCCGCAATGTTCTTGGATATATTTGATCAGGCCCTGGAGATTTGACTATCTTCATACATGACAGTACCTTCAGTACTTCTTCGATGGTAACACTGACTGCTCTCAAGACACATCCAATTTACTGCCCCAAGTTCCTCGTCCTACTGTCTTTCTCCTCAATAAATACAGAGGAGAAATACTCATTGAGGACCTTGCCCATCTCCTGTTGCTCCACACAGAGGTGACAAGTTTGATTCTGGAGAGGTCCCACTCTCTCTCTAGTTACCCTTTTCCCCCTTATGTATTTATAAAATCTTTTGGGATTGTCCTTAATGCTACCAGCCAGAGCTATCTCCTGGCCCCTTTTTTCCCTCTGATCTTTTTCAGTTTACTCCTTAGTTCCAGAAACTTCTTCAGGGATGCACTTGATCCCAGCTATGTATACTTGTCCCATGCATCCTCCTTCTTTTTGACCAACGCCTCAATTTCCCTCATCAGGCAAGCTTCCTTACGTTTGCCTGCTTTGCCCTACATTTCAAAGAGGATATACATATCCCGAGTTTTCATCAGCATACTTTTAAAAACATCCCACTAGGCCGATGCTCCTTTCCCCTCAAATAACCTGCTCCCAGACAACTTGAGCGAGACCTTCTCTCATACCCTCAAAGTTGGCCTTACCCCAGTTGAGCATTTTAACATTTGGACCCTCTCCGTCCCATCTATAACTATCTTAAACTTAATCGAACTGTGGTCACTGGTCCCGAAAGGACCCACCACAAACACTTCACTAACTTGCCCTTCCCAGTTTCCCAATACTAAATCCAGCGGTACCGGACGTGGCGCCGACCGATGAGATGGCCGAAGCAAAGAAGTTGAAGCCAAAGAACCGAATGGAAACGAGGCCGAAACGCCAAAAAAACAAAAAAGAATGAAGACGAAACACCAACTAAGCGAAAGAATGGGACGCCTAATTGCAAACTAACCGAAAGTGCGGGACGCCTAAAAGCCAACTAACCGAAAAGCTGCGTTGCCTACAAGCAAACTCACCGAATGGCCGCTCTATCGAAATGCCACCTACCCAAAAGGCAGCGTCGCCTACAGGCCAACGAACTGTCTGCCGCTCAACAGAAAAGTCCAGTAACGGACATGACGTTGCCGGGGGAGGAGGGACTTGTCAGCGATTGGTCCAGACCCCTGCATCCATCACATCACTGTGGAGGGATGAACATTGTCCCACAACTCCACTCCACCCGACCCACAACCCGCGGAGGTGGCCATGGGAGAGTGGGGGCTGTCCCAAGGGATGCACACCTTCGGCCGCTTACAACCTGATGCTTGGGTTCAAATTGCCCAGTCACTTATGGCTTGTAGAAAAATGACCCCACCCTCCCTTCTCTCTCCCTACTCTCTCCCTCTTCTCTCTCTCCCCTTCTCTCTCTCCCTTCTCTCTCTCCCCCTATATCTCTCTCTCCCTTCTCTCTCTCCCCCCTCTCTCTCTCCCCCTTCACCTTTGTACTCTTTCACTTTTTTGGTGTTTCGGCCATCGTTTCCATTCGGTTCTTTGGCTTCGACTTCTCTGCTTCGGCTTCTCATCCGTCGGCGCCACGTCTGCACACGAATCCAGCGTTGCCTCTAACATGTGGGGGCCTCTAGACAATAGACAATACGTGCAGAGTTGGCCATTTCGCCTTCGAGCTAGCACCGCCATTCAATGTGATCATGGCTGATCATCCACAATCAGTACCGCGTCCTGCCTTCTCCCCCATATCCCCTGACTCCGCTATCTAAGAGCTCTATCTAACTCTCTCTTGAAAGCATCCAGAGAAAACCGGCCTCCACCGCCCTCTGATGCAGAGAATTCCACAGACTCACAACTCACTGTGTGAAAAAATAATTTCCTCATCTCCGTTCCAAAATGGCTTACCCCTTATTATTAAACTGTGGCCTCTAGTTCTGGACTCAGGAACATGTGTCCCAACAATGGGAACGTGTTTATTGCCTCTACCGTGTCCAAATCCTTAATTGTATATGTTTCAATAAGATCCCTCTCATATACAAGCCCAGCCGCTCCATTCTCTCAGCATATGACAGTCCTGCCATCCCATGAATTAACCTTGTGAACCTTTGCTGCACTCCCTCACTGGGAAGAATGCCCTTCCTCAAATTTGGAGACCAAAACTGCGTACAATACTCCAGGTATGGTCTCACTAGGGCCCTGTACAACTGCAGAATTACCTCTTTGCTCCTATACTCAACTCCCCGTGATTTGAAGGCCAACATGCCATTCGCTTTCTTCACTGCCTGCTGTACCTGCATGCTTACTTTCAGTAACTGATGAACAAAGGACCCCCCAGATCCCATTTTCCCAACTTGACACCATTTAGTTAATAATCTGCCTTCCTGTTTTAGCCACCAGAGTGGATAACCTCACATTTATCCACATTAAACTGCATCTGCCCACTCACCCAACCTGTCCAAGTCACCCTGCATCCTCATAGCATCCTCCTCACTGTTCACATTGCCACCCAGCTTTGTGTCATTTGAAAATTTGCTAATGTTACTTTTAATCCCTTCATCTAAATCATTAATATATATTGTAAATAGCTGTGGTCCCAGCACCGAGCCTTGCGGTACCCCACTAGTCACTGCCTGCCATTCCGAAAGGGAACCGTTGATCCCTACTCTTTGTGTCCTGTCTGCCAACCAATTTTCTATCCATGTCAACACCCTAACCCCAATACCATGTGCTCTAATTTTGCCCACTAACTTCCTATGTGGGACCTTATTCAAATGGCGGCGGCGCGGGTGCATCGCGACGCCCCGTGTCTCCCTTGGATCAGCGAACTCTACCTTACCTTACTTCATGTTTTGAGTCTGCTCACCCGGAGCAGTCTCTCTATCATCCACTATAGCCGGCAGGAACTTTTAAATCTTGGTTCCTGCGGCTATAGCGTTCCCCCGGTCGACTTTCCGGATGAACTCCGGCACCCTCCTGCACTCACCTTCACCACGGAGCTGCGGGGCGGATCCATGGAGCTGCGGGGCGGTAGACCTGTGGACCGCACCAAGTCGGCCTGGGTGTCCGGAGCCGCACACAGACGGCGACGGGCACAAAAACATCACTGTGGATCTCGAGGTGGGTTGAAGGCAAGGTTGGAGTGATCCCCACACAGGCCATCCATCCCTAGCCTTTTCCTTGCCAACGTCTGTTCCCTGGCAAACAAGATGGATGACCTCCGTCTTCTGATTGCCTCCTACAACTGGATCAAGGATTGCAGCATCCTGATCCTCACCGAAACCTGGCTGAACTCTGATGTTCCCGCCAGCGCCATTGAGCTAGCGGGACGACACATACTCCGAGCGGATAGAACATCTGACTCCGGTAAGACCAGAGGTGGGGTCTGTGCATGTATGTAAACAAAGCATGGTGTACCGACACCACCGTCATTGAGAGTCACTGCTCAGCCAACCTTGAGTTCCTCTTGGTTAAGTGCAGACCTTTCTATCTGCCCAGAGAGTTTACCTCCTGTTGTGACTGCAGCCCTATATCCCTCCTGATGCTAATGCCAAGCTTGCAATGAAAGAACTGCATATTGCCATTAGCAAACAACTGACCCTCAATCCAGATGCAGCCTTCATTGTCGTGGGTGACTTCAATCACTCCAACCTGAAGACCATACTCCCCAAATTCTACCAACATGTCTCCTTCGCCATTAGAGAGGGCAAGACACTGGACAAAGTCTACACCAACATGGCTGAAGCATACAAAGCCATCCCCCTCCCCCACCTTGGTCAGTCTGATCACTTACCATTGTTCCTGCTCCCTAAAGTAACTCCCCACTCATCAGACGCGTTAAACCCACACAATGAGGACAGTCACGGTTTGGTCAGATGAAGCGGATTCCACACTCCAGCAGCATTTTGGTAACACTGACTGGGATGCGTTTGCAGCTCAGGCCACCCTTGACTCCCACACTGACACTGACGCCTATACTTCCTCTGTTTCTGGACTTCATCAACTCCTCCATCAACAGTGTCACCACTCTCAAATAAATCACCACATACCCGAATCAGAAGCCATGGATGAACAGCGAGGTCAGGCTACTGCTGAAAGCACGGGAATCGGCTTTCAGGTCAGGCGATGCCCGTGCCTATAGTTCATCGAGGGCCAATCTGAAGAGGGGCATCAAGAACACCAAACACAGATACAAGCTGCGGATCGAGGAGCACTTCAACAGCAGCTCCGACCCCCGACGCATGTGGCATGGCATCCAAGCCATCACTGACTACAGAGCCACCAACTCCACCCCCACTTCCAGTGACGCATCCTTCCTCGAGGAACTCAATCACTTTTATAGCCACTTTGAAACGGACAACCAAGAGTTGGCCATCAAGGCTGTGCTCCCCGATGACCACCAGCCCCTCCCACTCAACCCTGACGACGTGCACGTGGCACTGAGTAGGATCAATGTACGTAAGGCTGCCGGTCCTGACGGCATCTCCGGGCGCGTCCTCAGGACCTGTGCTGCACAGCTGACGGACATCTGGACTGACATCTTCAACCTGTGCCAGTGCCAAAACACTCCACTGCGGCGAGCCTCAACGACTTCCGCCCAGTTGCACTCACCCCTATCATCGCCAAGTGCTTTGAAAGGCTGGTCATGGCACAGCTCAAATGCTGCCTACCTCCCACTCTGGACCCCTACCAGTTTGCATACCGCAAGAACAGGAGCACGGAGGATGCCATCTCAACGGCACTCCACTCCGCCCTCTCCCACCTCAACAACAGAAACACTTATGTGAGAATGCTGTTCATCAACTACAGCTCAGCATTCAACACCATTATTCCCTCGAAATTGATCACCAAACTCGATGACCTGGGCATCAACCCTTCCCTCTGCAATTGGTTACTGGACTTTCTAAACCACCAGACCACAGTCTGTTATGTTGGATAACCACTCCTCTTCTACCCTCCACCCTGAACACTGGCGTACCCCAGGGCTGCGTGCTGAGCCCCCTCCTCTACTCCCTCTTCACCTACGTCTGCATACCTGTACATGGTACCAACATCATCATCAAGTATGCAGATGACACAAGTATGATGATTGGCCTCATCAGCGACAACGATGAGTCGGCCTGCAGGGAGGAGGTTCAGCTCCTAACAGCATGGTGTGCCGACAATAACCTGGCCCTCAACTCCAAGAAGACCAAGGAGCTCATTGTGGACTTCAGGAGATCGAGAGGCTGCACGCACAACCCCATCCATATCAACGGGACGGAGGTGGAACGTGTATCGAGCTTCAGGTTCATAGAAACATAGAAACATAGAAATTAGGTGCAGGAGTAGGCCATTCAGCCCTTCGAGCCTGCACCGCCATTCAATATGATCATGGCTGATCATCCAACTCAGTATCCCGTACCTGCCTTCTCTCCATACCCTCTGATCCCCTTAGCCACAAGGGCCACATCCAACTCACTCTTAAATATAGCCAATGAACTGGCCTCAACTACCCTCTGTGGCAGAGAGTTCCAGAGACTCACCACTCTCTGTGTGAAAAAAGTCTTTCTCATCTCGGTCTTAAAGGATTTCCCCTTTATCCTTAAGCTGTTGACCCCTTGTCCTGGACTTCCCCAACATCGGGAACAATCTTCCTGCACTAGCCTGTCCAACCCCTTAAGAATTTTGTAAGTTTCTATAAGATCCCCTCTTAATCTCCTAAATTCCAGAGAGTATAAACCGAGTCTATCCAGTCTTTCTTCATAAGACAGTCCTGACATCCCAGGTATCAGTCTGGTGAACCTTCTCTGCACTCCCTCTATGGCAATAATGTCCTTCCTCAGATTTGGAGACCAAAACTGCACGCAAAACTCCAGGTGTGGTCTCACCAAGACCTGTACAACTGAAGTAGAACCTCCCTGCTCCTGTACTCAAATCCTTTTGCTATGAAAGTTAACATACCATTCGCTTTTTTCACTGCCTGCTGCACCTGCATGCCTACTTTCAATGACTGGTTGTACCATGACACCCAGGTCTCGCTGCATCTCCCCTTTTCCTAATCGGCCACCATTTAAATAATAGTCTGCTTTCCTGTTTTTTGCCACCAAAGTGATAACCTCACATTTATCCACATTATACTGCATCTGCCAAACATTTGCCCACTCACCCCAGCCTATCCAAGTCACCTTGCAGTCTCCTAGCATCCTCCTCACAGCGAACACTGCCCCCCAGCTTAGTGTCATCCGCAAACTTGGAGATATTGCCTTCAATTCCCTCATCCAGATCATTAATATATATTGTAAATAGCTGGGGTCCCAGCACTGAGCCCTGCGGTACCCACTAGTTACTGCCTGCCATTGTGAAAAGGACCCGTTTACTCCTACTCTTTGCTTCCTGTTTGCCAGCCAGTTCTCTATCCACATCAATACTGAACCCCTAATACCGTAAGCTTTAAGTTTGTATACTAATCTCTTATGTGGGACCTTGTCGAAAGCCTTCTGGAAGTCCAGATATACCACATCCACTGGTTCTCTCCCTTACCACGCTACTAGTTACATCCTCGAAAAATTCCACAAGATTCGTCAGACATGATTTACCTTTTGTAAATCCATGCTGACTTTGTCCAATGATTTCACCACTTTCCAAATGTTGCTGCTAATCCCATCTTTAATAACTGACTCTAGCAGTTTCCCCACTACCGATGTTAGACTAACTGGTCTGTAATTCCCCGTTTTCTCTCTCCCTCCCTTCTTAAAAAGAGGGGTTACATTGCAACCCGCCAATCCTCAGGAACTACTCCAGAAATCTAAAGAGTTTGAAAGATTATCACTAATGCATCCACTATTTCCTGAGCTACTTCCTTAAGTACTCTGGGATGCAGCCTATCTGGCCCTGGGGATTTATCGGCCTTTAATCTATTCAATTTACCCAACACCACTTCCCGACTGACCTGGATTTCACTCAATTCCTCCTTTGACCCACAGTCCCCTGCTATTTCAGGCAGATTATTTATGTCTTCCTTAGTGAAGACGGAACCAAAGTAGTTATTCAATTGGTCCGCCATATCCTTGTTCCCCATGATCAACTCACCTGTTTCTGACTGCAAGGGACCTGGGGGTCAACATCTCCAATGACCTCTCCTGGACCCACAACACATCCTCGCTGATCAAGAAGGCTCACCAGCGTCTCTTCTTCCTGAGGAGACTTAAGAAGGTCCACCTGTCTCCGCAGATTCTGGTGAACTTCTACGGCTGCACCATCGAGAGCATCGTTACCAACTGCATCACAGTATGGTATGGTAACTGCTCTGTCGCCGACCGTAAAGCTCTGCAGAGGGTGGTGAAGATCGCCCAACGCATCACAGGCTCCTCACTCCCCTCCATTGAGTCTGTCCAAAGTAAACGATGCCTGCGCAGGGCGCACAGCATTGCCAGGGACAGCTCACACCCCAACCATAGACCGTTTACCCTCTTCCCATCCCGGAGACGCTACAGGTCCCTCTGCTGCCTGTACCAGCAGGCTCAAGAACAGCTTCTTCCCTGCGGCTGTCACACTTCTCAACGCTGCACCTCAATGACTGCCTGTCTCCATCCCTCCCCCCCCGGACTATCCAATCACCAGCAAATTGCACGGATACCACTGTATATGTTTATGTATTACTTGTTTATTCGTAAGTTTGCCCTTCGGAGATACCAACTGCATTTCATTGTCTCTATATTGTACACTGTACAATGACAATTAAAGATTGAATTGAATTGAATCAAATGCTTTCTGAAAGTCCAGGTACACTACATCCACTGGCTCTCCCTTGTCCATTGTGGATCTACATACTGCTTAAATAAACTCTCCTCAACACTTTTGAGGAATTGCTCACATGTGCTTCATGGAACAGAGACCCAGCCTACTCAAAACCTCCCCTATAGCTCACACCCTCTAATCCTGGCAATATCCTGGTAAATCTTTTCTGAACCCTTTCAAGCTTGACAATATTTTTCCTATAACATGGTGCCCAGAACTGAATGCAATATTGTAGATGCGGTCTCACCAACGTCTTATACAACTGCAACAAGTCTTCCCAACGTCTATACAAAATACTCTGACTGATGAAGGCCAAAGTGCCAAAAGCCTTTTTGACCACCTTATCTACCTGTGGCTTGACCTTCGAGTCTGTGAAGGTGAAGATGTGTAAGGATGCATAGACTCTTCAACAACATAAGCAGTCATTCAACAATGTAACCACCGTTAATTACATCAGTGGATATGCTGCTTAGCTAGATCCAGTAGGGAGGGTTCTTTGCATCTCATGCCCATATGTTGCCCATAGATAGGGTGAATTCATTACCCTTCTCCCCAGGGTTATGGAATCAAAAACAAGGGGGCACAGGTTCAAGATGAGAGGGGTAACATTTAATAAGAACCTGAAGAGCAACTTTTTCACATTGATTGAAATGAGCTGCCAGAGGAAGTGGTAGTGGCAGATGCTATAACAATATTTAAAAGTCATTTAGTCACCGAAGTTAATAGGAAAAGTTCAGGTTATGTGGCAAAAGCATTCAAATTAGTCTGGTTTAGATGTAACATCTTGGTCAGTATGGATGAGTTGGGCCAAAGAGTCCGAGCTTGAAGTAGAATGATGTATCCCATTCAATCCTTCCAAAGTATCATTAATATCTTCCTGCTTCCTATCTCCGTGTAGCTTTTTTTACCACCACATCCTTTCTGTCTTTTCATTTTATCTTTGGCCCTTCTATTATTGGTGATTGTTCTTTTCTGTTTGCCTTTACTTTCTAAAGTTAATAGTAGAGGGTGGATTTCTATCATAGTTACTGTTGCAGCAAAATATTGTTACTCCTTCAACGATGCCTGCCACTTGATTCAGGGTCAAGTGATTCATTCAAAACAAGTTTTAATATCTATTGATTCAACCGGGTCACAATTCAATTCTCTTCAGATTACATTAAATGACAAGCAAGTATTAAAAGTTGGTTTCTAGACCCAGTGTGATGAGTTCCAGCTCTCCAGGATGTTCACTAGGCTGTGAATTCTGACCCTCATGAGATTTTTCTTTCTAACATTCATTTACCTTGGACTCCATCTTTTCAAAGGAATGGGTTGTCTTTCTATCTGCTTCTCATGGATTTGTGTGTTTGCTGCCTTAGGTGTCCTTCGATTTTCCTGTCTTAACATCTTAACAATTACATCACTTACCTGAAGCTTGCTTCTTTTGATATGGCTTTCACCATAGTTTTGAATCTGCACCATTCTTCTGGCTGATGAAGGCCAATGTGCTGAAAGCCTTCTTGATCTGTGACACAATATTCAAAGAACTATGTACCTGTACTCCTAGATCCCTCTGCACTACAGCACTCGCTAGAGCTCTGTCATTCACTGTGTAGGTCCCATCCTGGTTTAACTTCCCAAAATATTAAATCTCACACTTCCCTGCATTATACCCATTAACTATTCCTCAGCCCACTTGCCCAACCGATCAAGATCCTGCTGTAATCTTTGATAGCCATCTTTCCTATGTGCAATACCACCACTTTAGTGTCATCTGCAAACTTACTAATCATGCCTTCTACATTCTTATCCAAATTGTTGATATAACCACACACAGCACCGATCCCTGAGGCTCATCACTATTCACAGGCCTCCAGTTCAAACAACAACATTCCACCCTCTTCTTCTTCCATGAAGCCAATTTTCTATCCAGTCAGCTAACTCTCCCTAGCTCCATATTTAGCTATGTGGTAAAATATGCTAAAATTAGTGGGAATGTGGGGAGATTAAAAATGGGAAAAATGCAGAATGTAAATGGGGGTCTGACAGTCAGCATGGACTCGATGAGCCAAAGCGCCTGGTCCTGTGTTTTATGACTGTATTACTCTCAATAATATCAATAAATCAATAAATCAATCATTACATATAGATTGGGTGAATCAAATTGGCAGGGGTGCTGAGGAACGTATGCGGGATAGTCAAAACCAACATGTAGAGGAACCAACGAAAGAGCAGGCTATTCTAGACTGGGTAATGAGTAATGAGGAAGAGTTAGTTAGCAGTCTTGTTGTGCGTGGCCCCTTGGGCAAGAGTGACCATAATATGGTTGAGTTCTTCATTAGGATGGAGAGTGACATAATTAAATCAGAAACAAGGGTTCTGAACTTAAAGAAAGGTAACTTTGTAGGTATGAAATGTGAATTGGCCAAGAGAGACTGGCAATTGATTCTTAAAGAGTTGAGAGTGCATGTGCAATGAAAGGCATTTAAAGACTGCATGGATGAACTACAACAATTATTTATCCCAGTTTGGCAAAAGAATAAATCAGGGAAGGTAGTGCATCCGTGGATAACAAGGGAAATCAGGGATAGTATCATAACAAAAGATGAAGCATACAAATTAGCCAGAAAAAGCAACCTACCAGAGGACTGGGAGAAATTCAGGGTCCAGCAGAGGACAAAGGGCTTAATTAGGAAAGGGAAAATAGATTATGAAAGAAAACTGGCAGGGAACATATAAATTGACTGCAAAAGTTTTTATAGATATGTGAAGAGAAAAAAGATTAGTTAAATCAAATGTAGGTCCCTTGCAGTCAGAAACAGGTGAATTGATCATGGGGAACAAGGACATGGCAGACCAATTGAATAACTACTTGGGTCCTGTCTTCACTAAGGAAATCATAAATAATCTGCCGGAAATAGCAGGGGACCGGCGGTCAAATAAGATGGAGGAACTGAGTGAAATCCAGGATAGCCGGGAAGTGGTGTTGGGTAAATTGAATGGATTAAAGGCGGATAAATCCCCTGGGCCAGATAGGCTGCATCCCAGAGTACTCAAGGAAGTAGCCACAGAAATAGTGGGTGCATAAGTCATCACTTTTCAAAACTCTTTATATTCTGGAGTAGTTCCTGAAGATTGGAGGGTAGCTAATGTAACCCCACTTTTAAAAAAAGGAAGGAGAGAGAAAATGGGGAATTACAGACCAGTTAGTCTAACATCGGTAGTGGGGAAACTGCTAGAGTCAGTTATTAAAGATGGGATAACAGCACATTTGGAAAGTGGTGAAATCATTGGACAAAGTCAGCATGGATTTACAAAAGTTAAATCACGTCTGACAAATCTTATAGAATTTTTCGAGGATGTAACTAGTAGAGTGGATAAGGGAGAACCAGTGGATATGTTATATCTGGACTTTCAGAAGGCTTTCGACAAGGTCCCACATAAGAGATTAGTATACAAACTTAAAGCACATGGTATTGGGGGTTCAATATTGATGTGGAGAGAGAACTGGCTGGCAGACAAGAAACAAAGGGTAGGAGTAAACGGGTCGTTTTCAGAATGGCAGGCAGTGACAAGTGGGGTACCGTAAGGCTCAGTGCTGGGACCCCAGCTATTTACAATATATATTAATGATTTGGACGAGGGATTTGAATGCAACATCTCCAAGTTTGTGGATGGCACGAAGCTGGGGGGCAGTGTTAGGTGTGAGGAGGATTAGGAGGCTGCAAGGTGACTTGGATAGGCCTGGTGAGTGGGCAAATGCATGGCAGATGCAGTATAATGTGGATAAATGTGAGGTTATCCACTTTGATGGCAAAAACAGGAGGGTAGTATCTGAATGGTGGCCGATTAGGAAAAGGGGAGATGCAATGAGACCTGGGTGTCATGGTACACCAGTCATTGAAAGTAGGCATGCAGGTGCAGCAGGCAGTGAAGAAAGCAAATGGTATGTTAGCTTTCATAGCAAAAGGATTTGAGTATAGGAGCAGGGATGTTCTACTGCAGTTGTACAGGGTTTTTGGTGAGACCATTCCTGAGTATTGCATACAGTTTTAGGTCTCCAAGTCTGAGGAAAGACATTCCTGCCATAGAGGGAGTACAGAGAATGTTCACCAGACTGATTCCTGGGATGTCAGGACTTTCATATGAGGAAAGACTGGATAGACTTGGCTTGTACTCGCTAGAATTTAGAAGATTGAGGGGGGATCTTATAGAAACTTACAAAATTCTTAAGGAGTTGGACAGGCTAGATGCAGGAAGATTGTTCCCGATGTTGGGGAGGTCCAGAACAAGGGGTCACAGTTTAAGGATAAGGGGGTATTCCTTTAGGTCCGAGATGAGGAAAACATTTTTCACACAGAGAGTGGTGAGTTTCTGGAATTCTCTGCCACAAAAGGTAGTTGAGGCCAGTTCATTGGCTATATTTAAGAGGGAGTTAGATGTGGCCCTTGTGGCTAAAGGGATCAGGGGGTATGGAGAGAAGGCAGGTACAGGATACTGAGTTGAAATTATCAGCCATGATCATATTGAATGGCGGTGCAGGCTCGAAGGGCCGAATGGTCTACTCCTGCACCTATTTTCTATGTTTCTATTTTTCTAATAATACATTACTGCACTAAAATGCAAATACTTGATCTTCCTATTATTGTCCTCACCAAGGGATAACTGTGTAGTTCATATTTTCTCCCTGATGGCATTATAAGTTGCTGAAAAATATATCCTCACTCAATTTTGATAATATAAGAAACACTGCTTAGAATTCAATGTCAAAGTCCTTGATGGCTGAATGCCTGATAAGATGTATGATCATGTGGAGAGAATGGCAGTTATTAGATAGTCACAATGAGTTCTAGAAAACAGTCATTCTGTTAATCCTCACCAAATTGGAGAGGCTAGGTCTTTAAAATGGGATAAAAGCTTCAGGGCTGTTGGGAGATTTGGTCAATTTGGAATTATTAAAGATTGGTTGTTCAAGTGCTTGATTCGGTGTTTTTGACTGAAACTAGACTGGGGGGAAGCTTAGAACGAGCAATTTGCAATCCTATTACACTAGATTGGCTGAAATCTTTGCAACAGTGGTGATATTGTGCACTTTGCTTTCCAGTAAAAGTAAGGAATTAGCTCAGATCTTATTATGCAAATTTTGTCATTTTAAGCCATTTAGTAAATTGACAACATTATTATCTGTGCTGCAACCATTGATTTTTGATGACTTCTTGCTGATTTGGATGAGCATATAAAAAAAAGTTTTGAAAGCTTTGCAATAAATATATGGAGGAGTTGGTAGTCTCAATGAAAGAAATAGGCACAGCTGACTCAATTTTAGAAGCAAAGCCATATTCTGAAGATTCTTAAGAATTAAGGAAAAATATTCTGTTTTCTGTAACTATGTTTATTGAGCAGGATGCATATAAGAGAACCACTAATCATGCAGACTAATGGCTGGCATCAACACCAACATCTGTGAGATGCTAGCAATTATCTGCTTTAACAGAATATCAGCCTCACAAGCAGGCAGGAAATATTCTTACTTAGTATTCTGGAGAAAGGAACTGGTCAGGTTCCTGAATATGCAATATCTCTTGCATTATAGAAAGAAGATAAAAGATTACTGGAATTATTGATGAGTTGCTGAAAGCTATTGGAGCATGTCTGATATCCGATGGGTCTTAGAGAGGAAATTCCAAAATACATTTTCCCAACATGGGGTTGCAGGATATTTTCTTTGACTCCCCCAGTAGGGTTCATAATGCGATAGGATGGATATGAGGATATTTTTTCATCCCTCTTTCTCAAACATCATTATTATCAGCAACAAAATGCAAAGGGTAAATTTATTTTTCTTCAATATCTTTCTATATCTTTCTGCAAAGGTATGCAAAAGAATACTAAGGTTAATTTAATTTGTACTTCGTTCCTGTTGAAGGAGATACCAGATGTACTGTGTTAATTTTAAAGGCATTTTAAATGAGGCCTTGAATTGTTCCTCTCAAAAACTCTTTATTGGTTGAATGAATGAAATGTTAATTTTATCTGTTCGTGAAATACAAATTTTACTTCGAGTCACGTGAGTGACTACGTGAAGAGCCCGCCTCACGCTGGTAACGGCATGACGTCAACGCTGACGGCGAAAGGAGGAGCTGCGGTAAGGAGCAGCTCCTCGCAGCGGTCGGAACGGCCCGCAGGTAAGTGAAGTTACATCGGCGCGGTTTTGAAAGTTACGCTGGATGGCTCCAGCATCGAAACTAAAAGTAAAAATTTAGACGTTAACGTGCTGATTGAGCACAGATAAATTTTAACAAAAATGGAGAAATCGGGAAAGAAGGTTTCGCGGGTGAAGAGAGCCTCCCGGGGTGAAAGTAAATATACGGACGCGAAGCTAGAGTGGACCCGGTTCCGATACCGCTGGCCACTAATTTACCCGATATAGAATTTCCAGATTCTCCGGAAATTATAACCACGGAGGAAAATGCTCCTAAGAAATGCAAAAAGAAAACTGTGAGGCCCGTGGTTTCTGATGATTCTGATTTTGAAAGACCTCCAGACAAATAAAACTATGTGGCTAAAAATGGAGCATATGGAGAAAGTTCTCCAAACTATTATGAGACAAGGGTCACAGTACCCACATGAATCCCAAAAAATCCCTGAGGGGTTTGAATATGATGAATATGGCTGTGGGCCAAGTTGGGAATATGATACTCCAGACCCACGATTTGGGCTGGAAGAAGTCTCATGGGATAATATCCCGATGGAATTAGGGCTGCAGAAGGCAGACCCTGCTGAAGTTGAAATGGCTTTTGAAAGCACGCCACAAAGTAAAAAGAAAAGGCTTGATCTGCCTGGGATAGCACAAGTTTTTTGCTATAACCCGAAGGAAGTGGTGAGGCTATGGAAGAAAGCCTAGCTGCCAATAAAAATTATATGGTATCTCACCAGCTTCATAATACTGTGATGAATGAATTATCAGAATTATATAAAAAGCACCAGGCAATTGTGCCTCATTGGAAGTGCCTACGGTGAATCCGATGGTATGGGCGTCTATGACTCCAAGTATGAGAGCCCAAGAAGTGAAATTTCAAAAGGTGCTAAAATTATTTTCGGCTGCCATCACGCATTTGGCAGGCAAATGGAGAATCTGGAAATGGACAAGATTCAAAAAGATACTTTTGGGCTTATTGTGCAATTCGTTTTATGAGATCAATTGCATGAGGAAAATGGCGATTCGGCCCATATTTCACCCTAGATATGCAAGCCTGTGTCAAGAAAGTGGAGTTCAAGCTCCTGGGTATTTGTTTGGAGAAAATCTGCCGAAACAGCTGAAACAGCTGGATGAAGAAGCTAAATATTTTAGCACTATTAAGCCTTTTGTCTCTGGACAAAGAAAAGGGTTTTCGGCCCGAAGGGGTTTTGATTTTCGTTATAGAGGCAGAAATTTGTCACGAAAGTATTATCGTGCTGCACAGGCCAGTGCTTCCCTGCATTCGGGAAAGAGGAGACCATCACGCTCCTATGGAGAGGTATTAAAGACTTCTATCCTTAAAGAAACTGTGGATGAATCTCCAGTTGGAGGGAGATTGAAAAAATTTTATAATGCCTGGCTTAATATTACTTCTGATCGATTTATATTACAAGCAGTTTCAGGAGCTATTATTATTTTTAAAGAAGGGGTCAATCCTCCTGTACAGAATAAACCTGCTTATGCTTATGTGTTTTCTCCAGAAGAAAGAATGGAGATTAATGTGGAAATTGACAAATTATCCGAAAAAGGGGTAATTGAAAAAACCTGTGAACATAAGCATCAATTTGTCTCTAATATATTTTCGCAGAGATAAGAAAGATGGTGGTTGTAGAATTATTCTAGACCTTACAGATCTAAATAGGCTTGTAGAATACAAACATTTTAAGATGGAGACATTCAATACTGCAAAATATTTGATTTCAGCAGGTTCTTATATGGCTAAGATTGATTTGAAAGACGCCTATTATTCTGTACCAATTCATTATCTTTTTCGGAGATACTTAAAGTTTTATTGGCAGGGGCAATTATGGCAGTTCAAAGCTTTACCAAATGGATTAAGTTCGGCTCCTAGACTCTTTACAAAACTGTTGAAACCAGTTTTAGCCCAATTAAGAGCACAGAAACACATTGTAATGGCTTATCTGGATGATATTCTGATTATTAACGATAGTCAAGAGTCAGCTGAGCACTCAATTTCAGTTACTAAAGCTTTGTTTAAAGAGCTTGGATTCTTAATTCATCCAATTAAATCCCAGTTGCAGCCAGTTCAATCAATTGATTTTCTGGGTTTTATAATTAACTCAGTGACTATGTTAAGTTACTTTGCCAGCAAAGAAGACAAATGATATTTTGCAAATGTGTAATTACCTCATTCACAAACCTTATCCCTCCATCCGAGAAGTGGCAAAAGTCATTGGTACACTGGTGGCAGCATTTCCGGCAGTGGAATTTGGGCCATTACATTATCAAAATCTTCAAAGGGACAAAGTAAGGGCTCTTAAAGATAAGGCAGGTCACTTTGACAGACCTATGCAATTAACAAGGAAAGCAGTATTGGAATTGCAATGGTGGGTTGAAAATGTCCCACAAGCTGCTAAGAAGATCATGATTAAACAGCCTGAAATGGTTTTACAACAGATGCTAGTGCTCTCGGATGGGGGGCCACAGATTTATCTTCCAGTTGTGGAGGTAGATGGAAAACTGAAGAGCAAGTGTTTCTCCAAGAGTATGGTATTAACTATTTGGAGTTATTGGGGGCCTTTTATGGGCTTAAAGCATATTGTTGTGCTAAACAAGGTCTGGCATGTGTTAATACAATTAGACAATAAAACAGCTGTGGTTTACATTAATCACATGGGGGGAGTTAGATCAGTATCATGTGATTGTCTGGTCAATGAGATATGGCAATGGTGTATTGGTCGGGCAGATATGGATTTCAGCAAGCTATATTCCAGGTAAAGACAATGTGGTAGCAGATGAAAGGTCCAGGATTTTTAAAGATAATACGGAATGGATGCTTAAGCCAGCAATATTTAAGAATATTGTTAGACGATTTGGGTTGCCAGAAATTGATTTGTTTGCATCCAGGCTTAATCATCAATTGCCTCATTATGTGTCTTGGGAACACGATCCGGACGCAGTTGCAGTAGATGCATTTTCATTACACTGGGGGAAAATGTTCTTTTATGCTTTTCCACCATTTGCTCTGATCCAGAGATGCTTGAAGAAAATAGAGCAAGATTCAGCTTCCGGATTGTTGGTAGTTGCCAAATTGGCCAACTCAACCTTGGTTCCCAGTTATGCTGAATATGATTAAAGAACCGTATATGCAGATTCCTAACTGTAGTGATATCTTGACTAATCCAGTAACAAATGAAGGTTACCCATTATATGCATATATGAATTTGTTAATCTGCAGGTTTTGACCAGACCACTACAGGAACTGGGATTGTCGGACCAAACTTTGACAGTTATTGGCGCATCATGGCGAGATAGCACACAGAAACAATATATGACACATATTAAGAAATGGGAAGAATTTTGCACACAGTCAAATATTTCTGATGATTCTGTGAATGTTACTCATGTTTTGGAATTCCTTGCCAATTTGCACTTTGGGCAACATTTAAGTTACAGTGCCATTAACACTGCACGCAGTGCCTTGTCGTCCTATTTAGGACTTATGACTGGTGAGAAATCAATTGGGTCGCATCCATTAATATCACGATTCATGAAAGGAATTTTTCACATGAATCCGCCAAAACCTAGATATACAGAGATTTGGGATGTGAGCATTGTACTTGCTCTACTTAGAGAATGGACTCCAATTGAAGGGTTGCCATTGGATAGGTTAACATTGAAATTGGTCATGTTAATGTCACTGGTCTCAGCCCAAAGAGTGCAAACTTTACAAATGTTGCGTTTAGACTGCATGCATGTGACTACAGATAACGTTGTATTCTATGTTTACGATCTGATCAACAAAGTAGACCAGGGAGATCTGGAACAAAGGTAACCTTTCAAGCTTTTCATATTGAGCCTGCTTTGTGTGTGGTTAGACATTTGAACCAATATATTAAAAGTTTACGGACACTTTTCGAGGAAACGAAAAGACATTACTGCTTACGCACAAAAAGCCACACACAAAAGCTTCAGTTCAAACTATCTCAAAATGGTTGAAACAGGTGTTGGTTTTAGCGGGAGTAGACACTGATGTCTTCAAATCTCACTCCACCAGGGCGGCAGCTACGTCCGCGGCGAAGGGGCGGGACGTACCTCTCGAGCATATTTTAAAAATCGCAGGGTGGAGTAAAGAAGAAACTTTTTCAAAGTTCTACAACAAACCTGTTCACACTATGACAAGCTTTGGACACGCGGTGTTGGGAGCACTATATTCACCTGCTTTGTTTGCTATTAATTGCTATAATCAGTTGTGTAGTCACTGATATCTTTTGTCACTTGTAATCATTTTTTCCCTCAAAATATAAGGAGGGTATTATATGGTCTTTCAACCATTAAAAAAATTTAATTGTGAAAAGATCAACATTTGTCTGCTTTCTCATGTATGTGTTTACTTAGCCGGACTGTCGTACGGATTAATTCTACGACATGAAAAACACAGAAAGCTTTAAAAACTCTTCACGTAGTCACTCACGTGACTCCGAAGTAAAATAGTAAGATTAAACGAGAACTCACCTGTTCGAAGTTTGATCGTTATTTTACGAGGAGTTACGATGAGGGATTACGTGCCCTCCACTCCCACCCTCGTAAAATAAATGATCAAATGGTGGTTCTAAGTCTTTTATGAGCCTTACTATGTTACTCCGGCTTTGGTGTTCTGTGTTTTTCATGCCGTTGCTTTGAAGTATGCCGTTACCAGCGTGAGGCGGGCTCTTCACGTAATCCCTCATCGTAACTCCTCGTAAAATAACGATCAAACTTCGAACAGGTGAGTTCTCGTTTAATCTTACTATTATAGGTAACATCAAATGATATTGACAACAAATGTAAAACTATTGAATTTTGTCAAATGCGCATTCTTAATGTTACTTTTTCATCACATCTTTCATAGATTTGTAATCATACCTTCAAGCATAAATTTACAATGAAAGTCAACTAAAACCAATAGCCAGTTCATGGTTTCAGCTAAATTGACGCTGGTTGCATTGAGCCATGGTGCAAGTCAAGAGCTCTTTTCTAGGATCTAGTTCAGGGGAACTCAGGGGAAACTTCTTTATTGCTCTTGATATAATGAAGTACAACACACTTTGTAAAACAGTCTGCTCAATCTAACCTAAATTTAACTGACTGAGACTTGGTCTGATGGAATGTTTATTTGTTTGAATGGTGAGAAAAAATCACAAAGTACCACATCAAATGAAGGTACAGTGACTTTCTGTTTGATCCCAGGCAAAATAATACATCAGACATTGAAGTCTTCTTTCTGGAGGTGTAAGAGATAGTGAATCCCAGACTAACTTCTAGCACAAAACATAAAAACATATCAAATACTTTTTTAGAAACATAAGAAACTTTGCTTTTCTTGCCATTGTTAATAGTCTTCCATACTGCATCCTTCAGAGTTGGTATTATGACCTTCTGTAAGTTACAACGTATAAAGATTGCCTGAAATACACCGAAAATGTTAGAGCTGTTACTATGTTGTTGACTTTTTCTCGGTGCCCATATCAACTAACAAGAAGATTTAGCCAGCTTTTAAAAATCACACACTGGTTTTGAAATACATTGTAGTTAGTTCTCAAGGCTTGAATAGATAGCAAGTTCTATTCCAAGAGCAACTGGAAGGAACATGTTGTTCAGTTTATCAATCTCCTTCCTTAAATTATGAACAATTTGTGGTTTATCCACCTTCTCCATCTCCTGATGACAGGGTGGAATAATGGCCAAAAAACCTGAAGATGACAACATTCTAAAGTTTCACCTAACCTTAAAGCTACTCAAACAAATTTCCAAACATCATCTAAATGCTAGAAATGTTGAAGGGGATGCATTGTATGCAAAACCTACCCATAGACATATTTTATAAGTCACACATGGTTATCCAGAATATCTATGTTCCCATTCCCAAAGGGAGATTTGTTGAGTTCTTTCTATTGGAATAAAAAGGCACACTGCACAAATTCACTTTTCCCAGAAGGACGTTCCATATATCCAGTAATTTCTGGAATTTGAATGTGAGTAGGCATTGCAAACTTGAGTGAAATGTTTGCGTGAAAGCAAAAAAGCGTTGAACTCTATTACCACCAAGTACTAACAAGCACTTTCCCTGAATTAACCAGAACCTGAGATGGGCACAAAATGCTGGAGAAACTAAGTGGATCAGGCAGCATCCATGTAGAAAAGGAATAGGTGACATTTTGTGTCAGAACACAATATGAATTTGTTATAGACCACATAAAACCTCAATCAACCACTTTCACACACCCAAACCTTTCCTGCAGTTGAACTTCACTTTTGCAGAAGTAATAAAATGGATGCAACTCTGGCGTGCAGTGATCAGGTGGGCAATGTTCATCCTTGCCTCAGGAACATTTTACATCACAATGCCATCAAAAGCCTTTGAAATGTTTCTCAACGGCTCCAATAATTAGAGATATTTAAAAACTGTTTAAATAGACATAACTAAGTTTACAAATTAAAAACCCTACTTAAGAACATAATTGTTCAAAATTAATTAAAAATAAAAATAATGTAATACAAATAAAAACAAACAACTAGCTGCACTTGTTGAAGCAAACTGTTTCTCAGGGGAAGTGCTGGAGTGGGTCTCGACCCGAAACTAGTAGCGTGGATAAGGGAGAACCAGTGGATGTGGTATATCTGGACTTCCAGAAGGCTTTCGACAAGGTCCCACATAAGAGATTAGTATACAAACTTAAAGCATACGGTATTAGGGGTTCAGTATTGATGTGGATAGAGAACTGGCTGGCAAACAGGAAGCAAAGAGTAGGAGTAAACGGTCCTTTTCACAATGGCAGGCAGTAACTAGTGGGGTACCGCAGGGCTCAGTGCTGGGACCCCAGCTGTTTACAATATATATTAATGATCTGGATGAGGGAATTGAAGGCAATATCTCCAAGTTTTGCGGATGGCACTAAGCTGGGGGCAGTGTTCGCTGTGAGGAGGATGCTAGGAGACTGCAAGGTGACTTGGATAGGCTGGGTGAGTGGGCAAATGTTTGGCAGATGCAGTATAATGTGGATAAATGTGAGGTTATCCACTTTGGTGGCAAAAACAGGAAAGCAGACTATTATTTAAATGGTGGCCGATTAGGAAAAGGGGAGATGCAGCGAGACCTGGGTGTCATGGTACACCAGTCATTGAAAGTAGGCATGCAGGTGCAGCAGGCAGTGAAAAAAGCAAATGGTATGTTAGCTTTCATAGCAAAAGGATTTGAGTACAGGAGCAGGGAGGTTCTACTTCAGTTGTACAGGGTCTTGGTGAGACCACACCTGGAGTATTGCGTACAGTTTTGGTCTCCAAATCTGAGGAAGGACATTATTGCCATAGAGGGAGTGCAGAGAAGGTTCACCAGACTGATTCCTGGGATGTCAGGACTGTCTTATGAAGAAAGACTGGATAGACTCGGTTTATACTCTCTGGAATTTAGGAGATTGAGAGGGGATCTTATAGAAACTTACAAAATTCTTAAGGGGTTGGACAGGCTAGATGCAGGAAGATTGTTCCCGATGTTGGGGAAGTCCAGGACAAGGGTCACAGCTTAAGGATAAGGGGGAAATCCTTTAAGACCGAGATGAGAAAGACTTTTTTCACACAGAGAGTGGTGAGTCTCTGGAACTCTCTGCCACAGAGGGTAGTTGAGGCCAGTTCATTGGCTATATTTAAGAGTGAGTTGGATGTGGCCCTTGTGGCTAAGGGGATCAGAGGGTATGGAGAGAAGGCAGGTACGGGATACTGAGTTGGATGATCAGCCATGATCATATTGAATGGCGGTGCAGGCTCGAAGGGCTGAATGGCCTACTCCTGCACCTAATTTCTATGTTTCTATGTTTCTATGTTTCTATGAAACGTCACCCATTCCTTTTCTCCAGAGATGCTGCCTCACCCCTTGAGTTACAGCATTTTGTGTCTACCTGAGATCCTTCAACTTGTTTTTGGCTGCTGTTCTGCAAGGCACAGGTGTGGAAGTGGGTACACTCTACAGCTCTCCACAGAAACTCCAGCAACCGATATGATGATCAGGCTAATTGGATTCAATGTCACCCTCTCAATCAGCTGGGATCTAAGCAGCTCCCCACAAAGTATGTAATCCCGATAAAATACTGGAACAAAGTTTGATCTTACTGATGTTACCAGGTGCAATCCATTTTGATTTGGAGGCGACTTGCTGGCACCCGTCATAGTCGCAGCAGGTTGCCAACATTTTTCAACGTTGAAATTTTGTGACGGGTGCCAGCAAGTCGCCGAAAAAAATCACGTAAGTGGGACAGGCCCTATACAGCGGCAGACACCCATCGATCCAAAAGCTCCGTCCACTTAGGCGACTTTTATGGTGACTACAGGCAACTAGGCTGTTGCCACATGGTCGCGGGGTGATGCCTGTATGGTAGTGAGTGGTCTCCTCAAGTCACCTAAAGAGTCGTAACGATATTCTGGTCGCTGCTGGATTTTGAAATGTTCACAATTTTTTGGTGACTGTGGGCTTGACGTAGCTTGATGTAGCTTGTCTTCTCCTGTCATAGGCGCTGTCGTAGATTGTCGCCAGGATGACGTAGGTTGTTGCCAGGTGTTGTTGGTTGTCGCCGGGTGCTGACTTTGGTGAATTCCATTGGCGACTACCTACGTCAACCTACATCAACCGGCGACAGATACCAGAGACTGAATTGTCTTCAGTTGTCTACAGTTGTCGCCGACTGGTTCATTGTTTGTCATGGGTGGACATTGGAAGACTTTGGTTGTTGTAGGTTGTCGCCTGTCTGGTCGTAGGTTGCCTTAGGTGTGGTCATAGGTGGACGTCCTAATGGGTCGCCGGTTGCCGGTAACTTGCCGTAGCTTTACATCGACTAGGTGGTAGATTATTGTAGCTTGTCGTAGACATTGTCGTGGGGGGGGGGGGGGGGGGGTCAGTCGCTGCTTGTTTAGTGACCTGCTATGACTGTGATATTGTTGGCTATCACCAAAAAAAAGTGCCTAAGTGTCCTTAACTACAGGTGCTATCTGTGCAGAGCTTGTATGTTCTCCCTATGACTGCATGGATTTTCTCCGGGTGATCCGGTTTTCTCCCACATTCGAAAGACCCACAGATTTGTAGATTAATTGACTTCAATAACTTGTACCAACAATTTCCCCAGTGTGTAGGATAGAGCTAATGTACGGGATGATCGCAGGTCAGCGTGGACTCGGTGGCCGGAGGGTCTGCACTGTTTCTCTAAAGTGTAGTGTCTCCCATTTATACTCATCTCATACTCATCTCATTTCATTCTCTCAGCATTGTCATCCACTTCTGCCAAGACTCCATTCCTCATCCACACACCAGGATACAGTTCACAGTAGCCAATTAACCTTCCAGATCACACATCCTTGGGAAGAGCACCTGGGAGAAATCCATAGGGTCACGCAGATAGCACTGGAAATCAGGATTGAACCCAAATCTCTGGCATGTCTGGCAGCAGCTCTGACTAGAGTAGTAGGCCCACCTCGGTCATGACTGACCATGGGTGATGCATCCTAGTTTGCAGGTGATGTGTGGTCGGATTCAAGCCTGGGCGATGTCATATGGAGGACAGGCTTATGGAGGACAGGCCCATGCAGCACGTCCCCCCTCTCCACGTCGCTGATCGATCCAAAGGACCGTTACAGTTTGGCACCAGTAGAGTAAAAACATCCAAATGTACAAACAGATTGTCGTTGCCTTGGGGCAAAAGTAACTGTTTCAGTTGCAGGACCGTCACCTCTAACTGAATTGGAGCAGTGATTGAAAATGTGACATCCTGGATCAAGGTTAAGTGCTGGGGTGGGGTCAATAGGGAGAAGGGAGACTTGGTGAATGGGCCCCTTGGTGAGCACACTGAGAATGGTAAGTGGCCACCAGTTGGAACTAGCGATGTACCTTGTCTCTAGGAGCCTGGAATGTTCAGACCAGATGTTGAAAGGATTTGGGTCTGGGGTTCAAGAATTGGTGTATTGAAGGATCGGAGCCTTGTCAGGAGAGATTGGATCTTGGGATTAGGGTGGAAGTAGTCTGAAAGGTCAGGGCCTAGGGTTGGGAGTGGTGGTGATCAGCATCCTCAATGGGTGAAGAGCCTGGGCTGATCAGATGGTTGGGAATATGTTGGTGGAGGAGGCAGCGAGAGATGGGAGGGAAGGGATTGTGTGGTCAATCTAGGAGGTTCAGTGGTCCAGAACATTGGGAAATGGAGATCCATGTCCTGGGTCAGAATTGATAAGAATAGTAAAATAGGAGGTTTAGGGAGTAGTCGGTAAAGTGTAAAGGAGGGGGGCAAAAATCAATGTAGGATGGAAATTGTCTCACAGGGTCCCATATCAGCATTATGTTTGTCTTCTCTCTCACAACTATCCAGGGGATGATGGTTGAGAGGTGGAAACAGGTGAGAAGAAAAATTGGGTAGATTGCGTAGATTGGGTAGATTGGGTAGATGTGGCCAGGTGGGAGAGGAGGAACCTTATCTGTTTACCTTACCTGTTTCCTCATCAGCAATCTCTGGTGTCTCCTAAAGAATCATTGCATGGGGAAGGTCCTCATTGCATACACATTTGACCAAATCTTATAGAATTTTTCGAGGATGTAACTAGTAGAGTGGATAAGGGAGAAACCAGTGGATATGTTATATCTGGACTTTCAGAAGGCTTTCGACAAGGTCCCACATAAGAGATTAGTATACAAACTTAAAGCACATGGTATTGGGGGTTCAATATTGATGTGGAGAGAGAACTGGCTGGCAGACAAGAAACAAAGGGTAGGAGTAAACGGGTCGTTTTCAGAATGGCAGGCAGTGACAAGTGGGGTACCGTAAGGCTCAGTGGCTGGGACCCCAGCTATTTACAATATATATTAATGATTTGGACGATGGATTTGAATGCAACATCTCCAAGTTTGTGGATGGCACGAAGCTGGGGGGCAGTGTTAGGTGTGAGGAGGATTAGGAGGCTGCAAGGTGACTTGGATAGGCCTGGTGAGTGGGCAAATGCATGGCAGATGCAGTATAATGTGGATAAATGTGAGGTTATCCACTTTGATGGCAAAAACAGGAGGGTAGTATCTGAATGGTGGCCGATTAGGAAAAGGGGAGATGCAATGAGACCTGGGTGTCATGGTACACCAGTCATTGAAAGTAGGCATGCAGGTGCAGCAGGCAGTGAAGAAAGCAAATGGTATGTTAGCTTTCATAGCAAAAGGATTTGAGTATAGGAGCAGGGATGTTCTACTGCAGTTGTACAGGGTTTTGGTGAGACCATTCCTGGAGTATTGCATACAGTTTAGGTCTCCAAGTCTGAGGAAAGACATTCCTGCCATAGAGGGAGTACAGAGAATGTTCACCAGACTGATTCCTGGGATGTCAGGACTTTCATATGAGGAAAGACTGGATAGACTTGGCTTGTACTCGCTAGAATTTAGAAGATTGAGGGGGGATCTTATAGAAACTTACAAAATTCTTAAGGAGTTGGACAGGCTAGATGCAGGAAGATTGTTCCCGATGTTGGGGAGGTCCAGAACAAAGGGGTCACAGTTTAAGGATAAGGGGGTATTCCTTTAGGTCCGAGATGAGGAAAAACATTTTTTCACACAGAGAGTGGTGAGTTTTCTGGAATTCTCTGCCACAAAAGGTAGTTGAGGCCAGTTCATTGGCTATATTTAAGAGGAGTTAGATGTGGCCCTTGTGGCTAAAGGGATCAGGGGGTATGGAGAGAAGGCAGGTACAGGAACTGAGTTGAAATTATCACCATGATCATATTGAATGGCGGTGCAGGCTCGAAGGGCCGAGATGGTCTACTCCTGCACCTATTTTCTATGTTTCTATTTTTCTAATAATACATTACTGCACTAAAATGCAAATACTTGATCTTCCTATTATTGTCCTCACCAATGGGATAACTGTGTAGTTCATATTTTCTCCCTGATGGCATTATAAGTTGCTGAAAAATATATCCTCACTCAATTTTGATAATATAAGAAACACTGCTTAGAATTCAATGTCAAAGTCCTTGATGGCTGAATGCCTGATAAGATGTATGATCATGTGGAGAGAATGGCAGTTATTAGATAGTCACAATGAGTTCTAGAAAACAGTCATTCTGTTAATCCTCACCAAAATTGGAGAGGCTAGGTCTTTAAAATGGGATAAAAGCTTCAGGGCTGTTGGGAGATTTGGTCAATTTGGAATTATTAAAGATTGGTTGTTCAAGTGCTTGATTCAGTGTTTTTGACTGAAACTAGACTGGGGGGAAGCTTAGAACGAGCAGTTTGCAATCCTATTACACTAGATTGGCTGAAATCTTTGCAACAGTGGTGATATTGTGCACTTTGCTTTCCAGTAAAAAGTAAGGAAATTAGCTCAGATCTTATTATGCAAATTTTGTCATTTTAAGCCATTTTGTAAATGACAACATTATTATCTGTGCTGCAACCATTGATTTTTGATGACTTCTTGCTGATTTGGATAAGCATATAAAAAAAAGTTTTGAAAGCTTTGCAATAAATATATGGAGGAGTTGGTAGTCTCAATGAAAGAAATAGGCACAGCTGACTCAATTTTAGAAGCAAAGCCATATTCTGAAGATTCTTAAGAATTAAGGAAAATATTCTGTTTTCTGTAACTATGTTTATTGAGCAGGATGCATATAAGAGAACCACTAATCAGCAGACTAATGGCTGGCATCAACACCAACATCTGTGAGATTCTAGCAATTATCTGCTTTAACAGAATATCAGCCTCACAAGCAGGCAGGAAATATTCTTACTTAGTATTCTGGAGAAAGGAACTGGTCAGGTTCTGAATATGCAATATCTCTTGCATTATAGAAAGAAGATAAAAGATTACTGGAATTATTGATGAGTTGCTGAAAGCTATTGGAGCATGTCTGATATCCGATGGGTCTTAGAGAGGAAATTTCCAAAATACATTTTCCCAACACTGGGGTTTGCAGGATATTTTCTTTGACTCCCCCAGTAGGGTTCATAAATGCGATAGGATGGATATGAGGATATTTTTTCATCCCTCTTTCCTCAAACATCATTATTATCAGCAACAAAATGCAAAGGGTAAATTTATTTTTCTTCAATATCTTTCTATATCTTTCTGCAAAGGTATGCAAAAGAATACTAAGGTTAATTTAATTTGTACTTCGTTCCTGTTGAAGGAGATACCAGATGTACTGTGTTAATTTTAAAGGCATTATTAAATGAGGCCTTGAATTGTTCCTCTCAAAAACTCTTTATTGGTTGAATGAATGAAATGTTAATTTTATCTGTTCGTGAAATACAAATTTTACTTCGGAGTCACGTGAGTGACTACGTGAAGAGCCCGCCTCACGCTGGTAACGGCATGACGTCACTGCTGACGGCGAAAGGAGGAGCTGCGGTAAGGAGCAGCTCCTCGCAGCGGTCGGAACGGCCCGCAGGTAAGTGAAGTTTACATCGGCGCGGTTTTGAAGTTACGCTGGATGGCTCCAGCATCGAAACTAAAAGTAAAAATTTAGACGTTAACGTGCTGATTGAGCACAGATAAATTTTAACAAAAAAAATGGAGAAATCGGGAAAGAAGGTTTCGCGGGTGAAGAGAGCCTCCCGGGGTGAAAGTAAATATACGGGACGCGAAGCTAGAGTGGACCCGGTTCCGATACCCAGGCCACTAATTTACCCGATATAGAATTTCCATATTCTCCGTAAATTATAACCACAGGAAAATGCTCCTAAGAAATGCAAAAAGAAAACTGTGAGGCCCGTGGTTTCTGATTGATTCTGATTTTGAAAGACCTCCAGACATATAAAACTATGTGGCTAAAAATGGAGCATATGGAGGAAAGTTCTCCAAACTAATTATGAGACAAGGGGTCACAAGTACCCACATGAAACCCAAAAAATCCCTGAGGGGTTTTGAAATATGATGATATGGCTGTGGCCCAGTTGGGAATATGATACTCCAGACCCACGATTTGGGCTGGAAGAAGTCTCATGGGATAATATCCCGATGGAATTAGGCTGCAGAAGGCAGACCCTCTGAAGTTGGCATCCTCCTTCCTCCATCATCTTTTCAAAGCAACGCCACAAAGTAAAAAGAAAAAGGCTTGAATCTGCCTGGGATGATATAGCACAAAAGTTTTTGCTATCCCAACCCGAAGGAAGTGTGAGGCTACCCCCAATGGAAGAAAGCCTAGCTGCCAATATAAAATATATGGTAATCTCACCAGCTAATCACTTACTGACCTCATGAATGAATTATCAGAATATATAAAGCTCCAGGCAATTGTGCCTCATTGAACACACCCTATGTGCCAACGTGAAAACTCCGATCCATCCGTGTATGGCGTCTAATGACACCTCCAAGTATGAGAGGCCCCCTCAAAAAGTGAAATTTCAAAAGTGTCTAAAATTAATTTCGGCTGCCATCACGTCATTTGGCAGCAAATGAGAATCTGAATCAG
This sequence comes from Okamejei kenojei, assembly GCA_035221665.1. Taxonomy (NCBI): domain Eukaryota; kingdom Metazoa; phylum Chordata; class Chondrichthyes; order Rajiformes; family Rajidae; genus Okamejei; species Okamejei kenojei. Next base: position 102,418,022 of record CM069134.1, on the reverse strand, counting down.
TAAATGACAAGATTCAAAAAGATACTTTGGGGCTGGCAATATCTCGTTATTATATATCAAAAACAATTGCGATGAGGAAAATGGCGATCTGCCCAATTCGGCGACCGCCCTAATTTCACACCATAGAAAAGCAAGCCTGTGTCAATAAGTGATGATTTACAAGCTCCCTGGGTATTGTTTGGATGGAAAAAACTGGCCTGAAACAGCTGAACAGCTGATGAAGAAGCAAATATTTTAGCACTAACTATCATGACTTAGTCTCTGAAGCCCTTTTTCTCCCGAAGGTGTTTTTGATTTTTCGTTACAAGGCAGAAAAGTTGTTTTACCCCGAAGGGGTTATTATTTTCGTTATATTCAGAAATTTGTCACGAAAGAAATTATCGTAGCTGCACAGTCCAGTGCTCCCCTGCATTCGGGAAAGATAGACCATCACTCTCCTCATGGAATTATTAAAGACTCTATCTATTTAAAGAAACTGTGGATGAATCTCCATAGGAGTAGATTTGAAAAATTTTAAATCCTGGCATAATATTACACTGATCGATTTCTTATATTACAAGCAAAAAAAACCAGGAGCTTTTATGTATTATTATTTAAAAGAAGGGGTCTCTCTAAACCTCCTACAGAAATAAACCTGCTTTATGCATGATTGTTTTCTCCATCCCACGAAAGTAATGGAGATAGATTAATGTGGAAAATTGCACAAATTATCCGAAAAAGGGTTAATTTAAAAAACCTGTCTTCCACAAGGTCACTCAATCTCTTGTCTCAAAATCGTGCAGAGAAAGAAATATGTGTGTGTGTAATCTCACACTACTCTTAGCACACAAATTACTCACTCGCTCTCAAAACGGCTATGTGAATAAGCAGACAAACTAAGAAAGAAGGTGTTGTCTAATTATTCTCAGACCATCTACAGTATCTAAATAGATATGCTTGTAACGGGTCAATTAAAACAATGTTCTAATATGAGATTTGATCCTGCTAATTATAATTTCTGTACCAATTCATTATTTGCTAATATTAATTGAAAGACGCCAAAAAATCCTTTACCAATTCAATATCTTTAGTATCACCTAATTTGGCATGTCCTAGAGAGATACAAAAGTTTAATGGCAGGGGCACATTAAGGCAGATCACAGCTGCCAAAAGGCTTAAGTTCGGCAAGACTCACCTCTACAAAAAACTGTTTAAACCAGTTTTCAGCCCAATTAAGAGCACAGAAAACACATTGTTAATGGCCTTAATCAGGAATGATATTCTGATAATAACGAACGATAGTCAGATCGTGAGTCAGAGGGAGCACTCAATTCAGTTTAGCATACTAAAGCTTTGTTTAAAAGAGCTAGGATCCCTTAATTCATCCAATTAAATTCCCAGTTGCAGCCCAGTTCAATCGCCAGTTGGTGAATTTTCTGGGGTTTATAATTAACTACAGTGACTATGATAGTTACTTTGCCAGCAAAGAAGACAAATGATAATTTTTGCAAATGTGAGTAATTACCCTCATTCACACATAAACCAAATCCCTCACACCTCCGCAAGTAGTGGCCAAAGTCATTTTTAACACCTGTGTGGAGAGAGAGCCTTTCCGGCAGTGGAAATTTGGGCCCATTACATTATCAAAAACTTCAAAGGGACAAAGTAAAGGGCACTCTTAAAGATAAGGCAGGTCACTTTGACAGACGCTAGACCTGCAATTAACAAGGAAAGCAGTAATTTCGAATTGCAATGTGTGGGTTGCAAAAATGTCCCACAAGCTGTGTGTGTAGCTAAGAAGATCAAATAAAAACACCAGCCGAAATTTGGCTTTTAACAAACAGATTCTAGAGCTGCGCGAGAGTCGTTCGATGGGTGCCACAGATTTATCTTCCAGTTGTGGAGTCAGATTGGAAAACTGTAGCAAGTGTTTTCTCCAAGAGTATGGTATTAACTATTTGGAGTTATTGGGGGGCCTTTTATGGCTTAAAAGCATATTGTTCTTGTTGCTAAACAAGGTCTGCATGTGTTAATACAATAAGACAATAAAACAGCTGTGGTTATACATTCATCACATGGGGGTGGAGTTAGATCAGTATCATGTGATTGTCTGGTCAATGAGATATGGCAATGGTGTAATTGGTCGCAGATATGATTTCAGCAAGCTATATTCCAGGATAAAGAACAATGTGGTAGCAGATGAAAGGTCCATGATTTTTAAAGATAATACGGAATGGATGATTAATGCCAGCAATAATTAAGAATATTGTTAATACGAATGGTTGGATGCTGTTGCCAAAATAGAATTGATTTGTTTGCATCCAGGCTTATAATCATCAATTGCCTCAATTTATGTCCTTGGTGAACATGAGGGGGGGAAGCGATCCGGACGCAGTTGCATTAGATGCAAAATATTCATTACACTGGGGGAAAATGTTCTTGTTTATTTTTCCACCATTTGCTCTGATCCAGAGATGCTTGAAGAAAATAGAGCAAGATAATCAGCTTCCGTATTGTTTGGTAGTGCCAAATTGGCCAACTCAACCTTGGTTCCCACCCAGTTTTATGCTGAATAAGAATTAAAGAACCGTATATGCAGATTCCTAACTGTAAGTGATATCTTGACTAATCCAGTAAAACAAATGAAGGTTACCCATTATATGCATATATGAATTTGTTAATCTGCAGGTTTGGACCAGACCACTACAGGAACTGGGATTGTCGGACCAAACACTTCTGACAGTTAATGTGCGGCATCATGGCGAGATAAGCACACAGAAACAATATATGACACATAATTAAGAAATTGGGACTGAATTTTGCACACAACGGTCAAAATATTTCAGATGATTCTGTGAAAGTTGTTGTACTCATGTTTTGAAATTTCCCTTGCCAATTTGCCTGTTTGGGCAACATTTAAGTTACAGTGCCATTAACACTGCACGCAGTGCCTTGTCGTCCTATTTAGGACTTTATGACTGGTGAGAAATCAATTGTTTCGCATCCATTAATATCACCGATTCATGAAAGGAATTTTTCAGTAATTCATGTGAATCCACCGCCAAAACACTAGATATACACAGATTTGGTATGTGAGCATTGTACCTTGCTCTACTTAGAGAATGGACTCTAAAATTGAAGGGTTGCCATTGGATAGGGTTTAACATTGAATTGGTCATGTTTAATGTCCTGGTCTCACATCCGCAAAGAGTTGCAAAACGTTTACAATGTGCGTTTAGACTGCATGCATGTGACTACAGAATAACGTTGTATTCTATGTTTACGATCTGATCAAACAAAGTAGACCAGGGAGATCTGGAACAAAGGTAACCTTATCAAGCTTTTCATATAGAGCCTTCATTGTTGTGTGGTTTAGACATTTGAACCAATATATTAAAGTTACGGACACTTTCGAGGAAACGAAAAGACATTAGACTGCTTACTCACAAAAAGCCACACACAAAAGCTTCAGTTCAAACTATCTCAAAATTGTTGAAACAGGAGTTTGGTTTTTAGCTGGAGTAGACACTGATGTCTTCAAATCTCACTCCCATGGCGGCAGCTACGTCCGCGGCGAAGGGTCGGGACGTACCTCTCTGAGCATATTTTAAAAATCGCAGGGTGGAGTAAAGAAAGAAACTTCTTTCAAAGTATTCTACACCACAAACCTGTTTCACACTATTACCAAGCTTTGGACACGCGTGTTGGGAGCACTAGAATAATTCACAGCTGCTATGTTTGCTATAAATTGCTATAATCAGTTGTGTAGTCACTGATACTTTTGTCACTTTGTAATCCTTTTTCCCTCAAATATAAGGAGGGTATTATATGGACATTCAAACCATTAAAAAATTTAATAGTGAAAAGATCTAACCATGTCTGCTAACCTCAAGTATTGATTACCTTATCCGGACTGACGTACTGATTAAATCTAACTACCATGAAAAACACAGAAAGCTTTAAAAACTCATTCACGTAGTCCACTCACGTGACTCCGAATTAAAAAATGAAAGATTAAACGAGAACTCACCTGTTCGAAGTTGAATCGTTATTATACGAGGATTTACGATGAGGGATTACGTCCCTCCACTCCCAACCCTCGTAAAATAAAAATGATCAACATGGTGTTTTCAAATTCTTATATGATCCTTACTATGTAACTCCGGCTTTGGTGTTTGTGTTTTCATCCGTTGCTTTGGAAGTAATGCCGTTTACCAGCGTGAGGCGTGGGCGTCTTCAACGTAATCCGCTCATAGTTTACTCCTCGTTAAAATAACGATCAGAACTTCGAAAAGGTGAGTTCTCGTTTTATCTTATCTATTATAGGTACACGTAACATCAAATGATATTGACAACAAATGTAAAACACTATGAATTTTGTCAAATGCCGCATTTCTTAATGTTACTTTTTCATGCTATCATCTTTCATAGATTTGTAATGCATACCTCATGCATGTCATATCTTTACAATGGGAATGAGTCAAAAACTAAAACCAATAGCCAGTTCTTGGTTTCAGCTAAAATTGACGCTGTTGCATTGAGCCTTGGTGCAAGTCAAGAGCTCTTTTTTAGGATCTAGTTCATGGGGAACTCAGGGAAACATCCTTTATTGTCTTGATATAATGAAGTACAACACCTTTGTATAAAACAGTCTGTCATCTAACCTGTAAGATTTAACTGGACTGAGACTTGGTCTGATGGGAATGTTTATTTGTTTGAATGGTGAGAAAAATCACAAAGTTACACATCAAATGAAGGTACAGTGAAACCTTTCTGTTTGATTCCCAGCAAAAAATAATACATCTGACATTGAAGTCTCTTTCTGGAGGTGTAGAGATAGTGAATCCCAGACTTAACTTCTAGCACAAAACATAAAAACTATCAAATACTTTTTAGATAACATAAGAAACTTTTGCTTTTCTTGCCATTGTAATAGTCTTCCATAATGCAATCCTTCAGAGTTGGTATTATGACCTTCTGGTAAGTTACAAACGTATAAAGATTGCCTGAATACACCGAGAAAATGGTTGAGCTGTTACTTATGTGTTGACTTTTTCTCGGTGCCATATCAACTACAAGGAAGATTTAGCCAGCTTTTAAAAATAACACACGGTTTTGAAATACATTGTAGTTTTGTTAGTTCTCAAGGTCTTGAATTAGATAGCAAGTTTCTATTCAAAGAGCAATGAAGGAACATGTTGTTCATGTTTATCAATCTCTTCCTTAAAATTATGATGACCAATTTGGTGGTTGTATTCCACCTTCTCCATTTCGTGATGTACAGGGGTGTGAATAATGGCAAAAATAACCTGAAGATGACAAACATTCTAAAGTATTCACCTTAACTTAAAGTGCTATCAGAAACAAATTTCCAAACATCATCTAAATGCTAGCAAATGTCTGAAGGGGATGCTATTGTATGCATAAAACTCTACCATAGACATATTTTATAAGTCCACGCACATGGTTATCTGCCGAAGTATGCGTATGGTTCCATTCCGACAAAGGGAGATTGTGTGAGTTCTCTTTCTATTGGAATAAAAAAGGACAGACACTGCACAGAATTCACTTTTCCCTGAAGGACCGTTTCGGCATATATCCAGTAATGTTCTGGAATTTGATGTGAGTAGGGCATTGCGCAAACTTGAGTGAATGTTGCGTGAAAGCAAGAAAGCGGTTGAACTCTATTACCACCAAGTACTAACAAGCACATTTCCCGGAATTACTCCAGAACCTGAGATGTGGCACAAAAATGCTGAGAGTTGAAAACTAAGTGGATCATAGCATGCGATCCATGTAGAAATGCGAGAATAGGTGACATTTGTGTCAGAACACTCAATATGAATTTGTTATAGTACCACGAATTAAAACCGCTCTCAATCAGAACCACTTTCACAAACATCCGAATCTTTTTCCTGTCGCGTTGGTACTTCGCACATTTGCAGTAGTAAGTAATTATGGTATGCTAACACTCTGGCGTGCAGTGAGTCTGATGTGGGCCAAAGTTTTCCATCCTTGTCTCAGAAACATTTTACTGTCTCATCAATGCGCTATCAAAGTCCGTTGAAATGTTTCCTCTAACGGCTCAGATATGATTAGAGCGATATTTTAAAACTGTTTAAATTTAGATCATTAACTAAGTTTCGTAAAAAATTAAAATATACCTACTTAAGACATATTGTTCAAATTAACTTAAAAAATAAACAATAATGTAATACAAATAAAAAAACAAACAACTAGCTGCACTTGGTGAGATGCCAAACTGTTTTCTCAGAGGGGAAGTGGCTGAGTGGGTCTCGACCCGTAACTAGTAGCGTGGATAAGGTCGTTCGAGAGAACCAGTGGATGTGGTATATGATGGACTTTCAGAAGGCTTTCGACAGGTCCCACATGAGAGATTAGTATACACAAAACTTAGAAAGCATACGGTATTAGGGTGTCAAAGTATTGATGTGGATATACGAGAACTTCGGCTGGCAAACAGGAAGGGCAAAGAGTAGGAGTAATACGGGTCCCTGTTCAAATCTATCTCTCTAG